>UELW01000720.1:0-88473 GCA_900490495.1 Danionella dracula
TGCATGTGTATGTTTTTGTTAATTTAATGGCAATGGAGAGGAGGGGGTTCTCATATTCTACAAGTGAGATGTGGAATGCAGAATAAGGCCCTAGCAAAGACAGTAATCAAACAATCCTGGTGCTTATTTAATCAATAAATGGAAGCTATTTCTATTGCACAAATTCCTCACACTCATATCTGGTGCATTGTCCACATAGTTATGATGCTATTTAGATAATTTTTCTGACTTCTATCTGTCTCTGGGCACAAAATATCTATGAACAGCACTGTATAATCATATAGTATACTTTACTAGAAAAAATGTGGTTATGTTTACTTGATTTTACTGAAATGTTGAGTTTACTTAAGTTAAGAATTGGTAAAATGTGTGAATAAATATTTGAGAGGTCTATTAAAACTTACATACATTTACTCAAAATGTTTAGCACATTTCATTGACCATGCATATATAAGTTCATATTTATCAGTAAATTTACTAAACTATAATCAATTTAATTTACCTGTATATAATTATTAAACTTAGATTTTCTCCCTAAGATTGCTGTGAATAAATTAGGCAACCAGTTTCCTTTATTTTTTTAAGCAAACCTTACTAATTGAATTTACAGTGTGATGTTTCACAGTATTGTGCTAATCACTTTAACTGTGCGTTATGTAACAAACACCATTTTGTAAATAATATATATATATATATATATATATATATATATATATATATATATATATATATATGTATATATATATATATATATATATATATATATATATATATATATATATATATATATATATATATATATATATATATATATTTGAAAGTAGTCCCCTGTGTCAGTTGTGTTTCAAAATTTTCATTCAAATCTTTTTGGGATTTAAAAAAGCTCTTCTTTGAACATGCTTTGTGTTTGGACACTGCTCGGTTACTTATCTGTAAGCAAGTGTGTAGTTTCAAATCCAGCTATAATGGTAGACTATCAGAATAGTCATTGTGTAATTAGTTATTGGCTTTTGTCTTTCCACAGAAGATTGAACCAGCTCTATACCTTTTGGAGGGAGTTTGGGGGTTAATTGTAGTGTGCTCAACCAATTAACAAATCTAGAAAGGCCTTCGGCCAGGTGCTGTTCTTTGGGAGTTAGGGGCCGTTTTACATTGCAGGCAGGCAATAAATTAAAGATCAGCGTCTACATAATATTGAGGCAATGGTTTTTGGACAGTAAAAGGTAATTTAATCAGTTCATGTTAGAAGAGAATTTCTGAGGTTTTTTTCACACTTTAAGGAAGGGTGAGATTGACAGATGTAACAAAGGTAGCTGCAGCAGAATAGCAGATTATCTACCGATCTGTTGTGATGAAGAAGGAACTGAGATGAAAAGCAGTGTCAGGCTCGACTAGCCTGGATAATGGGACCAGGAATAAACCAGGTGTACTCACTGAAAGCTAGAAAACGGGAAGGGTGGGGATAAGTAGCAAAACCACAAAAGACCAAACCTGCATCCCAATTCAAGCATTTATACTGCACCATTAACCCTTGTATGGTGTTCGGGTATGTGGGACTCGTTTTTCAGTTTTCATCGAAAGAAATATTATACAAGTAATTATTATTTGAAACTGTGATTCACTGGCGCAGTGGGTAGCATGGTTGTCTCACAGCAAGAAGGTCGCTGGTTCGAGCCTCGGCTGGGTTGGCATTTCTGTGTGGAGTTTGCATGTTTTCCCCGTGATCGCGTGGGCTTACTCCCGGTGCTCCGGTTTTCCCCACAAGTCCAACGACATGTGGAACAGATGATTTGGGAAAAACTACATTTCCATAGTTTATGAGTGTGTGTGCATTCATTCTGCTGTGGCGACACAATGCTCTTGTAAAATTGTTATAAATAATTAACTAATTAATGGGTTTATGATGATATGATGATAAAAAACTAATTAAGAACTTTGGAATTTGTTGGTTTGTATTTTATTTACTTAACGAATTACTTGAGAGGGGTGAATGTTTATAACTCTTAAGGGGTAACTCTTCAATAATTATTAGTTCATGATAGTTTATTAGTTTAGTTTACCTGAAAGTGTTAATTAAGGTAATTATTACAAATCACAAAGTAAAGCAGTTTATTATTAAAGACCGTATTGGTGTATTAATGATTTATTTCACTCATGTACAGGGTTAATGAGTTCATTACTAATGCATATGTAACTAATCAATATTGCATTGTCAACTCATCATAAATTAATGTTTAATGTATTAATTAACTAACAGTAATAAACATCATGTGAACTGTTACCAAAAAATGTGTTAATGGAATTCAAGAAGGCATCTTAAATGTGGCAGGCCTCACGGTGGCGCAGTGGGTAGCACAGTTGTCTCACAGCAAGAAGGTCACTGGTTCGAGCCTCGGCTGGGTCGGTTGGCATTTCTGTGTGGAGTTTGCATGTTCTCCCCACAAGTCCAAAGACATGCGGTATAAGTGAATTGAGTAAGAACGATTGTCCATAGTGTTAAAGTGTGAATGAGTGTGTGTGATCGTTTCCCAGCAATGGGTTACGGCTGCAAGGGCATCCGCCGCGTAAAACATATGCTAGAGAGTTGGCAGTTCATTCCGCTGTGGCGACCCCGAAAGGGAAGAAAGCCGACATGAAGATGAATGAATGAATGAATCTTAAATGTGCTTTAGGATGTCTGTAGAGCTCACATTTTTACCCTGTGCTTAAAAATCCAATTGATGGCTCATTTCAAATGCAGGAGTTAATGGCTCATATCTAGTGCAACAAGAAAGCAAACAATCGAATGCACAACATAATGATCTTCCAGTAAAACCAGGCCTGCTATACACAACCTCTCTTCAGCAGACCCACTATTTGTTTGTCACTATTTAGTTGTACTTCTTATTGAACCTTGAATCACACAGAGTCCTTTCACATTAACCTGGACTGGGGAGACTGGTGTGTGCTACTTCTATTTTATTTCAGACCAGTGGCACATGTCAGTGGAGATAAGAGAGTCAAGATCTGAGAGACCGCCATCTGAATGGAAGCACTCTGAGGGGAAAATAGTTCATCTGACAGACCTCACAAGGGAATATGAACATGCTGGTGGGAAATTATCTCTGAAAGATCTGGTGAGTTTTGCATCCCTCGCTCTTTGTTTGAATCTGGATGAATGTATGCAAATTTATAAATGTATTGCAGTATTGGTTAATTGAGTGCTGGGTCAAGCTGTGCTTGAAATATCATCATTAGACTTCATTTTGTAATTATCAGCTTTGTTTATTCCTCAGGCTAAAACAGTTTGTTGAGGGTTGACTGTGGTTTTAAGAGAAAAAAGGTTGATTGCTGTTGAGCATTGCTATGTTTTCTTTCCAAAATAATATTTATTACCCTCATAAAACCTTATTCTAAAAGTAACCCTCTGGTTCCAAGAGCAGCTTTCATGAAGTGAATTTAAGGGATTTTCTCAGCTATGCATATTGTATTGTTCTACCGATTTAAAATTCTTATAAGCTCTTTGAGGCAACAGGAGAACTATTGTATGAGATTCTCAGCAGTGGATTTGTTGTTGTGTCATTAAAATTTTATGGTAGCACTTTATAATAACTACACACTACTAATAATTTATAAAGCACTGTTTCTATGTTATTACACATTTGTAAGTTGTTTACAATTATAAGATTAAAGGCTTTTTTCCTGGTTTATAAAATCTATTTTATATAATTTATAACACTAAATTCATGCTTTATTAAGGATCAGTTAATCTTTTATAAATTAAACTTTTCACTATTTAAAAAAAACAGTTGGTTATTAGTTAGTAAGAGGCTCACGAGATCGTTTAGAACATGGTAATAAATGATTATTATCGATAGTAACAGTTACTAAGTGTGATAATAGATTGTTTATTAACACATAATCCTACTATAATTCAGATATTTATAAACATTTTTATGTTATAAAAAACATTCATTAGCTGTCTGTTAACTTTTTGTGTGAGCTCATCTAAAGTGTGAACTATTTATGGTTTGTAAATAATTAACAAATGAGACTAAACATTTCTTGTTGCCTCTGTGCTGTTCACTTTTCATCGGCTCAGAATAAAACCGAACCTTTAAATCTCATTTGTTAATGCTTTATAAGTTTAGAAGAGCTCACCAAAACAGCTTTATAAAGCAAAAATAGTCTTTGCTTTAGATGAGCTCACACAAACAGTTAACTACTAGCTAGTAAAAGCTTTATAATTACCTGAACTAATCACGAGTTACATGATGGTTATGTGTTAATAAAGCATTTATTATTAAACTTAGTAACAGTTTCTATATGTCTGAATATATGTCTGAAGATCTATGAATGTGGTTTTAAATAGTTTAAAGCATGATTTTAATGTTTTTAAGCAAATTATATAGGTGCTTATAATCCATGAATAAAGTCTTTAAAATTCTATTTATAAACAGCTTATAAATATGTAACAACATATGGTTTATAAACTACTTGTTAACTATTTATTAATGCTTAATAAATGATTAGTAGTGTGTAGTTATTATAAAGTGCTACCAACTTAGTTTATTGTTTTGGACTTTTGCAATCCTAAGAATTTACCAGTTAACCATTAAGAAAATATTTGGGCAACTTGTGATGTGTGCTTTTCTGCTAATGTTGCCAATCAGACCACTCTTACAGCATAACTGTGTTAAAAATCAAACTAAGTAATAATAAATAAATAAACTGTAGTTGGAAAACATACATTTACTCTGGGAATCATTACATGAAGTAAGTTCTTGCTTTCTGTCATTGTGAGCACTAAGCTATTCTGATTTAGCAACTGGCACACTTTACATGTTGAGTTGTGCTTGATATGGATTTGATTGTAAAATCTGTTATCTTGCACACATTTTTCAATTCACTTGTTCTTGGCGTTTTTGCGCTTATATACAGAATTAGTAAGAAGCTAAAGTTTTAACATGAATTAGTGATTACATTGATTAGTGGATAATTATAAGCCAATTATAAGCCAAGCTCCTCCTGAACATAAGTTAATTGATTAATTAACCTCAGTTTATGAAGCAGAAATAATTAATTATTTAATGAAGCAGAAAAGAGGAGATCTCACAGTTCTGGTTAGAAATGTATTTAGTATATTTAAAACATGTTTTGCATAATAGTTGTGCATTCATATTCACTCTGCCAAAGATCGTAATATTTATATCTTACAGTATAAAAGAAAGATACAATAATTACAAAATGAAGTTATAATAGTAAACATAATACAATTTAAAGTGTATTAAACTATTTAAATCAAATCTGGGAGCCATAAAATATAAAAAATCAACCCCCAAAATGTGTTTTCAGTTTTGATTTAAATCTCTGTTTGTTTGTACAGCTAGTGTCTCTTTAATCTCTTTAATCACTTGGGTGATTATCCAATAGAGACCATATTGGATTTCCTACTACACTTCCCATCACACACCCATCCCATCCCCCAAAAGTTATCCCTGATGTTGTTATCTCCTGGGTGAGGCTGTTTCACAGTGCTTGAGCTATGTGGCTGAAAGCTTATGCACCAATTAAGGATTTTGGTGGACGTGGTGTACCAATAGTGAGGGTAGTAGAGGATCTAAAACTACTTGCATGATATTAGCATCGACGAGATAGGGAGGAGATAGGTTGCTGAGTGCTTCGTAGGTCGGAAGAAGAATTTTTAAATTAATTCGGCATTTGATAGGCAGCCAATTAAGATTTAAGTCAGGTCAATTTGGCTTTTTTTCTTTACTACTGTATCAACGCTTAAAAAGTTATGAAGTAGAAAATTATGTTTTGATTCTACTTTTGGGTATAAGTTAGGCCAACTTCTATAGATGTCCCTCCCATATCATCAGCAACAGGGATTTTTGTGCCTCACAACAGCCTTTGTGATTTCCAAATGTAACTGCAAATTTTGCTTTCGCTTAAGAGGGATTTGGGGCTCAGAGGAAAAGTGCTTCTCTTTTTCATTATGTCATAAGTGCCCATGCTTCAAGAGGCTTCATAAAGAACGCATAACTTGCAGCCATGTTTTAGATTTGTCTTTGTATAAGGGCTTTTCATTAGCTTACTCAAGCTTCAGTCCTCTTTTTTGTAAAATCATCAACAGAGTCATCCTTTTGCTGGTGCACCTTTAAAGCTTTATGTAAATCTTTTTGAATAAAGCCCTCTTTGAACAATCAGATTTTTAAGGCAATTAAAGACGAGGATATGCTGACCATCTTCTGGACAACTGTCAAGTCAGATATTTTTCTCATGACTGTGTAGCCTTTAGTGAACAAACTTAAATATTGTTTAAAAATTCACAAATTGTTTGCAGTTTAAATAGGAATTTTTCAGTAATCATCAGTAAGCAATTAGCTTACTTTTCCATTTATATTCTTTTCTTTTTGAAAAACTTTGTGCATTGTGACTTTTCTGTGTTCTGCACATTGTAAGTTGTCCTTGAGTGACATGAAAAGCACCAACAAGTAAAATCTATTATTATTGCATTGCAGATTTCACAAATAAACACTTTACATATTTGACTTCATCAAAATAGTATTACCCTCACATCATGAAGACAAATGTAAATGGGTCTTGACAAATGACACTTGCCTGCAAGTTTTAGAACAAAACACCATGATTTTCAACTGTAGGCATTGAAGAGAGTTGAGACTGGACTGTAAGGTTAATTTCATTTTTCTCTGCCATGATCTTGATCAAGGAATTAAAGCAGAAAGATATTAAGCATCCTTCATATAAATTATGACAAAAATACTAACAACATTTTAATTTACCAAAAAAACTACTTTATACGTTTTCCATTACAAAGGAATGTCACCGACTTTTGTCTTTATGAGTTTAAAATCGTATTTTTAATCTCACAAATGATAATGTAGAGGGGTGGGGAAAAAATTACATAGCAGACATGAACAGAAACTCATTTGCAAACAATTCAAAGGACATTCATTATTTCTGCGGAACTGACGAAGTGAAAGGATCTTATATTCGATTTTGGAGATATGCAAATCTTAATCATGAAACAGGAAATGGGTTCTCCAATCAAAGGTATATCAGAATAAATTCTGTTATCAAGATCAGCTTCATTTCATTGAGCACATAATGGATTTCGACATATGTGGGTTTTGGCATGCAAATTATGACTCAATTTCTGACCACTTTGTATTCAATGAGATAAGGTGCATAACTAAAAAGACCCAGTAATGACTAACCCTTTAGGTAGCACCTAATTTTATTCAATCTTTTCTTTCAAAAATTTGCACTCTGCCTATTAACTTTCTGAGATAATGTCTGGGTTCTTCATATTATTAAATGAAGGGTGATTTTCTGCTGAGGTCATGACATCCACACTTCTGTAGAAATTTCTTCTGAATGAAGCTCCCTCACAACAGGGGTGGCTTTTTCACAAAGCATTATTCACCGGTTGACAATTCTTTAAAGCTTATTTTCTCTATCTGCATGTGTGGTGTAGAATAAAAACATTGTGATCTAAATCTTTACAGATCTTTGAAGGGATTTCTATCTGTTCTGTGATATCGATGTTCTTTGTTGGTAGCACTTAGCCCTTGAATGAGGCCACTTTGACAGCTAGCCTCAGATAGAAGCCAATGTTTGGGAAAATGGCATGTCAGGTGAAGAAAAAAAAGAATGTTCAATGAAGGAAAAGCAGTCCACTTAGTGCTTTTGCAAGGTTCAGAAATAGAACTTGAGGTGACTGCAGGAGGCATCTCTTGGTGATGTTGGTTCTCCACAGGCAAGGGTAGAGGTTGTGCTCGTTTTCTACACGGCGTTCTAAAAACACTTAACCATATCAACACAGATTTATTCCTCCTCTCGCCACAGGCAATCATGTACAGCCAATGTCACTGGTTTACACAGATTTTCCTTGGCAGGATGTTTTGAAAGGACTTGTCTAAAAGCATGTGCTCACCAGGATGTTTTTTTATTATAGGATCCCTTTTATCAAAGACCAGTAATGAGTGTGCAGAAGCTGCTTTAAAAAGAACAACTTTTTGTGAGATATATTATTTGTACTGCTGTATATACATAAATTATGAATGTGGATGATTTACAGTGATGGGAGTAACAGTGCTATAAATAAATGACTAATGACACAATTTTTTTCAGTAATGCGTAATAAAACCAATTACTGTTTTCCCTGTTATAACGCCATTACAGATACTGTCCATAAAATGTTCATTACAGCGGAACTACTTTAGTTAGAATACTAAAAAGGTTTTAATGTGAGCATGTCTCTCAACCAGAGTGTGGTTTGAGTGTGTGCGTGCATGTTCAGACCAGGGGCCGGACACATCATGATGATTGGTGTGTCTGTGAATGAGGTGTACCTGAAAGAAACGGATGATTGGGTGAATTAGCATAAAACTTAATTTGTCTGCCAATCAGACGCAGGGTAGGACGGGTCTTTATACACTAACACATGAAAGCATCACTCGCGTTCATGAAGACCCCGAAACCATGGCAAGTCCAAGAGTTTCAAAGTTTCGCTAAGCACTACTTTTCCCTCAATCAGGTGGAGGCACGAATGTTTGTGATGTGCAACTTGTGCCCTGAAAAAATCTTTCTGTGTCAGTGACTAGTAACTCAAATCTAATTAAAGAACCTAACATCGTTACACGGCGCTACCAAATCAGTGGCTTTGAATGCAGGTGAATATGTTAGCTCTGCTAAAAAAGGAGGAGAGAAAGCCACTAAACCTTTACAAGTAAAACTTAATTTTTCTCCTCCACAAACACTTATAACTCAGGCAGAAATAAACGAAATAGTGGTTTAATATTTATTGTTATTTGTTTATTTTTGGTACATTTCTTAAAGACGGATTGTTTTGTTTTAAGACTAAGTTATCTACAAGTTATGTTCTGTGCAATAAATCTTTAAAGTTCTAAACCAGTTATTGTTTTTATTGGTCCATTTTACAATTATAATACATATAATGTTACGTTGAAGTTGACCCTTTTCTGTCTCATTAGATTAGTGTGGAAAGGTGCGGATTTAACGTATTTGGCATATTTACGTAACTTTATCTGGTAATTAGTTACTTTTATTATGATGTAATTCAGTTACTAACTCAATTAGTATTTGTGAAAGTAAGTAGTAACTAAAACTATTACATCTTTAAAGGCACGTTCCCAACACTGATGATTTCACGCTTGTCTTGTTTCGTTTGAGTGAATTTACTGAACTGAGTTAATTATGTTTATAATTATGGATCAATTCGGTGGGTAGAGTGCATCTGTCTAGGACTTCTCACTGTCACTTGAGTGGAGCAGTAGGTGTGCGACTGTGCGCAGACAGCAAATGGAAAGAAAAATCGAGCCAAAGACAAAACTACAACACAGGTTGCTCCAAACAGGGGTATGAGAAACAATCTGTTGTCTCTAGTGGTAGCCGCAGAGTAGAAGGCACTAGACAGGACAGGACAAGTTTAACCAAAATCTTCACAATTTTGTGGAGCATAAATCAATATAGCATAATAACCAGGAATGGTCAGCAAGAGAGCGAACACCTTAAGTAGAGCACTTGTTTCAATTAGCATACATGATAGGGCGAGAAATATGTGGACACAGTAGTCGGACAAGATAAGGTGCAGGTAGACAAAGATAAGACAAGACAAGAGTCCTAGACAAAGACAAGATGAGATTGACAGCATCAAAGCAATGTGAGTGCGACTTCAACTTATTTTATTTTTTCTGGAAATAAGGATAACATGTTTACATGTTTGATTTAGAAGTGAAGCAAGTAAAACAAATAGCAGAGCAGCAAAAGAAGAGAAAAATAACAACAATTTCTCCTGATTAGAAATTCTGCCACATTGCATCTTGTGATTGAAAAGTGTGGATCCTCTTAACAATATTTTCCAGGAGTTAGAAAACCATCAATAAACTTGTCACTGCTTTTTACATACATCTAAACTTTAGATTCTAAAGGAACAGTACTGCCTGACACACTGACTGTATTTGCCTAATGTTCAGTAAGCAATGAATCAAATTGACCATTGACTATATATAACATGGAAGGAGTGTTCGTGACGTCACCCATAGGTGTCTTGCAAAGTCAAATGAAGCTCAAAATGGGCGTAGCCAGTACTCAAAAGCGCATCTTCAGATGGCCATAATGAAGGCATCTGATTAGCTGTAGGTTTATTTTTTATATATCTTAAACTAACACAT
The DNA here is from genome assembly GCA_900490495.1 of Danionella dracula. Taxonomy (NCBI): domain Eukaryota; kingdom Metazoa; phylum Chordata; class Actinopteri; order Cypriniformes; family Danionidae; genus Danionella; species Danionella dracula. The sequence continues at coordinate 10,200 of UELW01000720.1, forward strand.
TTCAAAATAATTCACCCCCCTCAATTATTCAAGAGTGTTCATGAAGATCAAAACTAGCGATCTGAATCAACAAACCAAATGGACCCAGGGGTGGAAACATGATTTTTCAGACCCAAAGTTGGCCAGTTTTAACATTCGAGTGAATGAGAACTTGCTTTATTTTGGAGTCAGCCCCAAGCGGCAGCTCGGGGAACTGCAGTTCATTAACTTCCTATCACTCTTCAAAAGGAATAGGAGGAGGTTGGTCCTTGGTTTCTGGCTAAGCTACGAGTATCAAAGTGGGTGTGTCCAGTGCTCGAAAACAGACATGGCCACAGTGTAGACTTCTGATTGGCTGAAGTTTTACATTTGATATCTTAAACAAACAAATTAAAAAATAATTCTCCCCACTCGGAGTGTTCAAGAAGGTCAAAATTATTAATCTGATCTGAATCAACAAACACAATGGAGCTAAGGGTGAAAACGTGAGGGGGGGTTTTTTCAGCTACAAAGTTGGGCAGTTTTAACATTGGAGGGATTTGAGAATCTGCTTGTTTCTGGAGCCTCAAGTGGCCGCTGAGGTTTCTGCAGTTCAGTCGCTTCCTATTACACATCTAGAGAAAGTTGGAGCTTGTTCCTTGGGATGGACTCACTATATCTCTTCTTCTCTGTACACAAGTGAGTTTCAGGAGCAAAAATTTGAGCAGCACCACTTTGTGTACTGAAGTAATTCTGTTTTTTATCCAGTGCCATTACTTTACAGACTTCATCGCATGTAAAAAGTCTTTAATGGGGAAAAAAATGCTGTTAACGACAACAAGCAACAAGTGAGTTGTTTCAGACAAACCTGTTTTTTAGGACAAGGCGCTGCAATTTAATATACTGACTAAATTGGACTGTGATATAACAAAGCAACCTAAATTACTGGTCAGGTCCACATTAACTTGATTAACTTGAATTTAATCATCACAAGCTTACAAAAATATTCTAACTGATGTTCATAAAAATTCTGAATTTTGCTATAGAATGTTGAAAATTTTCAAAATTTATATAATGTTTATGAGCGTCACGGTGGCGCAGTGGGTAGCACGGTCGTCTCACAGCAAGAAGGTCGCTGGTTCTAGGCTCGGCTGGGGCAGGTGGCATTTCTGTGTGGAGTTTGCATGTTCTCCCCGTGATCGCGTGGGTTTTCTCCGGGTGCTCCGGTTTCCCCACAAGTCCAAAGACATGCAGTATAAGTGAATTGAATAAGAACGATTGCCCATAGTGTTAAAGTGTGAATGCGTGTGTGAATGTTTCCCAGCAATGGGTTGCGGCAGGGAAGGGCATCCGCTGCGTAAAACATATGCCAGAGAGTTGGCGGTTCATTCCGCTGTGGCGACCCCGAAAGGGAATAAAGCCGACATGAAGATGGATGGATGGATATAATGTTTATATAATATATAATTTATATAAATGCCCCTTCAATAATGTGGGCATTTATTGAAGTTCTTATTCAATGTCCCCTAAAGTGATAAATGTTACTAAACTTTTAAAACTTTGAATAAACTTTCAAGATGTTATTAAAAAGTCCTCTTCTAGTTATCTTAAACCTGCTCTTAAATGTTCCTGATATGACTTCAGGGAAACGTCCTGTAATGGTCATTGTGTTGTCATAGGTGCAAAAGTACAACAAAAAACTTCCTGTAAGGTTCTCTGTTGGACATATAATTATTTTGCCCCCAAAAAAATCAGCATTGTGCTTTTTCAAGAATACAGAGAACTTTTAAGAGAATGTTGTCCACACTGTTGGGTACGTAGTGAGAACGTACAGCTTCTAGCAGGGGACATTTCCTAAAGACCAGCTATTCTATCAGGTGTTCTAGTTTTCTCCAATAGTCTAGATGCATGTTTCAAATGAAACAAACACTCCAAATGTGCAAATTTAAGAGTAATTTAAGAGAGTGTGTAGGAGTGAAATAGACTGGTAACCATAATTTGCCCTGCCAAGAGAAACCGATGGGTGAATAGAAATTATTGTATCTAATCACTACGTTTGCCTATGTGGTAGCTCTTCTCCATATCATCACTCAACATTTATAGGAGCGTAACATATCTATTATTTATATGACAAAACAATAAAACAAAACAATATAAAATGTATAAAACCCTAAATTATCTCAAGGTCTGGTCCACATGTGATTTGTGATGTAAAAATAGGCTTATGACCTAAATCCCATAACCTAGAGCTAAAGCATAAATAAGCCACTCGAGATAAAGACTAGTAAGTAAAGTTTTTACAAGCAAACTCCAGCCCAATACACAGCCTCCGGTTCAACATGTCCTGATCAGGGTGTGCTGTATTTCAAGCATTTATATCATACGGGATTATTGTTGAAACAAGTTTGCCAAAATCTGTCAACAGGATATTTTTTGAGACCAGAGGCATGGCTTATGAGGTCAGATGTTTAATGAGACTGCATCTGTATTCTGCCATTTTCAAAATAATTGACTGCTGATAATCAGAACATGAAGAACAATGTATGATGAACTTTATCTTAGAAGTTACAAGTTATCTCTTGGGATTTTAGGGGCATACAGGAAATAGGGGTATGTCAAAATATTGTTTCGAGTTCGCAAGGGAGTATTTACATGGTGGAGGCTAGTTGTTGCAGATGCCTGGTTTTCAGTTCAGTGGAGGATTGCTGTTAAACAGAAGATTAGGTTAGGTTTCTCAAGCTAATCATTGGCAAAGCTTCATATTCAAATGTTTTCAAGCGCAAAGTTTTGCAGCATCTTGCATCCTAAATCCTCAGGGGGGTGTTTTTTATGATGGGAAAGATTCATTCTTTCCCAGAAACAGTGTGACAAGAATTTATGGGTTGTGCAACTAATTATTAACATTGAGGGGGAAGAAAGAAAGGTTTTCAAATTCCTTTCAGAATTGTGAAAACATCTGCTCATGTAAAATCCGCCAAATGTTGACCAAAGATAACTGGCCCTAATAAGAAAATAAAGGAAAAGCTCTTGTCCGACAAAACCATTTTAAAACCTCCTGCAATATTGTGTTCTTCATGATCAAGGAAGCACAGTAATTGAAAAAGGTCATTATATATATATCACCTTAAGGCATCTTGAAAGGATTGACAAAGTTTTGTAAATGCTGTTTGAGGCTATGCATTCACTGCTGACAGTATCTCAGCTGGATTTATTCCACTCAAGGGCCTACATCCCCAGATCAATGGGCTGTCATTCTATTTGTGGCTCTTTCTGGCTCCAGGGCCTCATAGCATTGATGCCTGAACTAAATGTAGCTCCCAAGAGATCAATTCCTTGACCTGTTACTAATATCTACCATAAACGTTGACACCGGGATCCGTTAATTAAGATAAATTGATCACCTCTCCGATGGAAACTCACTGCTAAGCTTAATTAAAAAGCATGTTTCAAAGGAATTTCCCCAAATTCCATGTAAGCCTTTATCAGACTTAACTTACAATTTATTAACACATGGTTATTTTTATTTAGTTTTGGCTCTTGCTGAGAACTTGATTTGTAGTTGTTTTTTTATAATAATTTTGAGATAACTATTTTCAGGAAATAAAGGACAGTCTGTAAGTGCTCTTAAAGAGGACAGTGACCAAACGAGGAATTGCAGGGAAAGTTGCGAAATGCTAGGAAAAAGAGTGCTGATGAAAATTTTTATTTAAAATCTCGTTCTGCTTCTTAATCTTTCTTTATATTATATATGTACCCTACACCAAGGGTCAGACATACATTATAGCAAAGGCGTAACTGCCTTGGACCTGCATTTTTTAGGGGTTGTTACCCATCCTTTTAAATATAGAATTAAATAAAATTAATTAAACGATTGTCAGAGGTGGCAGTGGTTTTAAACCTTTTATTAAAAACACAGATACAGAATAAGAATATTCCTTTAAAAGAGCCTACTAGGTTTATCTCATTGCTTGTGATGGTTGATTAAGATCAGTGATGCTTCCAGGGTCGTTTGGATAAATATGGCATGTGGAGGTGATAATAGCATTGGAATGGAGATGGTGGAGAGCAGGATGGATGGAACATGGGGATTAGTGAGTGGTGAAGACTTTTATCATGAAGGTGCTTGGATTAGTATGCAGGTTATTGGCTGCAATTGGAATACCTGATGAGCTCTTGATTTGAATTAGGTGTTAAGATGTTAATTTGCTCGTCAGATTTGGATTTCACATACTGTTCAGAACCAAAGTATGTGAATTCAAACAGATCCATGGGGAACTGCTCAACGAGCTTGTGATCTTTGGTTCACTCTGATTGGAAAGTGATTGGTAATCAATTTATAACAGTTAAGAAAAGCAAGATCTAATTTTAAGAGACAACAAACAATTATATGTTGTTGTTGTTTTTTTGTGTAAAAATCCTAATTCATTCAGTCCTCAGTTTTGATGCAATCAAAATATATGGGAGTCGGAGCATAGCTGAAAAGTCAACCTGTCAGCCTTGGTAGCCTTAGCAGCAACAAATGTACTACTTATCAACCTAGAAATCTCATACAGATGTAATATGTACACTGTAATCCCAAACAGCTATACTAGCTCATAATTATTAAGTTCATAACAATCAAATGTTGTTATGCAGTTGACTGAACTAAAAATTTGAGCCCTCCGGCTTTTTATGGTACTTCAAGAGAATAGGGCTCAATATTTTATAGCAAATTTGTGTGAAATGCTTAAAAAGATAAAAAACTCCATTCAGCCATCTTGATTTTGCCTTGATGCGGGGATATCTTGACCAGCCCGCCCTAGATGTGCAACACAGTTTAAATTGTTGAATTTGTTTGCGATGCACACTTTTATTACCCTTCTTCAAACCACCACCTCCATTTTTTTATCACCAGGCTTGAATTGGTAAGCAACGCTATGATTTTTTATTTGTATTATTACACTTTAATAAATGCTCTTAAATTTGGAACTAGGAATACATTTGTGCAATGTGGATTTTTTCCTGCATGTCCTACATTTTAAGCCCCAGTGCATTCTGGGAGCGACTTGAGCACCTTTAAGGACAAGTAATGCTGTTGCTATGTTGTTACCCAATGTGTAATTGGATGTTTTGTGTGTAACTTCTGTGGGGGAAGAGGGTTGTGTGGTTTGGTGGACACTTTTTCAACTGCAAAGTAATTTGACTTCAGCTTCACAGAATCCTCAACGTTTGCTTTAATATATTTTGCAGATCATATAACTTGAACAATATTGAAATATTTTTGTCTTTTTTTCAACATTATTTTTAGTGAATTACTGCAATTATAATAAGACAATTAAATTATAAGTTGAGTAATAACAATTTTTATGAGATAAAATTTAGATAATTTAAGGCAACTGTGAATAAAATTTTTATTTTATGTAAACTTATTTATTTTATTAAAACATCACTAAAATATTTTTGTGTAATCTGTTACACAATGATTTTTTAGTTCTGCGAACTTGTTAGGTTTTACAGTGTACATCTTTTTAATGTTTTTTTGTTTGACAAGAACTTAGGGGTTAGTGAACATAAAATGCATTCTTTTGAATTCAGTTTGACTCATGGCTGATTTAAAAAAAAACTTTTTAGTAATTTTTTTTAAAGAAAACAATACTCCAATATTAAAAATATGGTATTTGAACAAATCTCAGGTCGTGTTAAGGTTCTGTATACCCCCAACTACTTTAATTTCTTTCCTTCATTGCAAAATTCTAAACAATCAAGGAAGAAACTCATAGAATCTCAAAAAATACTTAATATGGCAGTGTTCAGCATTTTGTAACTTGTCATTTCTTCTTAACATATTCATTTTGAACACAAGTTTGCATATTTACAGTATTTTAAAAATTAAAAGTGTTAAATGTGTTTCCAAGCAAAGTCCTAGGAAAGTAAATTAATCAGGGTTTAGTGGAGTGGTGAGCAAAGAGAGCACTGTTCCTTGCATAGTTTTCCACTATTAGTGCCTGTTTGTGTGTTGTTGGAACTAAAAACCAGCAGGAGCAGGAGTGAATTTCCCCACCCCTGGTTTAGAATGTGGACTTTCTGGAGAGATTTTAGCATTTTCACTGGGGAGGTTGATTCTAGTATTGCAAGTAGAGTTGGATATAGTTAAATGAAGGTTGCAGCACAGTCTAAATTGAAAGATTATTTATGGAATTTGTATGGGAACCAGAAGCCAAATCTAATGTTCAATGTAATTTCAATCACATGCTCAGTTCAATTGAACATAGTTACAATTTGCTGCTTCCACAAGTCAGCTGACTCATGCAGGACAGTGTATATTGAGAGTCACATAACTATAGCTTTAATGTAAAGAAATGTCACAAGCTCATACACTCACCTAAAGGATTATTAGGAACACCTGTCCAATTTCTCATTAATGCAATTATCTAATCAACCAATGACAAGGCAGTTGCTTCAATGCATTTAGGGGTGTGGTCCTGGTCAAGACAATCTCCTGAACTCCCAACTGAATGTCAGAATGGGAAAGAAAGTGATTTAAGCCATTTTGAGCGTGGCATGGTTGTTGGTGCCGGATTTCACAATCTGCTCAGTTACTGGGATTTTCACACACAACCATTTTCTAGGGTTTACAAAGAATTTTGTGAAAAGGGAAAAACATACAGTATGCGGCAGTCCTGTCGGCGAAAATTCCTTGTTGATGCTAGAGGTCAGAGGAGAATGGGCCGACTGATTCAAGTTGATAGAAGAGCAACTTTGACTGAAATAACCACTCATTACAACCTTGTATGCAGCAAAGCATTTGTGAAGCCACAACACGCACAACCTTGAGGCTACAACAGCAGAAGACCCCACCAGGTATCACTCATCTCCACTACAAATAGGAAAAAGAGGCTACAATTTGCAGGCATATTTGGGTATCCTTTCAATGCCACGGCCAACCTGAGCATTGTTTCTGACCATGTCCATTCCTTTATGGCTCCCCACAGTCACTAATCTCAACCCAATATTTTATTTTTTTTTTCAGTATTTCTCTCCACTATATTTTATACATAAATTGTTACTTCAGGGAAATTCCGGTTTCTCAATCAGTTGAATTATATTTTTTAAAAATATTTACTTCAGTGTAGACACTCCTCTGCTGACTGATAATACATCTTGTATAAAGAGTACACAGTATTGGAGTTTCTGGGTCAGATTAATGTATTAGACCATTTCCTGTGCAAGCCTTAAGCAGGGGAACCAGTCATAATGTAACTACTTTGTAGAAAATGTGATTTCAGGATGTCAATATAGGATTGATATTAAATGATTGAAATCAATATTCTAGATAGATGAATAGTCCCCATTTGTGAAGCACATCCTGGGATTTGTCAAATTACATTTAATCTGGAAAAGCTTCCATTATGTCAGCTCATGAACTGATTAATGAGATCTAATTCAATTTAAAAGGCAATATAATGAGCAGTATATTGAGCTAGTGGATCATCAGGATTTATTTTAATATACACCTAAACACAACCTACATTCACTCACATGTAAGCTGTTGGAGACAGCTGTTGTTTTAAATCTTTTCATGTTCTAAATCACTTAAAAGTCACTGTAATAAACAGGAAACATATGGAGCATACTAGCCAGATGTAAAATGATTTCTTTTAAGTTCACACATCTTTATACAATTTGGTTGTAGTTATTCATGTTAATGACTAAATATTTAGCTACAGGCTTGTTTGGGTATTGAGTGGTCCCTCAATATAAAGCGGTTCTCTTTTCCTTGCAATGTTTTACATGCTTTTTAAAATAATGCATTGGGATCTAAATGGTACTTGATGCTGAGCCAAGTAGGAGGAGCCAGAAGCTCCCTCACTTGAAGATAAACTGAGTTTGGGGTCATTGGAAGAGGAAAAGGAGAAGGAACAAGCTTACCATCTCACAAAAGGTTGCATGGTAAGTTGGTGGAAGAGACTCCACAATATTTTTTACATGTTTTAACATTTTTTGCCCACTCAGAAGTGCAATAACTCTAGATAGATAGAAATTAATCTGCAACATATCCAGCTTTAAAGAGCATAGGTAAGCACTTCTTCTGAATGTGCACAGGCATGTAAGCATAAGGCAGGATGGTTGACAATACAGTAGCACATTCATACATGCTACCCGTATTGGCTCCTCTTGATGCAGAGTAGCAACTTTACTCTGAGAGCAACCTAAGTGACAGAGACACAAACCATAAGCAATTTACTTGCTAAAGAACTTGCCAAGGTTTAAGGCTGTGTACTGGGTACACAGGTTCTCTCTCTCTCCCTCTCTCTCTCTCTCTCTCTCTCTCTCAACTAAACTCACCTAATTATCTTGTTTCAGTGTAACTTTACTTAATTGCAAAATTAGTAATTGTGCCCCACTAAAAGAGCATTGAAATTAAACAAATATATTTCTCTGTATTAAAAATAAAAGTAGCCTCCAACAGTATGTGCTGTATCAGCTATATACAGAGCATCAGTGTCCCGCAAAAAAATAATATTTTCAGTTGAGAGGATGTCATGGGGTGCTTTAAGAACTGAAGCTTTCGGCTTTTCAGAGACTGATAATGCAGAGGACCAAATCGAAAGTCTATCATCAGAAACATACCGGAGTGATACTGGGAACATGTGGAGAAACTGTGCTTCTGCAGGAGTCCGATATGAGCACTTCCCCTGGGCATTTGATGATTCAAATACAAATGACTTCACATTCTAGAATACCAACGCAAATTGCCAGAGGAAAAATCTGTAGATGTCCTATTCACACCAGGATAATAGCATTCACAGTGAACAGCAGGAAGATGCGATTGAACAGCAAAGACTTCAGAATGGGAGTCGAATGCCCTGTTGTTTCCCTAACATCAGACCTCTCTGTTAAAGGCCATTGTGGACTAGACTGCCTATCGAATATCCAAAACTGTTGCCATCTGGCCCTACCAAAGCATGCCTGCCTGGCTTGTTTGTTCTTTAGAATTTATATTTAGTTGTCATAAACGCCTACCCAACCCACCACTGAACCTAAAAAAACACCATGAATCAGAAGCCATTCTGGCATGTTTACTGTTGCCTGACAAAGCCAAGAGCAAAATAACAGAATATAAGTCTCTACACAGTTATCCAATTTGAGATTCGCATAAACGTTCAGATGGTTTCCCTGCAGGGAGTTTTTTCACTACTTTACACTTCTGCTGCTTAATGTTGGTGCAATGATGTTACTTGCCATTGGATGGCGCTCAGATGTAGTGATGTGTCATTTATGAAAAGAATGAATTGTTTTCTTTGGTGCATGCGGATTGCACTGCTATCAGAAGACACAAGAGAGCAAGTTCATCTACCGAGATTTGTGTCCTTTGTCCTTTTACTGGACAATATAAATGAATGAACGAAGAACAAATCCACAAAATTAACAAAACTTCCCATCCCTACTCAGACAACAACAGTGAGAAGCCCGGCTATTTTATAATATTTGTGGGTTTTGTGGAACAACTCTTGATGGTCAGACACCAACAAGAAAAGTTTCTAAATGTTCTAAATCTATTCTCCTCTTTGGCGTTTTCTTTTAAGAATCCTCTCATTTTTCTTCATTGAGGTTTTCTGTCATGAGGTCGACCTAAGAGTGTGTACAGAGCTCATCCAGCTGCTCTTTTCTTTCCCACTCATGTCATCAAAGAAACCAGCTTTCATTGGTCTCTTTGCAAACAAAACAAGCCAATATGGCAGAGCCAAACTTTTTTCGTTCACACTTGTCATTCCCAAGCTCACGTTGATGCCCATTGTTAACAATCGATTGACGCACATAGCATTGGTCTGAAAATTTGTTTATGTGTGTGATGACTTCTAAGCGATCACTTAAAGTTCAAAAAAATAAGAAATTGTGTGGAAAAACAGTAGACAGCCTTTTAGGTGACATACGTCCAAGTAGAACCTAGTACTTCAAGTATCATGCCAATTTTGACCATCCAAATAACCCAAAAGGTTGATTCATAATATCAGAAATGTATTGTAATTATTACATATCTCCCAAGATGAACTCAAGCAAAGGTGAATGCTTTGTTCCATTTTTCTCAACTGCCCCTAACCCTTAGGGTAAGTCTTTAATTTTTAGCTTTCATGAGATAGGAAGTGGAGTTCCAATTCTCTTTTGAACAAAAGTGAAGGGCCATAGCAAAGAGGCATATGCCACTTCATTTGAAGTGTGGTCGAGTGCTTGAGAAGGATGCTCCAATTACACACCACTCAACAGTCTCACTGTTATTTAACTAAGATGCCAGTGTGAAGACAGAGAGCCACAAATGTAAGCAATTTCTTGTTACTTCTAAAACTTTTAAGTAAATTATTTCACAAAACAGCTAATTTAACATGAACATATATCATTGATAGCCACATAACAGTTTTTCACTGCTTCACAGTGGGGTCTAAATTTGTTGAGAGAATAGAATGCAACCAAAAAAGACTTTTGGTAGGGAACAAGAAGAGGACAATAGTTTCAGGATGAACACTCCTGTATGTTCATCCTAATATGACAGTGTTAAAGATACAGTACCTACACCGATACTGATAGGTACTGCAGGAATCACATCAGATCCAGACGAGGAAGATGGAACGAACTCAGGGAACCATTTCCAGCCACACAGCATGAGAACAAGCCAGTAGAATGTGGAATAGAAATTTCTTTATAGGAGGGGAGACTAAGCAAATCTGCCGAGAGACTAAACAAAATCCACAGGAAACTGGAACAGGGAAGTGCTGATTGCAGGAGTGGACGGTCACATTGTTCCATTTAAATAATTCCACTCACCGAATGCGCAAAATCAGAAGCTCAGGGAGTGTTGCAAATACAGTTGTGGTTTGATAACATCCACCAAATTGGAGAGTTTTATTTTAGTTTAGTTTATACAATGGAGAGAATATTGTATTGCTCAAAATCCAGTTTGATGGTCACAATAGGTAAATATTCAGATAAAGCTTACTCATAAATAGAAAGAGAGATGTGGAGAACATATGCAGATGTGGTGACCATATGCAGAGTGAGAAGGAAGTGATCTAAATATCTGGAGGGCTGCAGCCCCTGCAGGTTTTTGTTCCAACCCTGTTTCAGGAGACTGAACCTTCAGACAGGAAATTGAGCTTCAATCTAAGTAATTAAATACAATAGAGTGGAACATGACATAGTAAAACATCCAGGACATTAAACACATAGACAGAGTCAGAACTTGAGCTGAAGAGCTCTAGAAGTTTTTGTTCGAATGAAGAGAAATGGATGTTTTGATAGTGTCTTGTGCTAATAGTTATTATCCACAACAGTTTGCATTTAAAAGATAGTTTTTAAAAGGACTGTTTTTCTGTTAGTAGAAAGTAACAAAAAAACACAGTGTCGTAATGCGGTATTCCAAGCGTTTAATCTGTACGCAGAGATAGGCCAGATTTTCTTCCCGAAACCGTTCTTTTATTGTGTCACTAGTGAACAACAAAATAAACCAACATAAAAAAACAGAAAGGTCTACAAGCAAAACACTTGAGCTCACAAACCATAAATAAACAAATGCAAAACCTACACTAAGTTAGACAGTGGGGATTCCAGAATAAACTAACTAAATGCAGTCAGTTGGGGTTCTTTCACCCAAAAGTAGGTTTGCATAGACCAGTATCAACTTGCAGGAGACCAGCAACACATCACTCCTCTTCACTCAGGATCGTCATCCCCTGCACACTGAAACCAGGCCTTTGAATATGGCTGGTTTCCCAGCATGCCAATCTGAGCCAAACCAAACACAGGTAAGTTAACACATTAGATATACTTAAAAGAACTTGCAATGAGCAGCAAAATACACATCATCTTTCAAACATATTGTAATATGTACAACCAGCATACCTATTGAACAAGTAAATGTTTTAAGAATAAAACTATTACAATAGGGTATCTCACAATGAATATTAAATTAAGCTTCTTTCTTCCAGGTTGGAACCTTCCCGCATCAGCCAATCAGAATGACCCACATCAGTACAACATGGAGCTTCGGTTGCCCCATCCATTAATAAAAATGAATAAAGTTCTGTCAGTGGGTTTATTTTATTGACTGCATTGTAAAAAAGGTCTTAACGGACAATGAGCCTGTGAACCTTGTCACACACAGGTTCATTGATGTTCTAGGAAACAGGTCCATTAGTGCAATAGTTTAACACAAGGGAACTCTTTTCCCTGCACAGTGTTTGTGTGCCATAAACAGACAACATCATGGCCATGATGTTCTATTAGAGACCTAAAGACCAGGTGCAGAATGTTGAAAAGCAAAGGTTGTGACGTGTAACTTCAGCCAGGATCTAGACTCAGTAATGTGATAGCTAGAACCTACTGCTAATTAGCACTGTGTATTTTCTATTTGAACCTTAACTAGACATAATAGCAACCAAATCATGTGCTAGAGGTTAAAGACAAACTGAAAACAACTCTAGATATCTCAAGATGTGAAATGTAATTTCACAAGGAGGAAATTACATCACAAAAGGAACTAGTTCACACGCATTTGGTCCACAGAACAAATGACTAGCTATTTGCTCTTAAATTTCATATAGCTAAATGTGGTCAGTAAAGAATGTGGGACTATGGTTTCTTGAGACATATGGAACTTTATTGGAAGGTTATGTTATATTAGATATATAAGATATTTAAACATATTTAAAATCTTGTGACTTAAAAGTCTTGTCACACATATCTTTTTTAACCAACTGGTAACTGATTTGTTTAACTATTACTCTTATAAATTATGTATTTTTTTCTCTCTTTTCTCTCCTCTATTGCATTATCTTGTCTTCTTCCAGTTTGTGTCATTAGCATTTATGTTTCATTTTATTATTTGATGCATGGTTTTCAACAGCATGCTTTTTTTCTCCAATGAGCAAAGGTTGCATTGACAGCTTCTTTTGAGGCTACCTTGTTAGATTGCTGGGTGAGTAATTCAACGGCTAAACAGAGACCCACTGTGTTTTAGTTTTGTGATACTGTGACGCTTATGCTTATTTTTATTTTTGAGAAAAAAGAAAAGTTGTTGCTTCCTATACATACTTAAAATTGTGACAATCAATCCCTGATTGACATTCAAATGTCACCTATTATATTAATATTTTATTTAATCATTTCCATTTTAAGGAATTGAAGATGTGTTTCCTTGATCAAGAGGACTGCAGAATACAGAAAATGGTGTTTATTGGAAAATCTATTATAAGCCTATCAACTGTGATTAAGATTTGGTGGTAACTCGTTTTGTGTGTGTGCGTGTGTCCGCGTGTGTGTGTGCGTGCGCGTGCGTGTGTGTGTGCGCGTGTGTGTGTTTGTGCGTGTGCTTGTGCATGTGTGTGTTTTAATGACATTTATTGAGTTTTGGAACAAAATGCCTCTGATGATCAATGGCATTCAATGTAAACGTAACACTTTCACCAAATCAATAAAATCAGACAAAACCCACAACAGTTAACTTTTATAGTTTTTTTACAGATGAAAATAATCTTAACCTGATTAAACATATTGTTAACTAAAATTGTGAGAATTTTATACAAAAGTAACTAGCTTGATGATAACTTGTGCTTTTTCATTACTTTATTCATCATTGCAAAAAAGATCCATGTCTGACACCAATTTATCTGAAGAAAAAGTTTTGGAAAGGCGTCAGTATGACCTTACAGTGAACATCTTTGAATTCACTCGGAACTCATTATATGTGTGACTTTGACACTGTAGATGCAAAAAAGTGCACATCATGGATGTGATTGGGAAACCTTTGTTAGATTATCTGTTTAGAAATAATTTTCTGCAAGTCAAATGCTAATAATAATCAGATCTGTTGTGTGTTAGCATATTAAAATCTCACATCTTCACTGAACCACTCTTTTAAAAATCTGGAGAACTTAACTTTCTTTCCCATTCATTCATTAGAAAATTTGGAAACAGTAGATACAACCCTCTCTATTTTTTTTCTTTTGCTATTATTTGTTTCTGTACTGCTTCTTTTTAACGAGTCATTTAGAGCTCATTTGTGTGGGTCCAATAGAAAACTTCTCCCATATGGGTATACTCAATCAATCAATCAGTTTTTATATAGCGCTTCTTTAGCAATTGCTTTCAAAGCAGCTTCACAAAGTCCCCGTGAGGATCAGGTAGAGCAGACAGGAGTTCCCTCTGAGAGGGGACTCCCGCTGACTGAGGCAGGCGCTAATCACCTCCCCAGCATAAAGAACATACAAACTTAAAATCCATCGATGAACGGTTTGCCGGACAGGACCTGAAAAACAAAACAAAACAAACAAAGACAAAACAGGAACTAACAAATGGAGAAAACGGTTAGTAAACTGTAACATAGACAACAAACAAGTGATCAGCATCAGCTGCAGGAGGTGAGATAAATAATGAGGATAGGTTAGAGAGGAACATTGAACCACATTGTTTTTTCAAACAGTTTGTATGTATATGGTGCTCAGACACCATATCTGTTTAGACAAATACCAAGAGATAATTATTGGAATGGCAGTTTAAACAGATATGTTTTTAATTTAGTTTTGAAATCTGTGAGCGTAGCTGAGCTGCGGACAACATCCGGGAGTTTATTCCAGAGCTTCGGGGCTCTATATGAGAACGCTCTTCCACCTCTTGTGGATTTACTAACCTTTGGTACAATCAATAGTCCTGCTTCTTTTGATCGGAGAGAGCGAGCTGGAATATATCGTGATAGGAGACTGCTCAGGTAGGTCGGAGCCAAGCCATTCAGCGCCTTAAAGGCAAGGAGCAGAATCTTGTAGTCAATGCGATATTGTACAGGAAGCCAATGAAGAGAGCACAAAACCGGTGTAATGTGATCATATTTCTTTGTTCTTGTGAGAACTCTAGCTGCTGTGTTCTGGACTAACTGTAATTTTTGTAGCATGGTGGCTGGACAGCCGGCTAACAGAGCATTACAATAATCCATTCTGGAGGTCATGAAAGCATGCACTAATCTTTCTGCATCTACGATAGACAGCATGTTCCGCACTTTAGCAATATTCCTGAGGTGAAAGAAAGCAGTCTTAGTAACATAAGAGATATGGTTCTTAAACGTCAGTTCACTATCTATAATAACGCCAAGATTTTTAACTGTAGTGGAAAAATTAACAGTGTATCCCCCCAGTTCCATATGTAAAGCAGAGAGATTCTGTAATTGCTTTTTAGAGCCAATAAGTAATATTTCTGTTTTATCTGGATTTAGCATAAGGAAATTTTCATTCATCCAATCATTGATATCAGCGACACATTCTGAGATCTTATTTAGCTTTAAAGGGTCGTTAGGTTTTGCTGATATATAGAGCTGGGTGTCGTCTGCATAGCAATGGAAACTAACACCATGTCTTCTAATAATTTTGCCAAGGGGCAGCATGTATATTGAGAATAGGATGGGTCCCAAAACGGATCCTTGAGGAACTCCATACTCTACTGCTATATACATCAGTGGGTTGACTGTCTATTGATCTGCCTTTTAGAATTTAACTGGAAAAAGTACAGATCTGGGTACCGTTTAGATAACTATGGTTTGGAACACAATAATGCTCACTTTGCACTCTTAAAGGTATGAATAGTGCACAGACTGATAAGTACAGGAAATATTATTTTATTTCCCCTGTCTTCCTGGTGCAAGGACACAAGCTTTATTCTGTGCCAGAATAAAATCTATGATATAAAAACGTTTCTTTTAAACGTGGTTTTCTGATTTATATATTGACTTGCTAAAGTTGTTTCTTAATCAGATTTTTAAGAGTTTTACATCACCCCTAAACTTGTCAATCCTTAGTGGCGACAAAGGGAAAAACAGGCATTTAAAGCCATATTACTTACTTACTAATATTGCAAAAATTACTTTTTAATTTAAACTACTCTAATGTGCTGTCAGCAGTTTCACATTTTAAAGAAGCCCACTGTTGTATCTATGTACTAACATACTACAATCTGACTCAAACCCTCCTTCTCTTTCTCTGAGCAAATATAACAAAAAATGACTCAGTCACATTGAGATATTACACTCAACCAAAAACGTGAAAAAATATTTACATTATTGATGGACAATTCTTTCACGGAAATTGGACATTGTTCACTCTTAACAGCTTGATAGAGCAAATGGCAAAGCAAGCATTATTAGCCATCCGTTGTTTCCCTTGTATCTCCCTTTGGCTCATTTCTTTCGCATGGCTTGCAGCAGCCTGTCACTTCTCTGGTCAGCTCCATGTGGCTAGTTGCTAGTTTTTATTTTGTTACCTCTGTTTTGTTGTAACTATTTTGTTGTAACTGTCTAAAATCCCAACTGATTTTAGAATTTGAGATTTGAGAAGGCAGGTTTGAAGCTCTAAAACTTCAGTTAGTATCAAGCTTCATTTCAATCAATCAATCAATCATTTGTTCATTCAATCAATCAATCAATAAATCAAGTTTTTATATAGAGCTTTTTTAACAGTTGCTTATAAAGCAGCTTCACAAAGTCCAGTTGTGGATCAGGTAGAGTAAATAGTTATTCAATACATGTTCTGTGTTTAACAATTTCATCCATGAATTTAGTTTTCTTAGTTTGTTTGTTTATTTTATGTAGCTGTTTATTCATGTGTTTTGTTTATATATAATGTATAGTTATTATGTTAATAATTGTATAATATCTATATCGCCTGGTTTTCTATATAGTTCATGTTGTAAAGTCTTCTGTGAATTTTTTTCGATTATTTCATGGTGCCATTTAAATAAAAATGTATTGATTTCAAGGTTAGCTTCAGTTCAGAGAAGCGAACAGACACTTTAAATTAGTTTTAAAACTATGTTTACTTTGCTCATCTATACGAAAAATGTTTTCTATTATTAAACTGTGTCGAGTGAATACATTATCTCTCTTCAAAGTTACCGTCTCAACTGTCCAAATCAGAGAAGACTTATTGAGTTGAGATGAAAAAATATGAAATTTCGCTGCCCATTATGCCCATTCCCCCTGGTTCTGGGAGGTATAAAACATGTCTTCTTGCTGTGCAGGGATCAAAGCAAAGATTTCCTCATATCTCCTGTCAGGCTGCTCAGACCACAAGATCAGCTTATGGATTCATTTCACAGGATGTGACTTTTATGAAATGGGGAGAGGCTGAATAATGGTGTTTGACATCAGAGCTCTGGTATTCTAATGGACAGTAACAGTGAGTCATGCAGCAACACCTGCAACGGACTGTAACTCTTAGTAAGACAGCAGTATTTCATTCACTTAACCAAACCATCGTTCTCAACTCCACTGACTGTAAACAAATCATGACAACATTGCAAGCATCAAATACTTTTTAGGAATATGATGTTAATTGGCTATATTTTCTTCTCGTTGTTGCTATTATTTAATTACAGTACAAAAGTACATTTGTGGAAAACTTTTAGGAATTTTGTAAAAAAAAAAAAATGTTGCTTTAACAACCACATGACACTTTTTTCAGATTTGAAATGTTTTTTCTTTTTTTGTGTGTGTGTGTTTTTCTCCTGTGAGGTTAATTTTTGTTTTGGAGCATTTGGAAAGCTTTATATTTGTTGTTCTTGCTACTGTTAATAATAAAAAAAAATCTATGGAAATTGACAGAAACTGTTAATCTTTTAAAACAAATGTGAAAATAAAACTAACAAAAAAATCTAAACTGAGAAAGAAGCTGAAACTGTGCGAGTAATGTCACAATGGAAAAAGTTATATTTGCCCTATAGGTAATGTTCTTTATTCTAATGAATCGTGTCACATATTTTCTTTACTGAAATTTGAGTTTTTAACTTTTCCAAAACCTTTCATTGTCCTAATGCTTTAGACTAAACCAATTTTTCTGTTTTTCACAAACGTTGACCTGTGTGATGTAAACACATGTGATAAATTTCTGCTGTAATTTACTTTATATCAAGTAAACCTGAGAGTCAAGGAAAAAAATCTTGCAATTCATTCAGACCATAAACATATTTACATATACATTAAACATATAAACTAAAGGGACAAATTCATTACCACTTTCAGCCAGTGAAAGTCACTCCAGCATGATAGTATGATCATCATGTGTGCTTATGGTGATCTCTTGTGGTGAGATTTTACACATAGTGTAAAAAATAAGAACTGAAGACTAAATTTTGTTTGTATTTTAGTTAAAGTTATACCTTAATTTGTCTTTGAAACTGGTCCAGTTGTACATTGATTGGTTTTTAAGGGAGGAAGCTGCAGAAGATGTAAAAAAAAAGTAAAATGTGACCAATTTTCCTGTAACATCCTTTAATACTCTGTAATAATTTAGGAAAAAGGAAAAGTGAACTAGATAGGTGAGACAATGGCTGTTCAACAAAGACAAAATCACACAAAAAGAAACAATTTTATAAGAAACAATCAATAAATACTAAATAACATAAAAAAACTGCCCTGAGAGAACATCAGCTTTTCAAAAAAATGATGAAAATCACAATGTGGTCAACACATTTGTTTTATTACTGGAGCGTAGTGGACAAATGCCAGTAAATAAACACAAACTTGGTGATATGTTCTGTAGCTGCTGTAAATCTCAACCCATTCAACAATTGGTTGAACACTGCAACTTTTTGTAAGCTATCTTGCCAAAAAAATCAGGTCTGCATCAGACTCTGTGTGGAGTGGATGAGTTTTCCAGGAAGAATTGTTGATGTGCAAAGCTGCTGGATTATGAGCCCATAGAGGATTCAAATCAATCAATCATCGTAATATGAAATTGACTGCTGCCCTGCCCCTATCTAAACTTTAGAGAAGACCCTTCTTGAAGATTTATACCTCTGGAGCATTCAAATCATAAGTGAGAAAAGGACAGAACAACAGTTATGACCCATTTAATTCCCTTTTTATTTCATTCAATCCGCCAAACAACACTGTCTCATTAAAAAGATTTTGAAAAGGTGTTCATCGTTGAAGTTTTAAAAGCTTTAAAAAGGACATAAAGTGGCCCCTTTAAATGTTACAAAAATAATTAAAAGCGAATTTTCTGAGAACACTGTGTTTGTTTTGATGTCTCTTGAGTGGAACAGGAGTATTAATTAATTAAATATTGTCAGATGAGGTAAATGTGAATGGCTGCAAAGATTGCATCTGCATGTTATTTCGTAATGTTAGTCTCTGAGTCGCTGTCTTTAATAGTTTAATAGTAACATTATTCATTCATTCATTCATTCATCTTCATGCTGGCTTTCTTCCCTTTTGGGGTCGCCACAACGGAATGAACCGCCAACTCTCTGGCATATGTTTTACGCGGCGGATGCCCTTCCAGCCGCAACCCATCGCTGGGAAACATTCACACACACACTCATTCACACTTTAACACTATGGACAATCGTTCTTACTCAATTCACTTATTCCGCATGTCTTTGGACTTGTGGGGAAACTGGAGCACCCGGAGAAAACCCACGCGATCACGGGGAGAACATGCAAACTCCTCACAGAAATGCCAACCAACCCAGCCGAGGCTCAATGCTTAATAGTATTATTATTTAATAGTAATATATTTACTATTACTATAACTATTTTAGTTAATGTTGGTAAGATTTGGATGACTGACTTGAACTTTTTCTGCCTCAGAGTTTAGTGTAATGCCTCTTAGCAGTCTGGCTCTCAGTTGCAGCTGTTGTGCTGGAGTCAGTGCTCCAGGCTGGTGAACACAGATCCCCCCTGTCCTGGTCCCAGGATAGACAGACAGCCGGCGATGGGATGATTTAAGGGCTGGTTCAAAACAAACCAGTACATCAGCTGGCTCTCAATGACTAGAAAAAACTGGCACTGACTAGAGAACAGAGTGGTCACTGGTCAGCTGGCATCTATCCCCGTGAGCTCACTCAGACCTCCAGACAGCACCAGAGCTTCATCTGAAATTGCTCTGCAGGGGACAGACCGGATTATTGACCTCTGTGCCAATAGAATAGAGGTCACACTCTGCTCTGTGCCTCTGCAGGGAATTTAGTTGTACTGCATAGCACAGTACATGCCCTTGTTATCTAATGAAATCTGAAAATGACTAAATGCTTTAAAGGGGCAGTCCACTTTTTTGGAAATAGGTTAAATTCTTAAAGTTGTGTTTTAAAGTTTTGAATTCTGTTCAGCTGCTCTGATCTGGTGATAGCAATTTTAGCATAGCTTCTCATAAACTAATAAATCTGATTAGAATTGTAGCATTTTCATACCAGTAATTGTGGAAGAACAATCAGAGTTTCCCTACTTTTTATATGCATTTACATTGTCTAGGCCAATATAGTTAGGAACTATACTCAAATTCAAAGAAAGAGGAGAAACTTTCCTGTTGTAATTATAGCAAACAGTGGAAAAATAGCTTTCATTATATCAACAAATTGGAAGGCAGTTTAAAGATAGTTGTGTAATTATTTTTCTACTGGTCTAATCCGATTCTATGGTCTATGCCGATTCTAAAATTGTTATCCGCAGATCATGAGAATGGATTAATTGTCATGACCATTTCTAATAGTAATAAAAATACTATTAATTAACTTTGAAAGAGATTACTCTGTGTGAACTCTGTTCTCATTCTCAGCTCTACTGACTGCAAACATTATATGATTTCAGGGGAATATTTAATAATCTGCAAACCTTTATCCTCATTATTCCTGGTATTTTATTAGTTCATGTTTTCTGGTCCTGGTCATGACACGAGCATCTGAATTCTGAATATAATGCAACCTGACCAGAGAAGACCTAGAAACCTCGGCCAGGAGAGCATTACAGCAATCCAGACAAATGCATTGAGAGGAGACAAATGCATTGATCAGTATTTCAGCAGAAGAGAAATGCAGCAGAGGACGCAGTCTAGCAGCATTTCTCAAGTGGTAAACTGAAGAATTGACCATGGTCAAAGGTTTAACTTTTTTTGACTGTAAAGGAGCCTGAGTCTTGATCTAACAGAACAATGATGTAGAGATTCTTCAAATGCTTGCAGCACAACAGTCTATAATTCTTTCATATCTCTTAATAATTCTTATTTGGACCACAGTGGTCTGCTGATGTTTCTCTTGGCACTCCACAGACAGATTGAGAGATTTTGGTCGACTTGCTGCTTAAACTAATTATGCCAAACCACCTTAAATGCCACTTTGGACTGTGAGAAGAAAATACCCAAGCATGTGAAGAACACATACATTTCAAAGAATATTCTCTAGTTGAGATTTTGAAAGACTATCATGTAAAGCCAGAATGAGTCAAGTTGAAGGCTATGTTGATTCTGCATTCATAAAAAAGACGAATAGTGATGATCTCTGCTCAATAAGCTGCTTTAGAGAGCTGTGAGCCTGGTCAAATTTGCATTATTTACAGCAGCACTCACAAAACAGCGTCCTTGCATTTACTCTAGGAAGTGCAGCATAGAGAGTTGAGAACTGCTTGAATAAAGCCAGCATTTTCTCTGCAGTTTCTTTTTGTTCATTGAAGGAAAACGAACGTTTTAAAGAGTTTGAACTTTCTAAATGAGTTCAAACAGAAGAAGCAGAAGCTTTTTTGCCTTAAGGTGTAAGATTACAGGCTCTGAACTGGTGACCGATAGTTAATGGGACAATTGCACTTCATTACTGTTAAAAATCACAGCGTTCAGCTGATGCAGAGACAGCCTTTCGGGAGCTTGGTTTTGCTGCACAAAGCCTCCAAAACAGATTATATTTTGGTCATTAATCTAAACATGGTCATGCAGTGCTTTGTGAAAATCAAATACTTTCAGAAATTCTCAAGAACCTTAAAATAAGGCTTGCGGTTTAGTTTAGATTCATGAACGTTTGATTTTTTTTTTACCGACACTTTTTTTTAGAGTATTTTGCAACTAAAGACTCTTTCAGCTAAAATTCAACTAAAATGTTGAATGTCAGCTTAATCACTTCAGACAAAAATATTACATCTAAAGGTTTAACAGATGGGTTCAAAATACAAGAAAATATCCAGTTTCCGGGCAGTTCTGTTAAAAAGAAGGCAATCTGAATGCATGAGATGAAATGAAAATGAGAAAACTGTTGAAATTACGCGTATGCAACCATTCTTTGAAAGCTTCAAAAAGGCAGCCATCAAAATGTAGATGGCAAAAAAGTAGTTAAAAGTCTAGCTTTGTTAATTTATTGTAATTAAATGTATATAATGCAACCAAAGGCTATTTTACAGGATGAAAATCTAGATAAACTACTGTGCTCTTTTTTGTTCTTGGCTGTACATAAATATATACTGATTTTAGATGTAAAATATTTATGTTTACAATATTCTAATCATGTAATGTTTTATAATATTCTAATCACTGTAATTTTAGTAAACATCTTTTTCAACAAGTTTATTTTATTTTACGAGTATGTAAGTAAAACTGTAAATGTTTTTTATTGTAGTGTTTAATGACTTTACATCATTTTAACTAAATTGCCAGCAAAATAAAGTGCATTTTGCAAGTACGTATTGCACAGAAAAATACTTTTAACAGAAAAAAATACTTTTTACTAAAAAAAAAACCAGAAACCATTTTTTTTGTCAAAATTATCTTTCAATGTCAAAAAAAATCTTTCAATTAAGAATGAAGAAAGTAAAATATGATTTAATCATAGAATTAAACATTTTTTTATTACCATGAATAAATATTCATGGTAATAAAAAAATGTTTAATTCAAAACCCATCCATCAATCTTCATCCACTTTTTGGGGGCCAGGTCGTGGGAGCAGCATTCTAAGCAAGGATGCCCAGACCTCCCTCCCCAAGGACACTCCTTCAGCTTTACCGGGGATGATACCGAGGAGTTGCCAGGTCAATCTGGAGACATAATCTCTCCATCAAGTCCTGGGTCTTCCACGGGCCTTCCCACAGCAGGAAATGCTCAAAACACCTTCCAAGGGAGGCGTTTAGGAGGTATCCGGAACAGATGCCCGAGCCACATCAACTGCCTCCTCTCGATGTGGAGGAGCAGCAGCTATTCTCCAAGCTCCTCTCGAGTGACAGAGCTCCTCATCCTATCTTTAAGAGGGCGCCGCATCACCCTGCAGAGGAAGCTAATTTCGGTCGCTTGTATCAGAGCTCATGGCCATAGGGGAGAGTAGCAACATAAATTGAGCGGTAAATCAAGAGATTAGCCTTTCGACTCAGCTCGTTTTCACCACCACAGATCGATAGATCGATCGCATTACTGCAGCCGCTGCACCAATCCGCCTGTCAATCTCAGGCTGCATCCTTCCCTCAATCGTGAATAAAATCCCAAGACACTTGAACCCCTCCACTTGAGGCAAGATCTCTCCTCCAAACCGAACTGAACAACACTTTTCCGGTTGAGAACAATAGCCTCGGATTTAAAGGTGCTGACCCTCATCCCTGCCGCTTCACAATCAGCTGTAAACCACCCCAATACCTGCTGAAGGTCCTGCCATGAGGGAGCCAAAAGAACAATATCATCCGCAAAAAGCAGAGAGGAAATTCTGTGGTCCCCAAACTGGACCCCCTCCAGACCATGGCCCAGTCTAGATATTCTGTCCATTAATATAATGAACACTATTGGTTACAGACGACCGACTTGCCTGAGTCCAACATACATCGGGAAGAGGTCTGACTTACTGCCGGCAATGCAAACCATGCTCCTACTTTGCCTGTACAGAGACAGGACAGCCCTTAGCAGAGGGACCTTGACCACATATTGCCAAATAACCCTCCACAGGACTCCACGAGGGACACAGTCGAAAGCCTTCTCCAAATCCACAAAACAAGTGTGGACTGGTTGATCAAACTCCTATGAACCCTTGAGAACCCTGTAAAGAGTATAGAGCTGGTACACCGCTCCACGGACTGAACGGAAACCGAATTGTTCCTCTTAAATCTTAGGTTTGACTATCGGTCGGATTCTTCTCTCCAATACACTGGCATAGTGTTTCAGCAGGAGGCTGAGAAGTGTGATCCCCTATAGTTGAAGGACACTTTCCAGTCCAACTTCTTGAAAAAGTGGAACCACCACCCTGGTCGTCTTGTTCAGAGGTACTGTCCATGAGTCCCATGTGACACTACCTCTGTGACTTCGGCCAAAGTGATGGGTGGATCCGCACCTGAGCATTTTATCTCTGCTTCCACAATGGAAAGTGTGGAACCCCTCATTGGGGTTGCGGTTCCAGGAGGTTAATTAACATTTTTACTAAATAAATGTCTGTTTAAGTCCTTATCTGTTTTTAGGATTTCATGCAATAAATATATGGGAATTTTCATAAATAAATAGATTCTGTTTTTCATAAGTGGATCACATATACACAATACTCTGAACCGATTACTATTAACACATCAAAACCTGCTATCGTTGAAGTAAAGTAACTGTTCAAGCTACAATAGTGAATGTACATAACTTTGTCCAAAATAACTATTTTACTTGTAGAGGACAAAACGTTTTCTTCTCCCCTGTCTCAACAACTGCTTATATCATTAACATGCTCCACGTCTTTGAGACATCCTTTTGCTCAGACTGCCTTGGAAATGTGGCAAAAATAAAACCGTTTTTCTGACAGGAGACAAACTGTTTTCGAATCCAAAGGATCATAAACTGCAGATGTGCTGCCATGCATGGTTCTCACGTCACAGAGCCCTATAAAAAAAGAATCACTGTCAGCACTGTCATCTACCATACCAAAAACTTGTTTGGTGCAATAGTTGGGTCACTAGTTCAAGGCTAGCTGTGGGCCATCCCTGAGTGTGTGAATGTTCTCCTCATGCTTGCATGGGTTTGCTTTAATTGCTATCAGAACTGAATGTGAGAGTGATTTTGGACCTTTGATGTACTACTGATTTATCTGCGTGTTTCCTGTATTTTGTTCAGTATGTGGTGTAGGCATCAGCAGAACCATGCTACCTTTTTTATTTACATTTTTATTCTAAACATAAATATGACATCTAGTTTTGAAGACTTTAAAATGGAGCTAAAATATTGTTAAGTTGTTTTCTTGAGAAGATGCTAGATAAATAATTTGTTCTCTAATGTTGTGATAATGTTCTTTTTTACAATCATTGTTGACTTCAAAGCTCACTTTGTTCCGAAACTAATGAAATAATAGACATTGTTTGAACACTGTTGTCTCACAGAAATAAATTAAGCAGGTACAAAGATAAGGAGGACAAAAACGTTTTTTTTTTTTTGCTAATTAATTCTGCCTTTCATGCCCAGATATGCCAATCTCTTGTGTGCAACAAGGTTGCTTCCTGCTGGAGACTTCGTGTCATAGCACTTTTCTATGAGTCAAATCCAAAATAAATATATTGTATATAAGACATGTTTCCTACAAATGTTCATAATTGTAAAACAAATATTCAATTGTATATTTTCAGTTGAGTATTTTAAAATATTTTTAGATAACATTTTTGTTCAAATGGTATTTAGTTAAGAATGGCATATGTTCTCTATTGATCTTTATTTAAAAAAACATCATTCCTTCAATCAATGTTAAGACAAAATATACTGACCGGAAAATATACTTTTAAATAAATAATTTGTCAAAATGTTTACCATACTTTTGTCATGAATATAGTATTTATACACATAACCTGACATGTAACAAATACATTGTCCAATATTAGAAATATTAACTTTTATACATGGAAAGCCAAGAATTACATTTACTTGCACTGCTCTCAGTAAGTCATTTATCCTCATTTAAAGTACTTCTACTTTTGAAGCTGTTTTTAAAATGTGACCAACCAATAACTTAATTTTTTTTCACCAGTAGAAAAAAGAAAGAAAAAAAAGGTTAATGTCACATTGAGTTGTGACTGGTTTTGTAAAAATATAAAATAAAAAAAAAATACCACAGCCACTGCTTTAATGAATAGTAACCAGCACTTCACACTTTAGTATGCAAATTTTTACTTAAGATTTTGAGGTCAATTAACTTCACCAAGCACAATACTACATTTGTTTTACAGCTTCTTAGATAATTTTACAGCTAATTTAGATTTCTAAGGACTATATATATATATATATATATATATATATCCATCCATCCATCCATCTTCTCCCGCTTATCCGGGGCCGGGTCGCGGGGGCAGCAGTCTAAGCAGGGATGCCCAGACTTCCCTCTCCACAGACACTTCTTCCAACTCCCCGGGAGGGATCCCGAGGCGTTCCCAGGCCAGCTGGGAGACATAGTCCCTCCAGCGCGTCCTGGGTCTTCCCCGGGGCCTCCTCCCAGTGGGACATGCCCGGAACACCTCCCCTGGGAGGCGTCGAGGAGGCATCCGGAACAGATGCCCAAGCCACCTCAGCTGACTCCTCTCGATGTGGAGGAGCAGAGGCTCTACTCCGAGCTCCCCCCGGGTGACGGAGCTTCTCACCCTATCTCTAAGGGAGCGCCCAGCCACCCGGCGGAGGAAGCTCATTTCGGCCGCTTGTATCCGGGATCTTGTCCTTTCGGTCATGACCCAGAGCTCATGACCATAGGTGAGAGTAGGGACGTAGATCGACCGGTAAATCGAGAGCTTCGCCTTTCGGCTCAGCTCCCTTTTCACCACAACAGACCGATACAGCAACCGCATCACTGCAGATGCTGCACCGATCCGCCTGTCGATCTCGCGCTCC
This sequence comes from Danionella dracula, assembly GCA_900490495.1. Classification (NCBI taxonomy): domain Eukaryota; kingdom Metazoa; phylum Chordata; class Actinopteri; order Cypriniformes; family Danionidae; genus Danionella; species Danionella dracula. The sequence goes on from UELW01000720.1 coordinate 36,744, forward strand.
ATCCTCCCCTCACTCGTGAACAGGACCCCGAGATACTTGAACTCCTCCACCTGAGGCAGGAGCACTCCACTGACCTGGAGAGGGCAGGCCACCTTTTTCCGGTCGAGAACCATGGCCTCAGACTTGGAGGTGCTGATCCTCATCCCAGCCGCTTCACACTCGGCTGCAAACCGCCCCAACGCACGCTGCAGGTCCAGGCCCGAAGAAGCCAACAGGACAACATCATCCGCAAACAGCAGCGATGAAATCCTGAGGTCCCCGAACCGGACCCCCTCCGGCCCCCGGCTGCGCCTTGAGATTCTGTCCATAAAAACTATGAACAGAACTGGTGATAAAGGGCAGCCCTGCCGGAGGCCAACGCGCACTGGGAACAGGTCTGACTTTGTGCCGGCAATGCGGACCAAGCTCCTGCTCTGGTTGTACAGGGACCGGACAGCCCTTAGCAGAGTGCCCCGGACCCCATACTCCCAGAGCACCTCCCACAGGACACCACGAGGGACACGGTCGAACGCCTTCTCCAAATCCACAAAGCACATGTGGACCGGTTGGGCGAACTCCCATGACCCCTCGAGGACCCTGCAGAGGGTATAGAGCTGGTCCAGTGTTCCACGACCAGGTCGAAACCCGCATTGTTCCTCCTGCATCCAAGGTTCGACTAGCGGCCGAACTCTCCTCTCCAGTACCCTGGCATAGACTTTCCCCGGGAGGCTGAGGAGTGTGATCCCCCGGTAGTTGGAACACATCCTCCGGTCCCCCTTCTTGTAAAGAGGGACCACCACTCCGGTCTGCCATTCCAGAGGCACTGTCCCTGACCGCCACGCGATGCTGCAGAGACGTGTCAGCCAGGACAGTCCCACAGCATCTAGGCACCTGAGGTACTCAGGGCGGATCTCATCCACCCCCGGTGCCTTGCCACTGAGGAGCTTACCAACCACCTCAGTAACTTCGGCTTGGGTGATAGACGAATCCACCTCAACTACCCCAGCCTCTGCCTCCTCGACAATATATATATATATGGGCTGAATTTAAATATTCACATAGCCATTTTGAATTTAAATAGTCATACATACTAGTTCCCATATGGGCATCACTAGTAGTTGGTAGAAAAAACACTGTCATAAAATATAGCAAAGAACAAAACCAACAAAATGTATCATGTTATTTATTACTGAAAAATTCCAGCTGGAAAATATGACAATATTATAAAACAAGCATGACATTTCATGAGAATAATTATAACTTTGTGTATGCACAGAAATGGCACAAAAAGTGCATATTATTGTGTGCTTACGCATGTGACAGATTTATACATACACATCTTGATGTGAAAGTTTGCTCAAAATAGGTGTGCGTAAGCAAATATCTGTGGATATGCTGAGTAATTGGTGACATCTAGTGGAACTGTTGAACATTCCAGCTAGGCTGAAAAGCAATTCCAATTTAAACAGTTATTGGTTTAAAAAATGTGTCTGAAATACTTGTATGGCTTGTAAATCCCAGGTCATAACGAAGCAAACTTTCAAATTACATCCAAAAATTGCATATGGTACAAAAATGGCTGTAAAATACGAAGCAAAATTATTTACTAAATATGTTTATACTCAATAAACTCCATTGCTTTAAACAATTGTTTTAATCTCTCCAACTGTTAATCTCTGCTACAAAATATTTGATTGCTGTTTGAGAAATATTATTTTTTCAACCATAAATTGCTTCTTCCAAACACAGAAGGGAATGCTCCTCTAAATGCAGATGAATATTAGTTAACCAATTTGCATTGAATACATGGTGTAAACAAGGTACAGAAATTCAGATCAGTTGTTGAATTGTTCCAATGGTTTTTTAAATATGACCTTTTTCAAATTTGACCTTTTGACATAAACCAAGTTTTAGTTAGGATTCTACACACATTTTTATTATATCCATGGATTTTAATACAATACTTCGTATTTACATCACAGGATAGGGCAGATTTTTCCATATCACTTTCACTCCTGTTATACTCACCTATTGGCTGTTGACAAAACAAAAGGATTAAGGATCTATGTATAGGACAAAGCAAGAGGAACTTTACTTTTTCCTGGGTCTTACTGGTATTTGGCTTTTCATTTTATCAAAAGCTTTTCAATTAGTTGAATCAGATGGCAATGAAATAGAATTAGATAGAACAATATTCTTTTTATTTGGCCTCTTCAGCAAAACCCTAAAGAAAAGCATGAAATATACATTTTTCAAAGATGTAAACAACAGGCTTTTGGTGAAAAACAAATCAAGTCTAGAAAACATTTGTTTAGTAAATTCACCCACACATACCCATAAAGCTGGGTAATTGGCACATTTAGGGTCACATAACATGTATTATACAGCATATATTACTGGTCCCTTATATTCATATGTTATATTCATTTTAATTTTAACATGTTCAGACTGACAAATAACAGAACATCACCATGTTCAAATGTCACTGTCAGGTTGAATAAAAGTGATTGTCCAGCATTTGAAAAAAGTAGCCTTTACTAGAAAAAGAAACAACACATCTGCATCCAAACATTTATAAAATATATACTATACTGAAAATGTTTTCATTTCCCAACCTTAAAGTCACCTCTAATAACGATCTTGATTTGTGTTTATAAATATTATTTTTGTGCAACAAGAACAATAATGAGATAATATAATAATTTAGAATGTAACCTCCCTTTCGAGTTGTACTTGCATCCAGTTTAATTTTGAATTCCATTTGCATATAAATGACTCAAATTGCAAACATTAAAATTAGAATGGAAAACTGTGCTTTGAGTACAGCGCTACACAACAGTATCACATAAACCGTTCTGTTGCTTTAGATTTTCTGCATGTTTAATAGCGTCCCCCAAAGTATGAAACTGTACATCTTTGACGCCTTTCTTTGGGTCATAATACCCTCCTCTTCTTAAGGAGTCAATGACCGATCTGTTGCATTGCGCTAACAGAACATGGACCCCAAGTTCTTTGTAGTCTTTGCATACTTCTTTTAAAGCATTGACTCCTGCAGTGTCCAGGAAGAGGATTGAACTGCAATCGATGACCAGTGTGTGTAAACTGGAATGCTGAAGCAGATATACACTAGTGGAGACTTCAATGTCTTGATCATGCTCTTCTGCATCTTTTGTCTGGTTCTTCTGCTTCTCTAGTTTCCTCTGCTTGGCTTTCTCTTTAAGTGGATCCAGGCCTACTCTTCGGGACAGTGACTTCTTGAACATAGTTTGGTTGGCGTAGTAGATGGGGGCTTCATATCGGAAAACAGCTACACCTGGCTGGGTTTGAAGCCCTTTGTATGATGCAATATCCTCAAACAGCTCACGGTCACCTGCTTGGCCCAGCTGAATGGCTTGTGCGAATTGTGTTCGACTAATTACACAGAACGCAGAGACAACAACTCCAACCACGAGACCTAGCTCTGTGTTCACAAGTGCCGATGTTGCCATTGTGACAAGCCAGACGACAGCATCTATGCGGTTGACACGCCACATCTGGGGGATGTCTCCAAATTTGCGTAGTGCTCCTCGTAGGTTGACAACAATGATGACAGCGAGAACACATCTGTACAGATTAAGATGCATTTAGATACACAGAGGGGAAAGACTAATAACAATGAGTAGAAATTAAGACTTACTTCTGCAAGGAATGGAAGGCAGGTGCAATAACAAGAAGGACAAGTAGCAAGACTAGAGCGGTAACCAACCCCGACACCTGAGTTTGGCAACCAGTGGACTCTTTGACAAGAGTTTTGGTCAAAGCTGCACTAGTTGTAAAACATCGAAAGAAAGAGGGAATGATGTTGCAGAAACCAATTGCATACATCTCTTGGTTAGGATCTACCATGTATCCATGCTTCTTAGCAAACATTTCAGACAGAGACACGGTGATAGCAAAACCAACAAAAGCAATTGAGAATGCGTCAACTGCAATATTGGGTATGAGGGACCAATTTGGTAGTTGCGGTGGCATAAAGCCAGTGGGAATGTTTCCAGCTACATCCGATTTATAGACTTCATTGAAGTGTCCAAAGTGGGAAGCAAGGGTAGCAGCAATTACCACAAAGAGTTCAAAGGGGATTGGGGCCTTGAGCTTGTTCTTTAGTCGATCGTTAAGCTCTTTGGCAGGTACAAGTACAAGTAAGCATATAAAGCTGGTTACAAGGTCACAAAGATTGGTATGCCCAAGATTTTTGAACAGATTGATCCAAGTTTTTATTAGTGAACCCCATCCTTGAACACGAGGAAGATGGAGTCCTAGGAAGTACTTTATCTGAGATGTGAGAATAGTGAGAGAGGCACCAGTTGCGAAACCACTTAACAATGAATCGGACAAGAGGACAGAAATCGAGCCAGCCTGTAGAAGACCCATCAACACCTGCAACCCAAGTTTAGAAAGATGTTAAAAGCAATTCTTGATATATTGTTATTTTAATCTTAACAGATTGTGAACCTACCTGATAGACCCCTGCTGTGAAGGTGAGGGTTGCTCCCACCATGATTGCATAGCAGCTTCGGTCACAAACTGGACCAGTAATGTTGTCGACCACTGGGAGGCTGGTCTGATTGGTGTCAGATGGGTATCCTGCTAAAGTAAGCTCCCTGTCAACTACTTGTCCCACCAGAAGACACAGCACTCCAAACATACCGACAGAGATGTGCCTGGATGTTCCCAATAAGGCATAGATAATGCTGGCAAAGAAAGATGTGTAGAGCCCATAAATAGGGTCTTGTTCTGCAAGTAAGGAGTAAGCTATTGATTGAGGAACTAACAGGATGCCTACAATGAGTCCAGACATGGCATCCCCAATTATCCAGTCTTTGAAGTGATATTGAGGTAGCCATTTCACTATTGGGACTGAATCTATAAATAGTGCTTTAACTCGGGCAGAGTTGCAGGAACATTTTTTTTTCACCTTCCTTCCCAATGCTTCTTTCCATGGAACATCATCTTTTATACGCTCTTCCAAAAGGAAGGGAATATTTTCATCTGTCTTGGGATCCTCCTCTGTTGGGTCGTTTTTACAGATATCTTCAGGTGGCATACTGTCGATGATGATCACTGAAAGAGATGAACCCACATTAATAAGTAATTCAACAAATACGTTTTCCTTACTGTTATTTATTTATTTTTTACATTGAAATGACTTTTAGTGGATACTCCCTCAATCAATTGACTTTACTTCCTCACATTTCTAGTTTCTTACAAGCACAATATTCAAATATAGACATCAGACAGAATGAGGTACAAAATATCGCTCTCGCATACCTCCACCGACAGTGCATTAAGGAAACACCAGACACCTAAACATGCCTAGAGACCCGGGAGAGCGAAGTCATTTGAGAAAAGCACCCATAATAGGGCATTTTTAAGAGAAAAACATTCAGAAATATAAACATAGAATGTTACAGGCTTTAAAATATACACCCTTAAGAAACAAATTAACATGTTTAAATATGGACTTTGAAGTGCAGTTTAACTTACTCAAACATATTTCACTTGAAGTTTTAAATTAAATTTGAAAATGATTTTTGAAAAGTATCTTTGATATGGTTTAACATGACACCAAATTTGGGGTCATCCGATTTGCTTTAATAATAAAAAAAAAGACAACAACTAAAAGTTGTTGATTTTTCCCTTTGATGAAGCATAGGTCGAGAAGTAATCTTATTTATTTGATAAAGATGAATCAACAAAAGCAGATACATTATTAATTCATACATGAAAAACTATTGGAAAATACATTTTAAAAAGTGCATTTTTTCGATGTATAATTTTGAATGATTGATGTCGTTTTTACTACATAGCATTCTTGTGGATCTGGCATGTGTTTGGTAATATTGTTGTGCTCTGTAGATCCTGAGTAGGTGTTTCATTTAATCTTTTTCTTTTTATTTGTAAAATGAATAAAGAATTAGAAAAGAAAAGTAATGAAATCCTGTATACTTCAAAAGCAATTCATAAAATTTATTTTAATCAAGGTTTAAAAAAAACTGTTAAAAATCATAACAAAAAACACTTTAGGAAACATTGTTAAAGTGAGTTTATGGAGATCTTTTCTTGTGAATTCAGTTTCAACCAATACAACGTCTGAGTGTGATTTGATTATAACAACCATAAACTGTGAACAACATATGAGAGCCGTAAAAGATTAATGATTGTACAAAGCAGTAAAATGTGCACTTTGAGTAAATTGCAAACTACTGTTACAGTACATAAATGACATCATAAATGGACCACATCAATTTCTTTGGCTAGACAGTTCATGGATGATGTGCAAAAATATTGATGAATGACTGTCGGGTGTTTTTGTGTCCAAAATATATATCTATTTTGTACAGAAATTAAAACAAAGTGACATATCTCTGGAAACTTGGATTAGAAATCAGAATCTTGTGGAAAGGTACAATATTCAAGACACCTATAGTGACATATTCTAATCAGCTATTTAACTCCTGACCAACAGAAGCAAAGGCCTTTAAATTATCTCTCAGTCTAGCTCTGAAAGCTGCACAATCGTGGGGAAGATAATGCATTAGAGCAGAATTTCAGGCAAAATGAGACATAAGTAAGTATTGACCACTGTTCATGCTTATACTATTCATGTTCATGTTTTTCTGTTGGCCAAAAAAATGTTTCTTCAATCGTTTAAGTAACATTTCAGTCAATTATTTCACACTAGTGATTCTAAAATGTTCATCACAATAAATGTGACTCAAGAACAGACAGGTGACCTTTTCGATCTCTACTTCCCAATTATTAAATAGAAAAAAAATGCTGATGGACAAATATATGTAAATATATACAAATCACAAAGATGACAAAAAAGAAAGATCAATGAAAGAAAGATCACTTTAAAAGCTTGTTTGTCAATTCATCCATTATTTTAATTGACTAGATAGAGGGGATAATTGTTGTTTCTGAAAGAAGTCTTTCTTCAGAGGAGCTGATGTCCAGAACATTGAGTACTGACATCTATGTTCCTGGGAACAAAAGGATGGAAAAATTCCAAACTATAATCATCTTTTCCCTGAATGTTCAAATTACATCTCTTCCCACATCTACCCATGAGGAGGCTGAGACTAGGTCTCATAAAGGAAAGACAACAACGTTTCAGATTTCAGATTCATCATGAAAAGCGATCCATAGTAGTTTGAAAAACATATTTAGGTTAAAAAAATGAGGCATTCGTTTACTGATAGACCCTTTGATAGTTGCTTATGAGTCATGACAGGTAGTAAAAACCAACAATACCTTCACACTTAGTCTCATGTAGCCAGGCCTTCAGATAAGGTTAACGTGTTTGGCAGCTCTCTTTGGCTAAGACCCAAAATATCGTTTGACTGATATGCCAAACAACCAATCCCATGACCTTCATCACAGCGTCATGTTGCTGTGCGTGAAAATGTCACCACATCATCTGATCGTTAGCAACTGATGTTAGCGATTGAACAAAAAAGGAGTCACAGAAGACAAGAGATGATGACTAGTAAAAATCCTTTTTTCTTAATCGTACTGCTACCTTTTATTCTGCCAGAAACCACATCTTTTCTTTAAGTGCTGCCATAAAAATAAACCAAACTAATCAGAGGTAGGTATAGCCACCATCTCATGGACATGACGTCTGCGATGAGACTAAAGGCCTCTTCATTTCTAACCGAATTGAGATTTGCACGATTCCTCAAATGGCTTCGCTGCAGGGTACATTTTGCAAGCTAATGTTATCGAGTCTGACTCTTTAGTAATAACTCGGTTGAAGTGCGGATTACTCTGTTAATAATCAGAAGACACAGATAAGCATGTTTATTTACTCAGTTTTAGTTTTTTTGCTCTATTTTTGGGTCTTTGTCATAACGTTTTGCAATTAGATAAGATTTTTTCCCTGATATGAACATAAAAATTAATTATTTATATGAATCTTTCTCATAAATGAACAAGACTTCTTGAACAATTGCTCGGACAGATGAGCGATGTGACGTCAGCACCTGTGCCTTTCCGATTGAGGTATGATAACGCTTATAACTTTGCAGCAAATATTTGATTAGATGTGAAGCACACCCAGATTGGACATTTCACTAGAGCTCCATGGAAAGTTATATTCACCAATCTCTAATTTAGTGGGAACTTTTTTTGTGTGTCAATGTGCTTGTTTGGCAACTTGCAGGACTAAAAATTAGCAAAAAAAATTATTATTTTGACACTTTCTAAGAGACTGCATGATGGATAAAAGGCAGATGCATAAGACGGATGCGAAGTGCGAGATTTTGTTTAACCTTATTGGAACCCCACAATTGTGCATATAGAGGACCCTGGGGGTAAAGCAGAAGCAGTTTGATGCACTAAGAGCACCAAAAAAAACACACTTTGTTAAAATGGTGTGACTCCTTCTTGAAAGGTTAACTGTATCATATTTACATTTGTTGTTCACAATGATTTACTGTTTGATACAAAGACCATAAAAAACAATAAACGTACCAATCAAAATCCCTTTCCATTTTTATTTTTTACTGACTCCTCTGACTAAAACAACAGCAGCAGACTGATGTCATCAGCACAAAGTTTCACTTGAAAAACGTTTAAAGGACAATGAAACCATGCTGTGTGGAAAAGTAAAAAAAAAACGTATTTTATATGCAGAGAAATATTATGGGTGATAATAAACTATATGATTGAAAAATAAAAAACAAAATGTGATCTTCATCTTTGTAATGCCATTTGGTACAAGTCAAGCTGTCAAATAAGCCAGTGACTTTTATCACTTTACAAGAGAACATTGAGCAACAAAGCACACAGGACATGGCCTTGCGTAAAATAAACAGAATGGTACATGCCCCTCAACATGAAGTACACCTCTGAAGAGATGACACTAGTCAAAATGACACACAGGCAGTTTTACAACATGAACATAAAATTGCATTTCATTTAATTATATCACACTAAATAAAATTGTTTTTTTTTTTACAATGAAGACCATACAAGCACCATTGTTACTGTACAAATGCATGGTAGATAAATTGGTAACTATATGAATAACCAAAAAACTTAAATCCTGCTCAAACTGCCTTGAAAAGGCCACTATTTCAGTAAAACCTTTATCACCGACCAATAAAAAATAAATCCTAAATATATATTTTAACTTTTGGCCAGAAGTGCAAACTTCATTGAAGTTTGTTAGTTCTCAAGGGGTATTTTGGCAACAAATCCCAAAGTAACTGTTTAAAACGTAGTGATCCTAAACATATGAGCAGAGAGAAGAAAACAAGAGTTTGTTTCATACTCTGACTCGATGATCATGAATGAATCCATTGACAACAAAACTGCAACGTGTACATTTGAGCCAGAGTGAGTCCCAATTGTAGTGAAACTGCAGAGATTCCGCGTTCAAAACTCACCTATCTCTTCTCTCTCAGTCCGGCTGCGCGAAGAGAACGCTTCAGCGAGTCATTGTCATCCGTGAGGGCATCTTCTCAACAGTTCTGTTCCTTTTCAGCAAAAGCAACGTTCTCCTGGAAGCTACAAAGCTGCTCGGTGACATTTCAAGCCTCTCTAAGTTTGTATCACGTGGACAAGGAAACGCTCTTACCACGGGTCACGTGACGGATAATTCCTGCTCTAAACACGAAACATTCTGTTCACCTTCACTCGGTATTCGTGCGGTTCCGAGGTGCGGAATCACCCAAAGTTTAAAGAACTTGCTTTTGTTGTTCAATAAACCGAATTGTACTTCATATTTGTCCACGAACAATGCGAAAAATGCGGGAAAAGGGGGATTTTGACAAGACTGGAGTATCAGTATGGGGTTACCTGGTTAGCAATACTATGTGTTGGCTTTGTTGAAGATGAATGTGAATATGTTGATCGACCGTCATATTTGTTTGGATTTAACTGTATTTTTCTTAACAATGTACAAAAGTCTGAAATATTTTCGTGACTAGTTTTTTTCCTGGAAGGACAGTGATTTGTCACTTTGTTGTCTGTTTGCTGAACTCTTCAAACATAAAAACATGTTGTACATTGTTTCAAAAAATCTTAACGCTTGTAGCAAAATCTGATTTATTTAATACTATAGAGTTACATGAGTCAGGAGATTATTGTAAAACATACCCAATGAAAATACCTTTTCTGACCTTTAGCTTTCTTGAAGTGATTCCAAGCTATAATGCAGACATATGTTTGTGTCACATCACGGACTACTTTGAAAATTTTGGACTGGCTATCGGTCGTACCAAGCAATGCCCGGTGGGCAAAAGCAGATTTTTTAGCCGGTGATAAAAAAACAGCCCTTATCGGCCATGGCGACAGCGTTTGTGAAACATATTCTGACACATAAACTAGTCAAATGAAATCAAAGGTCCCTCCCTCCAGCCTCTGACAAAATGTATAAATCTCTCGTTCACGCCAGCCTTTAACCATCTCTGAATTTCACAACCTGAATTTTGCAGTTTGAATTTTAGAATATTAAATTTGATGTTTTGAATTTTTTCTTCTTGAAAACTTCAAGACGTATTTTTACAAACTGAATATCTGTAAACAATCCAAAGTTTGAAAATACTTCTATGATTATGTCTTTAAAAAAGTCAGGGGTTTTAAATTTCAGAAGTTCAATATACAAGTTTTCAAATTCTTTTTTCATGGCATATAATATTCAGGTTTATTAAATTGCAATTGTCAATAATTCAAATCAACACAATTCAAATTCAGATTGTTTCGGCAGATCTCTAGTTCCATAACTTAACAGGTGCTTTGTATTTGAATGCAAACCCTTTTACGTTTTTATGTGAAAAAGGTATTTTACATGAACATGTAATGATTTAGTAATCATGTAATTATTAATAATGTGAAAAGTACCTTGCTGTTTTATCATGAAACTTTCAAGTAAACATACAGTTGCAAAATTAGTCTTTAAAGTATACGTGCAGTTATATGTTTTACAAAATTACCCTTTTTAATTGGAAATGCTATTTTACCTTATCATCTTAAAGTGTGGTTTTACATTTTAATGTGAAACTTTCACATAAAAAAGTAAAGTACAGTTTAAGGGGAAATTTTCTCATAAAAGTTTAAAAGAACAGCTTTATTTTTAACATGTTAAAAACTCTTAAGTTTTCTTTACTACTCAAATGTAAAAAAAACTTGAAAACGTTTTAATTAAAAATGTTTTAATATGAACTATAATATGAAATATAATATAAAAGAGTAATTTTAGTGTAAAAGTGTATTTCTTTGACATAAAAGTACCTTTTTCCATTTTTTATGTGGAAGTGCCATTTGAAGTTTAAATGTGAAACTTTTAAGAAAAAATTAAAAATCACAATTTAGTTTTTCCCAGGTTTCTCAGTAGATACCCACATTATTATTTAAAAGGAAGACTAACATTGACTAACAATGACAGTTTACCATACATAGAGAATATGATAGGCTTAATCAATGATGGTAATGTCTGAGTGAACAGCTTTTATTTTATTTAGGACACTGGATCAGGAGCAGACCTCTTTCACCCACCCACCATCAAACTGGTTATACACGTACATCAGTCCACTTTGTCTTTACCTTGACTTTTTACGATGCTGATCTTAAGTCAAATACATTTTTGGATCAGTATAAACAATCAGTAACTGATGGCATTGTTAGGGGGTCACATAATTTCCAAATGAATATTCAGAGCTTCATTATAGCACCGTTTTGTGAACAGAAGTCAGTTACAAACCTGAATTATGAGAAACATAATTAGACTTCATTTCTAAGCAATGGGTCAACAAAGAATGCAGTTCTCTATTATATTGTTAAGCTGATTAGATTAATAAAGCATGATAATGGTAGAATGAGCAGCAAAATAGTGTCAAAGGAATAACTAAAATGCTTCATCAAGGTATTAGGTTCAAAGACTAACATGAGCAAGCCCTCCACTGCTGTGAGGCCACAGGTTTTAATCCGTTCAGTCTTCAAATTCTGCATAGGCTTGATGAAATTCAGCCTCACTCCCCTGCGAAGAAAACAAAGAGCACAGTGTGTATGTTCTGAGAAGAACACAGCGAGGGATTCGATACCGTACATTTTTGAGTAATCTTTCCATTTCTCAACATGCCTGTGATTGATGGGAATATGAGCAGTGTTTTCGGCTGAATATTTCTTTCAAACTATTTTACTATTATAGATTTCATGGAGATAAGTGAGGTTTCTTCATTCCTTTTTCTGTAAGTCTTGGTAAAAGTTGCGGTTGGTTTGTTTATTTAACCCTTCAGCTTCTGTGTCCATTTAAATGGCGGTCACATGTCAGGCAGGATTTTTTTTGGGCTTCTAAGGACTTTCACTCTAGGTAAAGCCTATTGTCAATAAAGCTGGCTGGTTTTTATCAGATCAATCAGCAGCAAGAGATTGTATGACGCAATCTGAAGAAATGTCACTACTCTAAACTGAAGCATGGCCCCACATTAAGTGGAGAAGTAAGCAGGATTTTCACGTTATTCATTTAAAAACAACAACTAAAAATGAAATATTTTATACAATTGCTATTCAGCTTTGAAGGTTCTTCATCAGATAGATTGTTCTCAAATTTTGGCAACTTTTGCATTTCTATGAAAACTGGAAAATATTTCAGGTCTGAAGGGGTGTGGTTGGTGTTGTGGGCCACACCATGACAGTCCATCCATTCACTAAGCATTTACTTTTTCATTGACTTTCAAGATCAAAATAAAGCTATAGAAAACTAAAATTTGGTCTCAAAATCTTTGAATCGAATGCCCTAAGAAAGGCATGTAAGCAAGGTGAGAACATGCAAACTCAAAAAGACCTCTGGCTGTCCTCTAATCAGAACATTTTCCAGCGAGATGCTACTTGAACAAACACCTCAAACATAACGAGTGTTTAAAGTAAACTTTTGACAGTTAAAGAGGGTCTTCATGATGAAAACATGTAACAAATGTATAAGGACCTCCTCAGACTCAAAACACACCTAGTTAAATTATTAAATCCCTGCAATTACCAAATTTTTATTTTGGATTTGACTTTCAGTCAGATATCCTGTAAGTCTTTTGCATTTTAACGTGTTTGTTTACTTATTTATTTATGTAATTGTTGTGTCTAGTTTTATGTTATCGTTATGTTATTTTTTTGTGTTTTTTCTGCTGGATTTTTTATTTTGAAATAGATCAGCATTTAACTGGTAACTAGCAATATCACACATAGAATTTTTTTTTTTAGAAAAGAACACAATGTTATGTGTTAATACAGGAACTACATCCAAGCTACAGGATACTGTATGTCAACAAAACACAGGAATGTTCTGTTACAGTAACAAAGATCTCTGTTGATGTTAAGCTAACAGTCAACAAAGAGAGCCGTGCTGAAGTAGAAGAGCCAATCAATAGACTTGATTTATAAGTGCAATATAAACAGAATATTTTTCCAGTCCAACATTTGGAATCACTGTGCATCATGATAATGACACCTCTTCAAAATATTGATTAGGAGGTCAGCCGGAGTTCTGGGAACCCATTATTCTATTGTTTAAAGGAATTAGGCACAGTCATCCAGAAAGTGTCCATCAATCAACACCACTTTGTGGGAGATGCTCCAAGACATGGATGTTGATTTTTATTCAGTATCTTGAGAGATAGACCACTAGAATGTGTAAGGTCTTCGTGGGAGTATGGAACTGATTTAAAATAAATTCAATAAACGAATTTTACAAATTGATTAAAAAGGTTAAATGTTATTTTATGTATATTTGACAATTAACGCTTTTGATACAAACTGATACATTGAACATGTAAATAGGCCTGTTAGCAAAAATCAAATCAATCCAAATTCTAATTAAATTGTGTTCACATGATTACAGACTCTGATTTAAATCCATTTTAGCAAAGAGTTTTATTGATTCTCTTAAAAATATAACATTCATTCCAGGTGATAAGTCACTCAGTGGACATTTTTGTCTGATTAAGTAGAGCAAAGCACATATTCTTACTGAAAAAACAACCTTGTAATACCACAAACCTACAGCAGGTGGCACTGGTGTGTAAAATATGAATGCTTTTTGGAGGGGTGTGTAGGGTTCGAAGAAATGTTTGTTTTTTAGTAACAATTCTAGTAAAAGTGTAAAGTTTTAAAATAAATTTCTTATTTTAATTGTAACTAGTAACCTTGGGGGGAAAAAATATTTTATTTTTTGACAGCCATTAAATAGATTTTTCAGAAACTATGCTTACATAGTTTAAAAAGAAAGTGCAAAATATTATCATAAAGGACGCATATAATATACGAAATTATTATTTTACATTATAAAAAAAAAAGATTTAGAGTGAAATAATGAATATTTGGGAAGATGAGGAATTCATCAGAAACGCAATACACTGCCTTGCCTCCCCCAAGTAGTAGAATAATTTGTCACGTGACTAAAATGAATATTAACTAGCTTTGTCGTCGACCACCGACAAATCACAGAGCCTTTAGCATGATCCAGGAGTATTAATATTCATGAGTCAAACCTTCGCCATACTAGGAACCGGGTGAAGCTGGCTGTCTGTTTGAGAGCGCCGGTTTGTGTGGAGGAGCGATGGACTCAGCGCCGCTGTCTACCGGCTGTGGTACTGAAATTCTTCATTAAATCAGTTATTTAAAATGTCAGCGGTAAAAGTACAGAGTGCTGAATTGGAAATGAGTGTAGAAATGACTGAAGTGTGATGTGCGCATATTTGTGTTGATTTCCTAAGCAGTGAAGGAGACGGAGGCCGGTGGAGATGTGGAGGGAGAGGCTCGAGGGGAGAGCGTGGAGGTGAGAGATGATGAATGCTTGAAAGAATGCTTCTTCAGTGCCCTCACATCTATTTTTTGTACTATTCATCAATGTAAACGGATATCTGACTAGACATAACATTTCATTTGACTTAGAAATGGACCGTATGAGTTTAAAGCATTGCGTGGGTGACACCCTTTAATCTTTTCTTGTGTCTGATCATCCTTTTATTTTATTTAAGGGTTCAAACAAACCTTAACGAATACTTTACGTGTCAACAAGTCTATTATGTGGCATTTATGGTTAGTTACATAAATCACACATTTTTTTTCTCAGCATTGATTTTTAATTAGTCTGTTTATATTGTAGATATGGTTTTTTAATTTAACCGCACTCAAAATAAGTTCAACATAATGCTCTAGCAGTAAATGGTAGAGGCATTTAAATCAGTTGAAATCTGATATTACCTAAAACCTTTTTAAACAAGGGTTTGTGGTGGGCTATATAATGTCTAAAAATGCTCTTGCAACAGGAAGATTTGAAAGAGTTAGATCCAGAAATCTTACATAAATACAATATCTGAAATGTTTATGCTAACAACTAAAAAGCATGCATTTTAACGACATTTAAATTCTCATATTTCAATATATCTGATGTTCTTCAGTGCCAGAGACTCACTGCAGAGAGAGATGAGGCCGAGAGACAACTCAAGCACATTAAACGAGGTAAGCTTGATGGAATTCCTGCTGTTGTGAAGATATTTTTGAGTTTATGTTTCACTTTAGGGGCGTCACGGTGGCGCAGTGGGTAGCACAGTCGTCTCACAGCAAGAAGGTCGCTGGTTCTAGGCTCGGCTGGGGCAGGTGGCATTTCTGTGTGGAGTTTGCATGTTCTCCCCGTGATCGCGTGGGTTTTCTCCGGGTGCTCCGGTTTCCCCACAAGTCCAAAGACATGCGGAATAAGTGAATTGAATAAGAACAATTGCCCATAGTGTTAAAGAGTTAATGTGTGTGTGAATGTTTCCCAGCGATGGGTTGTGGCAGGGAAGGGCATCCGCTGTGTAAAACATATGCCAGTGAGTTGGCGGTTCATTCCGCTGTGGCGACCCCAAAAGGGAATAAAGCCGACATGAAAATGAATGAATGTTTCACTTTAAGTGACGGCTTTAGACTAGTGTTTAGTGCAGAAAATGCATATGCAATCTGTGACGTTATTGTGACATTCTTGTTAATATTGCGGCCAACTTTGGCATAGGAAAAAATAGCCTTACATACAATCTATAACCACAAAAACTATGAGCGAGATGTTATTGTCACATATGCTGTTAACACCTTTGAAATATATTTATCTATAAAAGTAGAAAAAATCGAAACATGCAGCGAAATCCTTTACGTTATTATAAAAATTGGTGTTTATTAGAAATAAAATATATCTGTTCTAGGTCACATTACTGTATATTGTAAAACAGTAAAAATACACTTATTTGCGAAATGATTGCAAAATCCAGAGTACTGTTTTTGACCTGTATATATATTAAATCCTGTATATATAAATAATAATTTTTTCGTGAAATTGAAAAGGCCATAAAGTTAACATCCATTGTAAACAAGACTTTTATTTGGGACTAAACTCAAATTCTACTTATTTGTGTATACCCTAATGTCTTTATTACCATTAAAGTGTGCTTCAATGGTGTGAACACTCACATATTAGAATGGATTAATTCTCTTCACTTTGTACTTTTAGTGAAAGCAAAATATTAAAAAAGATGAAGTGGTTTATGATGAAGTATTAAACTAATGATTGAAATACCATTTACAATGACATCGGTAGTCAAAACAATGCACAAAACATGTGAATTACATGCAAACTTTCATAATATCTGATTTACATGTAAATCAGTAAACCAGCTTAGCAAAAAATATTTGTTTTAATGAGGGATTTGGAAGATTCTGTGCAATTGTATTTCTTTACTGAACCAGCACATTTACTTTTCTGTTTTGGTTTGTTACAATTCTGATTGCATCTGGATGTACTCCAACTTGGATAAACAAACTGTTATGACAAAACAAAAGCTAGTATACATGAAAAGAATGCACCTATAACAGCATTGATCGAACTGACCTCCATGTTAGACTTTTGAAATCATTGTTGTTAAAGATCTGACATGTAGTTTTAGCTAAAATTGTCACGGATTTGGGGATTGTTGCTTTTAAAGTTACAAATCTTACGATTCCTCCCACGACTCTTGAAAAAGATTTCATTGAGGAATTGAGTAGTTTGTTCTGTCTGCTCAGTCATTATTCTGAGCTGTTGTTAGACATGAAAATGAAGTATTCATTTATTCACAATAACTTGCAGAGAACACAGTGGAGAGGCTGGCTCAGCAGCAGTAGCTCAGGATCTTTTAAAGGGCCAGATTACAAAACAAGTCATTTTAGATTATGACATTTTAGACAACTGTTTTTGATAAATTAAAAGTATGGACTTTTGAAAACTGAAAAATATAATATATAATATATATATATATATATAATATATAAAATAATACGAAAAAGTGTTTAGAAAGCCTGCTTTGGGAGTCCTGCACTGCTAGTGTGATACAAACTTTTCACAGATGACCCACTAAATTTGCATATCAATGTGTAAGAAAAGAGCATTCGATTTATACTTTAAAGTTAATCTCTAAGGATAAATTTAAATGCAAATCTGATCTGGTCCTGAATCTGGTACATTAAGGAATTTTTTTTTGTAATCTGCAAAAGACTATTTTTTTACTGAAATTGTTACAGGGAGACAGTGTTGTTAAAATGTCTCTGGCTGGTGGAACAAACTCCCTGATCCAGTCAGGAAAGCAGCAACACTAACAGCTTTCAAAAAGCAGATGAAAACTCTTCTCTACAAAGAACACCTACAATAAATTATTTTTATTTTCTTCCTGCTATGCTTTATCAATCAGTTGACACAACTTCTATTATGAGAAGCTGATATAGTCTTTGACTGTGTTACAAATTGAATATTGTTTCTGCCTACTGTAAGTCACTTTGGACAAAAGCGTCTGACAAATGCATAATTGTAAAAATAATATAAATGTAAAAGTAAAATCTCTTTTTTATCTACACAGATCCTCTAACTTTGCCTCTGTAATTCTTGCCCTCTTTCATTGAACTTGTCTTCTTAATGTGATTTAGTATAAAAAACGTCAGCACTCAGGCAACAAAGCCACAAGAGTGCCTAAAGAACATTAGTATCAATGTTTATGTCTGTAAACAGCGTATTCTATTTTACTATTTTACTTAAAAATCTTAATTGCGCTTTAAGATCTGCAGTCTGAATATAGTCTTAGTAAAGAAATGCAAGGTTAAACTCTCTGTAACAAGTTTGTTTATACACAAACGCTGATAAAGGTGTCATACAGTACAGTCATTTCATTATAAATACAATTAGATTTGTCTTTTTAAAACTAAAACAAAAAGGTAAATAGTTTGTGTTTTAATATTTGTTTGTTCTTAAAAAGTTACATGTGGTACTATTTAAAACAGATGGTGACAAAACAAAAAGCAAAAGGTAAATACATGAAAAAATCTATATAAGAGGGTCATCTTTTATCATGTATATGATTCATGAGTTCCCTTACATCAAATTGCCCAGTCTTAAAGCGTTTTTGGCGAGTGATAAGAATTGTACGGGGCGAGCTGTCCAAGGAAGGGCCCGGAGCCTAGGAACGACACGGGCCCGAGAACTCTGTTTTTTGTTTTAAGCATCAAGAAGGGAAAATGGGCTTAGGTTGTTTTAGTAATAGTAAGATGGCTGAAAACCAGTGGCAGCTGGGACCCAATTGGCAATTATATTAAAATGCTCCCGAAACTAATTCCACGAAATTGCATTCACCAAAATCCCATTTAGTGTGCCAGAATAGTGTAAATGTAGCAAAGTTAACAGAGATTAAAAATGTTAGGTTGTGTTGATACTGTCAAAAAATACATTTTCAAAACCATAGGTTTAGAAAAGAAAAAAAAGTTTATCATTTAACATTGTGTTGTTTCATTTTCACATACTTCATTAAAAAGAGTAAATTTACTTTTAACTCTTCTTTTTAATTGATTAGATCTATATTGACTGATTAGATATATAATTTTTAAAATATATTTTATCTGTGTCCAAATAACACTATATTAGATGAAGTTATGGAGATATGGTGTAATTTTTGTAATCACAATTCACAATTAAAATTGGGTTCATCATTAAATTGTAATAATACACATGTTTGGCAAGCTGTTCACAAAACCACGCCTCTTCGTTTTTAGGAAGTGGTTTAGGTGAACTACCTTGGCTCATTCCATTAAGATGACACGCAAGTCTGTCTTCTCACTTCCCATCCCCTCACCCTCACCCATATCATCATTTCATTAGCTAGGGATCCTCTGAATGGTGTATTATTCTAAGGTGTTATTGGCTATTCCAGTCTCCATGGTTACTCAGACCCAACAGTGAAAAAGCACTAGAGTTAAAGCAGTCACACCTGCTTTCATTCATTTTGTGGCATGTCAGGGAACTCACCTTCTCTTACCATCTACATTCTAATCACACTCAGGGATTCAAGTTAGAAGTAATCAGGTGAGATAATGTTATTTGTCTGCAAGAATGAGCTTTTATTTTATTTTATTTGATAGAAAATAGACATAATTAAAAGTTTGCTCTTTAATTTTTATTGCACTTTGTGTATTCATTTAGGATATCAGGATGTCAAATCTAGAGTTTTTTTTTAATGCTGAATGCTTAAGAAGACAATATTTAACCTTGGGGAAAACTTGATGAATTTTAGAGGCCCATGACTAATAACAGATAGCCAATGAACTGCAGTTTTACTTTTATGCATGAAGGTAAATTGGAATAACGTTGTTTCACAATATTTTTGAAACGCTATAAGCAGGTTTAAACTCTATTTTATTATCATTATTAACTTATTGTTTCAACATTAAATTGTATTCTTTATTTTTTACTTTATTTGATAATTTTGTTTTTATTATCTTAGTACTGCACCTTTTATAACATTTATCTTTTATATATATATATATATATATTTTTTTTTGTATATATATTCTATATCTATATATATAATACATAAAAAATACCACATATATTTATATAATAGTTGTAGAAAATGGTTAACCGCTCTGACATATGTTCTTAGATAACTGAACCGAAACATATGTGAAAAATGACATTGTTTAAATGTTAAACTTTGGTTAAAATTTATATTTGTCAATGTTTATACGTAAACAAATTGATTATTCAATAATGAAGAGTTGGCAGTAAAGACCCCTTGCTACATTAGAAATTAGGTGTCTGTTGCTATGTATTAGTATATGAATTTAATAATACAATTTAGATTTTAGAAATAATTACACTTTAAAAATGAATGGTTGTATTTAATACATTTAATTATGTCACATATTTGATTTCTAGAATGTATTATAATTATAATTTATATAAATATACATTGAACCTCATTCAGTCCAGGTAGATTAATTTACACAACATAGTTCAAATAGATGGAAATGTGTCATGATAAATCCAAATGTTCTTGGTTAATTCAAGAATTATCTTTATAAAAGTTGGCTCTCTTTCTTGTATGTGCTTCACCCTTTTGTGTCCTGGAATTAGAAGGGAACAAATACCAGCTGGTGTCAGCTGCCATCATTGTCTTGTTACATCCCTAAATTATTAAAAATCACCTATTATTAATAATTCATGTGTAGTGCATGAATAAGCAGCAGTCTTTCAACCTTCTATTGTAGTTTATACCCCCATCTAGTCTTATATTACTTTGAAAATCCAAGGACCCTGAAAACGTTTCAGTCAACCATTCAATTTTAATTTTCTAAAACAACAACAACAATATTTTTCTATTAATAGCATTTTTCAGTAATATCTTAATTGCATTTCATTTGGCAGTTTGTGATTTTTCTTCTGAATTGGTGGGATCTCTTTTATCCCAATCCCTTCTAAATGGAACAGATTCCGGCTGTGGCTAACATGACACAGCAAATGTCAGAGAAGGTTGGCCTAGTTGCTGACATACAGAACAATACTGGAATCGTGGGCTGTGGGCTCATGATTGGGGTGTGTTCTGTTCAGTGATTGGCTGCTGCAGGGAACTGCTGCTGAGTCTCCGGGAGCCTCTGGATGTGTGTCTGGTGTAGCAGCTGTCTCGCACCTCCTCATTGGGACATCTCATTTACATCACCCACCGAGCTTATGCTAATTAAAACACTGCTTTACTCAGCTTTATTTGCCTTTGTGGTGTAAATGTCTTATGGGTTGTATTTTTAAAGAGATAAATTGTCATAATGATATACTTTGAACATTCTCTGATGTCTAGATATCAGCTCAAGATTATATGTTGTAAGCACAGTAAGGATTGCAATTGAAAGTCTAATTGCTGTGTGGTTAAATGGGAGATTATTAAAAGCATTTAATAGCTGTGATCAAAATTGGCTCAGCATTTTAGACTAATGATAGAGTATAGTTTTGTCTAAGTGGCAAACAAATGCAAAGTAAATGGAAAGTATGCAAGTGTATTAACGTAAGGTTTGGTCTTCTTTTAATGGACTCCCTAGAGCATTTTTTTTTGCTTTTGCTCATGCAGCAGTTAGAGCGGTGGATTTGCTGACCTACATTTTGCAGACAGAAGAAAGTTCAGACGCATGGCTATCTCTGTCAATCGTTAGAAGCCAATGAGTGGAGCAGATGAGCTCATCTGTGAAACTGACAGGGAGGCAACCCTTCTTTATTGTCCTGCTTTATTATTATGGCAGTATATGCAAAGGCTCATTGTCTGCTGCAGGGTTAGGACCAGATGAGCACTTTCCAAATTAAAGGGTTGCAAGAAGGGGTTTTTTGCTTTGTTATTTTTTTTAATTGCCTCCTGGGATCAATTTTAATTCTACATTAAATGTCTTGTAATCAGGCAGTGGTTGATTTAAGTTCTAATTGCAGGCAAGCAGAGTTATTCAATCTATTTCTAAGTGAGACAACTAAAAAGGATTCAAGTTTCCAAATATTTTCAGTGTCATTAAGGCAGAAGCTGATGAATACAGACACTTCCTCTCCTACCAGTTACCAGTTTGAAGATGAAAGTTTTTCATACAAAATTCATTCGAAATATGGATTTCTTATCAGTTTGTGACAGCTAGATTTATATTTTATATGTATTTCTAGGAAATTTCTAACAAAATATGATTCATAACGTTTAAATGTCATGTTTTGAAACAGCCTAAAATTAACACTAAATTTGTTTCATGTTAACTCTATGTTGAAGAGAACTTTGTCTTTTGATTTGACCTTGATTTATAATAAAATATTTTCAAAAGGTTTTTGAATGGAACTAATGATACTTAATGTTTATTATTAACTCATTATTATTGAAGAAATTCCACAAGACAGAATCCGAAGGACTTTTGCCAGCACATTCTTACACTAACTTATATGATCACAATAGCGTTAACTCCCAGGTCATGTAAACCATTTATCTAAGCCACTTTGTGATGTGCTGGCAAGTGCCTCACAAAATTCGATGGTGTATGGCTATTTCCTGACATAGTGTTTAGATTTGTGAGAGAAATAATTATTGGTATGAAAATCATTATGAGCAAATTCTAACAGCTTGAACAGCTTGAAACTCAAAGAAAGCAAACTCGATAGCGCGCTGAACGCCGGTTCTAATCTGGAGTTTTCCATTTCTGTAATGTTACCTGATGTCTATTTTGAAAGTGGGGAAAGTGCACAGTCAAAACTTTTAAGGCCAATTTATTGTTATGCGCCAAGCCTACAAACTGTTCTTAGCAGAGAGCCTGCGCACCCACTCATTTGACAACAAATAATATAGTTTGCGCACTGTGGATGCATGATTAATATTAGCGTTATAAAAATGATAACTACTAGGCTAACCAAAACACAGATGTTTAAAAAGTACAGTTTTTATTTGACTCATCATACATCATAAAAATGTTATCTAGACAACAACCTCAGGACATTCCTAGAAGTTTTTTGAGTGATGAAATATTCTCACAGTGTTAAAGGAATACCTTCTGGGATCAATGTGCTTAGAACATTCATAAGACGTTTTTTATGAATGTTCGAAAAATGTTTAAATGTTTTAATAACTTTAAGAGAATGTTCAAGGAACATAAAAAACTGGACAGACTAATGTTTATGCATCGTTAGCTGTCACATCCTTGTGACATAAATTTGTTTGCTGGGTCCATAGATACACCGCTGCTGCTGCTGTTGAAGCTCTGTCTTTGCTATGATCAATAGTACAGTGTGGCTAACTAACAATGTTGGCTTCTAATTTACAAAAACATTACTCTGATAACAAAGAAAGGTTATTCACTTCATCACCCTAGCTTTATTCCATTTGCCAGTGTTTAATATTGAGTGCAAGAGGAGAGTGAAGCACTCAATCTGCACCACTTCAATCGCAGCGCTCATGCTCTGTGAAGCCTTGACTTCACAATGAGGTCAGCGGTGGGTTATATGAATGAGATTTTTTTTTTTGACACTGTAGCACTGGACTCGGTCGAGAGCAATGATCAAGTCCGAGTCCAAACGCAAACGAGTCCCACTCGATTCCAAGTTCAAACACAAACAAGTCCGAATTAAGTCAAAGTCCATAGATAAAAGGACTAAAGTCCAAGTCTGGACTAGAGTACTTCACCACTAAAGGATGCTTTTAATAGCCCAACAAAATGTTTTTGTTAAGTTGAAGCAATTTAAGGAAACCTTCTGTGCCTTGAATGCCAAACTACCCTTTAGAGTATAATGAAAGTGTACAATATTATTGTTAATTACAAAAACGAGTCTTAATTCACCAGAGGTTTGGATCAATGATATATTATGGCTGCTATCAGTTATTGTGCTTCTGACAATGGCACCCTGAGTGCTTGTCTATTAGCCCTCTATACATTAGATGCTTAATTTTAATGGATAGCTCCAAGAAGATTAGTTCGAAGTGAGACCTGTGTATTGATGATGTGCTTTCCAGTCTTTCAGCATACAGTATTGAGTTACCTCATGAAAAGAGAAATAAGAGAATGTTGATTCTTGGAAAGATCTTCAGGGGATGTTGATGATGATCAGTGATGGCTTGTGGAGAGAAGTGTCCTTCCTGCATAATTCAGCACGCTTTCATGGAGTAATGCACAATAAACTCCCTTTCGTTTCCCATCTTAGACACAGGCACAAGAGATGATTTTTTTCACAAGCAAATAGATAACGATAAAACAAGCCTACAATAATGATTTAATAACAAATCTGCTGAAAATGTTGAGTTGTATAATAGTATTATGTTGTATTTATAAATAGTTAAGTGCACCGCATATTTAAATTTAGTACCCACTTGATCTGAGTTATGTTGATGTTGCTCAAAACAGCCATATCTATAAGAGTACAGACAGGCTATAGAGATTTTGGGATGAAGATTTGTAAACACATGAGTTAAAAAAATTATCCATGTTTTCTTTCTGGTAATGATAGTTTGTTTTAAATTTGTGCACTTGCTACCTCTCTTCCCCGTATTTCATTTCCATGTACATTTGTGTATTCAGTGCTCTCCATTTTTAAGGGGGCACCTATTATTTCCTTTTTACATGATGTAATGTTAATCTAATGGTTCGTGAACGTGAAAATTAAAGTTTCAGTTCAAAAACATTGAAGATCTTTTAAAAACTCTCATTGTTTGGGGACATAAACAAAGGATGCTGTTATATGGGTGTGATGGAATTAATACTCAAATACATGATTTATGAACACAGCCGCAAACAGCAATTTATTACTCATTCCAAACATGATAAAGATCATACCTTGATATTAATGAAGCATGTGATCGCATTGAGAGAGAGAGAGAGAGAGAGATAAAAAAAGAGAAAGAGGAGAGAGAGAGAGGAGAGAGAAAGAGAGAGAGATGAGAGAGAGAGAGAGAGAGAGAGAGAGAGAGAGAGAGAGAGAGCAGCGGACATCCGTGAGGGTGAACAGAACAGCAAGGAAGAGAGAGGACGGAATAGACACACTTCGGGGCTTCCCAAGATTTTCAGCCTAGCACAAGTCCCACCCCTCTACATCACTCCCATTTCTCCTCCTTTTGACCCTCCCAAGAAAACATAGGCACATACAAACTCAATCTTATTGGATAATTCATTACAATGATTAAATTTTGTATTACATTGGCTGAGAACCCTAACATTTAATCGAATGTAATTTCACCTCCAGCTCCAGTATGGCAAGCCAATTTAACACTTAAGTTTGTCCAGACTAATAATAAGTTATCTAAAGAAAAGATAAGGCTATGTGAAGTGCCTTCTTACAGGTGACCCCTTATAGGAGATCTTTGTTGGTCTATATAACAACTAATCCCTAGCTTACATTTGGTTGGACTACAAATACAGATACAGCTACATACACACAATTGTTAACCACTTGATTTGTAACAGTAGTATGCACAATTTTGCTCATTTTTATATGCACATGCCATTTAGAATTGAGACCCCCGGGGAGAGTTTTTATTGACTTTTCAACGTCCACTGTGTATGCGATCACACACATCAAATCATCTTAAATGTTTAGCCTTCTGATGAATGTACAGAAAGCGTAGGTTGATTTCTGAGAAGCTCTAAAACAGTTTTTTTTTATTTCTAGAAAGATCTCCTAAACTTCACTGATGAATGCATTATGTCTTTCACAGTTTCCCAAATGGTGATCGAAAGAGGTGAACGTACTACAGACCCAGCTTGAGATTGAGAAATCCTGCCGGGAAAATGCAGAAGCGCTCGCTACAAAGGTGCATATCTGTTAATTGTTTGATTGGTCGTGATGTGAGTTGTTGGCAATACAATAGGTAGAAAACAGCTTTAATTACTTATGAATGTGTCAATGCATAGCTAATTTTTTACACTATCGTTTAGAAGTGCCCCTATTTTAGAGGTCTCCATAACATGTTGTATACAAGGTCGGAAAAATCTTTTGTTTTTTTAAATTATGCATTTAGTTTATCGCATTCGGTTGTGATTCACAAATTATTAGTTACTTACTCATTCCCTTAGTTTCCCTTAATGAATAAATGGATGGTATAAGTGGGATGGACCGTTATGAACTTACATCAGGGTGTACCAGCTAAGATTCACTTTCAAAATGACTTGTTTCAGTGACTCTGAATAGACTCCTTAATAAAGACAATAACTTCATACACAAAGCACTTTCAGATTAAAACATTTAACTTTAACTGTGTACGCCTCAAACCTAAAGCCATGCTGCACACTGCATGAGACGTCATTTTTAAAAATCCATAATAGCGGCTTTTTATTGCATTCAGACCTAACTCATCCTAGGTCTATAAAAACATCCTAAGTCTCATTTAACTCATCCTAGGTAAAAAAAAAAGCCATAGCTTTTGTATTCTTATTTCAATAAATACTATTTCGTTGCTATTTTTGTAAAAATTTGGATAAAATCTGATATTAATGGGTGGGATTTTCTGAAAGGCACTATTTATAATTAATCTATGTGCAAAAATATATTTAAAAAAATTATTGATTTGGATTTTTTTCTTTCTGCTCCTGACATTTTCCTGCAGAAAAAGTGAGGAAAAATTAAGTTGAAATTGAAGAAAAATGTCCAAAAGCAACAAGCTGATTAAAAGTGTTGTCCAATGGAATGAATGCAGGGTCTGAGAGGGTTAAAATTTGAATTGGCAAATAAGTCAATTTGATGGTAAAGTCCCGTTTACTTTTTTAGTTGAACTGTGAGAACAGGAAGCTGAAGTATTTGAGCCTGTCATCCCGGCCTGTTGGAAGAAATACTGCCTAGTATCTCTGACTGATCTCTCTTGATGAAGAGGCTGAACAACAAGATACCAACCCTGATCCCTTTCTCAGTATAAACAGCAAGTCAAAGGTAAATATTTTATGATCTTGGAACATTTACATAAATCAAGAATTTCAACAAAATTTGTTCATCCTACAGATCTCCAAGAAACTGTGAGTTCTTTGCTTGAAGAGAAGAAGAAACAATTGGCTTGTCAGCTTCAAGAGCAGAAGAAGGCAGATTGAGGAGCTTACAGCGCTAGTGAGTAGAAGTGCGATCTCTATGTTTTTCCTAAAAAACAAAAACAAAGCTTTTACTCCATTGCTGTTATTGAATGGGGGCTAGAACCATAAGGTTGTTAATAATAGATTAGCTTGTAATGTAACCTTAGTGTCCTCCTCTATTGTTCCTAAAGGGAGACCATTGTTGCTTGAGCACTTTATGTAAGTAGAGTTGAATGGCAACAGTTTCAGCTCCTTTCTCAACAAGGTTCATTTTCACTCTGCTCCGGGTCTGTCTTTACCAGTCCTCACTCACTTACTACTCACTCCCTGCTTCATGATCAATCCAAAGTTAAATGAAGCCTAATCAGTGCTTTACTTCGTTCATTTATCAGAAGCCTGTCAGGGATGCCAGCAGACACAGAAGGGTAACTATCATAACATTTATTGACACATGGTAAAAGTAGATCAGTGTGCAGATGCCTGGCAAATTACAACACAGGACTTGGGAGTAATGTCATAAAGACAGCAACAATTCAGACAACAGACATGTGACTATATGAAGAGAAGAGCAAGGTGAACAGGAAAATAGACGAGAAACCAACAAATACCAAAAGAGTGGCAGGAAGTGACTTTCGGGAGCACAAATATTGGTGGAAAATGAGTGCTGGGAGATTCTGTCTTAATAAGGGAATCCAATATGGTTGTTATTGGATAATAATCTAATGAGGTAGCTAGAACACAGGTGACATGGTTTTCTGGTGAGTAGACTCAGTTGAGTATGCGTTTACAAATGCATTTGGATGATGCTGGTTTATCACTGACAGGTCTGATGTGTTTAATGTGTCTTTGGTTTTTCTTCGAACTGGCCGGTATTGGACTCTCTAAGGCTGTTCAGACTGCAGCTCAAAGTAATTAAAAAAACGCCCATGTGTGAACTATATCTGATATTTTCAGGACAGTTTGAACAGCTCAATTCTGATTTTTTCCAAATATGACCCAGGTAGTTTTCATATGTACTAATAAAGTTGGCACTGATTAGATGTCAAAGCCTTGAGCGTGCCCAAGAGCAGGTGCTTCAAGTGTTAGCAGGGCATTCTGGGAGATGTAGTTTATTCTACTGCGCATGCGTGTCAAATTGGAGCACACATTTTGTTCACACAGAAGACAGATAGCTGTATTAAGACCTGCTGTCTGAACGTAGTCTGAACTCAAATCCTCTAGCACCACCACTAGGCCAAAAATTCACTGGTGTTTAGGTTAAAACTTAAAAGTGTTGCAGGGCTACCTTGTGGTCAAAAGAGCTTTATAACGCGTTATTCATTAATTTATAATAAAAGTTATACATTTGCTAATAAATAATGTTAGCTTTAGCCCATGCTTACTACTGTAGGTTGGTTACTTTTTACCAAACTCGACTGATCAAAATTTTTAGTTGATGGATCGAAAAAGAAATCAGGATATCGGATCAAATTTAGCTAAATCTTGACTATAAAAATAATCCTTAGGTTATATATTTGGTTTATTGAAAACATAATTCAAATATTTTTTGACAACCTTGATTTGAGTTTGCCTGCAAAATTCCCGCAATGACCCTTCAAGTGGTTTATGGAAAATGTCTATTTTTTCTTATTTCCTTTGAGACATTTCTACAAAAATTTTAAATGTGACGTCTTTACACTTTTACCCTAATGACGTTTGAAATCAAAATATATCCCTGTTTTAGTTGTTCACTGCCTCTGTGGAGAGTTTTCTTCTAAATGCTTGGCCACACATTTGTGCTTTCCGTTTTATTGTTCTTGTTATTTATTTTATCTTCCATAATACTCAGTGTTGTATTATTTTAGTTGATTAACTAAACATACAACATACCTCTAGTCTAGTGTAACAAACCATTGGTAAGAGTTGTAGATCATCTGGACCATTTTCATTTTGAACATGAGTTATGCACACAATGGAGCTTTAAAGCAGCCCTCTTTGAATGAGATAAAACCAGAGTTAAAACCCACCCCTAGCTCCTTACAAAATAATAGCTCTCCAGTCCAATCACTTACTCTGTTTTAACATTGTCTAACAGATTGTTCAAGTTTCTCAGGTATGTCTTTTATGCTCATTTCAGAGTGAAAAGCATCAGGCTGAGATGAAGGAACTCCGTAAAACCATTGAGCAGCAGAACAAGACTCTAAAGAGGTTCAACAGGGGTAAGTTTGGTTGTTGTGAAAACAGAGCCTCCTCATTTCCTCTCTTGTATTCATATGCATGACATCATCGCTAATGGCCTCCCGAGAAGATTAATGCCCCCCAGCAGCCCTCTCACTATCGGCTGCAAGCCAGAGTCCCTGATCAAATTATCTGTAAAAGATTGACCACAGGAAGTCCCTCTGCTCCAGCTGGGACTGATGCACTTTGTTTTGACATCCTCTCTGTGCTTTCTCTTCACATATGTTTGATTGGAAACGGCTCATGTTATTAAGAGTCTCACAAGGAGGGTATTAGCAGTAAATTTGGCATTTTCATCTGAAATCTTTGGTAAAATTGATTGTTGGATTTAATTTTTATATTTTGACAGACTTTTGCAAGTCTCATTTTAAATTGCAATATGTCCCTGACCTACATTCTGCAAGATCTGCATTTCACAATCTAAATTTTGCAGTTTAATATTTTGAATTTGATGTTTCAGATAAATTCACCAAACTGGATATCTGCAGAAAAATTAGAAGTTTGAAAATATGTCTATAAATTTCTTTCTCTCCTCTCTCTCTTTTGTCCTTTCCGCACCTTAGGAATTTTTTGTTTCAGTAGCATTTTTTTTTGTTTTGTTTTAATGGGACCGGTGCACTAACCCGGCGCCCAAACCGGAAACATCCACACACACTCATTCACACTATTCGTGTGAAACCGGAGCACACGAAATAACCCCATGTGATCACAAGGAGAACATACAAACTGCTCACAGAAATGTTAACTGAACTAGCCAAGGCTCGAACCAGCAACCTTCTTGCTGTTAGACGACCATGCTACCAACTCCCCACCGTGACACCCCTATAAAATTTCAGATGTTCAATATAAAAGTTAGCAAATTCTAATTCAATACATTTGTGTCATGATAAGATTGTCTGGGAAAAAACTAAAGCAGTGCTAAAAGTATTGTTAAAACCTTTTATAATTTAAAGTGGTCAATGCTATTTTTAGCAAAACAAATAAATGTTTTCACTTTAAAAATTAAAATGTTAGAACCTAGGAAATCCAGTAACAACTTTTATGAATATTGTCAGTCTCTATGGTGCGTGCAGGGCAAACACTGGAGCAATGAGGGTGCAAACTTATGGAGCTAGAGATCTGCTAAAACACTCTGTATTTAAATTGTGTTGATTTGAATGACTGGCAAATGTAAGTTAACAATATATGCAATTTAAACATGTTTGAATTAGATTTTTTTCTGCAGATATCCAGTTTGTAAAAATACCATTTTCAAGATGAAGAAATTCTAAACATTCAATATTCTAACATTCAAACTGCTAAATTCAGATTATGAAAATTCAAATCTTGCAGAAAGTAGGTCAGGGGACATCGACAAGGAAGAGTAGATGATCACAGAACAGTCAATGAAGCATTTTGGTGAATTTCTGGAAAAGTGTTCAGCTCAAGAGACACCGTTCTTTGCTGTAACCATGAATCGACCATTTTGCTAGCTTGATTAAAAATCACTAGCAGGCTTCTTCATCAACTGTTCTGTGATCATCTACTCTTCCCTGTTGATGAACCCTGACCTAGTTTCTGTAATCTGAATTTCACTACCTGAATTGCAGTTTTATTATTTTTTTAATGAATGTGATATTTTGAATTTTTCGTGTTAAAAAACTTGATTTTTAATTTATAAATCTGAAGTTTGAAAATAGTTTTATTGTTATGCTTTAAAAAGGTTTGTTTTAAAATTCAGATGTTCAATATTCAAGTTGCAAAAATTTTATAAAATTTATTCAAATTCAAAATATTTCATGGCGTATAATAATCAGTTTTGTTTAGAAACAATTGTCAATCACTTAAATCAACACAATTCAAATTCAGATTGTCTTCAGATCTCTAGATCCATACAAACCCCAATGACCTATTTGTAAATTGTGTTTTATAATGTCTATAATACATTTTGTGACCTCAAATAATTAGTAATCTTCTGTGATATTTTAACTTAATTTATTTCAAATGATTTTATTAAAATATGCGACTAAATAAAGAAGTAAAAATGGGTTTCTTCTTCTGTTCTGCATTTTCACTCTAGTGTCTATGATGGCTACTCATGAGTATGAAAGCATGAAGGAGCAGCTGGATTTGGAGCAGAGCCTCAGACAGAAAGCAGAGACCTATGCACATGAGGTATGGACCTATTGGATGACCTGATGCACCTCTTTTTGTACTAGTAACTCCATCCAAACAGCTTTTCGACTGTTTGAGCTCTCAGCAGAACCTTCTCTTTCACTGTCCCTGGATGGTGGAACAAACTCCCTGATCCAGTCAGAAAAGCAGCAACACTAACAGCTTTCAAAAAGCAACTGAAAACTCTTCTCTTCAGGGAACACCTACAATAAAATAATTTAAAATAAAAAACTTTCTTTTTTCCTCCTCTGTCTTTTTTCCTCCTCTGTCTTTATCTTCTTCCTTTATTTCCTCACTGCTTTGGTTTATTGATCAGTTGATACAACTTCTATTATGAGCAAGCTGAGATAGACATTGACTGTGTAACAAATTGCATATTGTCTCTCCCCTAATGTAAGTCTCGTTGGACAAAAGCACCTGCCAAATGCATAAGTGTAAATGTAAATGTAAATGTTGAGCCAGATTAATCTCAGCTGTCAGGTTGTTTTTTCCCCAAAGCAACCAAATTAAGTCTTTGAATGTTTTCTTGTTTACTTGTTTACTATTTGTTCTAGATGATGGTGAAGCAGAAAGAAGCTAACAGACAGAGCATGATTCTACTGCAGCAGACAGACCCCAGCATTCAGCTACTCAAGGCATTAGAAGATGTTGCTAGTGTGACCAAAACACTAGAGGAAGAGAGGAGACAACACCAAGAGAGGGTACTCATGAACTGCTTTCATTTATAGAACTGAAATTGTTGCTTTGGGTGAATATATTTAGCAGCACCAAACGGAATAAATAGATAGTTTGCTTAGCATTCCATGACACTTTAGCCTACTCACAACTTCCCAGTTTAATAAGTTAATAAAGGGTAAATATTACTTTAAATTTCAGTTTTAAGTATTTGTGGGCATATTTCTTGCACTAACTGAAACTGATGTAAGTGTACATAACAGTAATTGATCAATATTTTTTTGCTTTTAGTATTTGTATTTATTAGCAAAACAATGTCTTCTTTAATTAAGATGTTCTATTTTAAAGTGTTAAAAGTGCTCAAAGCAGCATTGGACTAATTCTGGACTAATTGCAACAAGCATTGTGCCCCATACCAAGGCATACAGTGAAGCATGTGTTTGTGATGGTTGATTCAGCTGTCTGGATTTTGAGATTTACTCCACAAATTTGTATACAATGTCTTATATTCCAAAATTTCAGAAATGCTTCAGATGTTATCAATTGTCTTTGTCAGTGGTTCCCAACTGGGGTTCACTCCCCCCTTAGGGATACATGTCTAGGTAGAAAAGTCTGGGGTTATATTAGCGTCACAAAGCTCAAAAAGTCCAATTTTGAGAGCGCAAAAAGTTAATTTGCATGCGTGCGAGCTGCATTTTGCGAAAGAAATGTTCCTCTTGTGTACAAAAATGTATTTTAATTGATCGAAATAAGGGATTTAATAGTCATTCATCTTCATGTCGGCTTTATTCCCTTT
Organism: Danionella dracula; assembly: GCA_900490495.1. Classification (NCBI taxonomy): domain Eukaryota; kingdom Metazoa; phylum Chordata; class Actinopteri; order Cypriniformes; family Danionidae; genus Danionella; species Danionella dracula. Next base: position 69,424 of record UELW01000720.1, read on the forward strand.
CGGGGTCACCACAGCGGAATGAACCGCCAACTCACTGGCATATGTTTTACGCAGCGGATGGCCTTCCCTGCCGCAACCCATCGCTGGGAAACATTCACACACACATTCACACTTTAACACTATGGGCAATCGTTCTTATTCAATTCACTTATTCCGCATGTCTTTGGACTTGTGGGGAAACCGGAGCACCCGGAGAAAACCCACGCGATCACGGGGAGAACATGCAAACTCCACACAGAATGCCACCTGCCCCAGCCGAGCCTAGAACCAGCGACCTTCTTGCTGTGAGACGACCGTGCTACCCACTGCGCCACCGTGACGCCGGATTTAATAGTCATTGATGGAAAAGAGCCCACACTTTGGTAAATGTTGGGAATATGTTGCTACTCCACCTACTGGTAAACTTAAGTATATTCATTCATTCATCTTCATGTCGGCTTTATTCCCTTTCGGGGTCGCCACAGCGGAATGAACTGCCAACTCACTGGCATATGTTTTACGCAGCGGATGCCCTTCCCTGCCACAACCCATCGCTGGGAAACATTCACACACACATTCACACTTTAACACTATGGTTAATTGTTCTTATTCAATTCACTTATTCCGCATGTCTTTGGACTTGTGGGGAAACCGGAGCACCCGGAGAAAACCCACGCGATCACGGGGAGAACATGCAAACTCCACACAGAAATGCCACCTGCCCCAGCCGAGCCTAGAACCAGCGACCTTCTTGCTGTGAGACGACCGTGCTACCCACTGCGCCACCGTGACGCCGGATTTAATAGTCATTGATGGAAAAGAGCCCACACTTTGGTAAATGTTGGGAATATGTTGCTACTCCACCTACTGGTAAACTTAAGTATATTCATTCATTCATCTTCATGTCGGCTTTATTCCCTTTCGGGGTCGCCACAGCGGAATGAACTGCCAACTCACTGGCATATGTTTTACGCAGCGGATGCCCTTCCCTGCCACAACCCATCGCTGGGAAACATTCACACACACATTCACACTTTAACACTATGGTTAATTGTTCTTATTCAATTCACTTATTCCGCATGTCTTTGGACTTGTGGGGAAACCGGAGCACCCGGAGAAAACCCACGCGATCACGGGGAGAACATGCAAACTCCACACAGAAATGCCACCTGCCCCAGCCGAGCCTAGAACCAGCGACCTTCTTGCTGTGAGACGACCGTGCTACCCACTGCGCCACCGTGACGCCGGATTTAATAGTCATTGATGGAAAAGAGCCCACACTTTGGTAAATGTTGGGAATATGTTGCTACTCCACCTACTGGTAAACTTAAGTATATTCATTCATTCATCTTCATGTCGGCTTTATTCCCTTTCGGGGTCGCCACAGCGGAATGAACTGCCAACTCACTGGCATATGTTTTACGCAGCGGATGCCCTTCCCTGCCACAACCCATCGCTGGGAAACATTCACACACACATTCACACTTTAACACTATGGTTAATTGTTCTTATTCAATTCACTTATTCCGCATGTCTTTGGACTTGTGGGGAAACCGGAGCACCCGGAGAAAACCCACGCGATCACGGGGAGAACATGCAAACTCCACACAGAAATGCCACCTGCCCCAGCCGAGCCTAGAACCAGCGACCTTCTTGCTGTGAGACGACCGTGCTACCCACTGCGCCACCGTGACGCCCAACTTAAGTATATGTTCAGTATATATTCAGTATATGTTGGTGTCATTCAATTCTTACTAAAGTCACTATTTCATTCAAGTGACTGAAGAAATTCTTGGCTGGCTAAAATTAATCAGTTATTATAATAACAGAAATTGAGAAAACAGACGCATGGTTAAATGGAATGGTAAGATAAATACTTAGGGGGTGAACAAAAAATAACAATCTGGGAACAAACTGGGATAATGGCTTTCGGCTGTGAAGTTGATGGGGAAGAAGTCCAATGTCCAAACAAAATTATGTAACAGTCACTGTTCTATGTAAGGATGCTCTTGTGGACAGGTATTCTTATAGCTGGGGTCGATTCATTCTTGCTCTCGAGCCTGTAACTCTTGTTGGACTGTGTTGTGTGGAGTGGAAAGCTTCAGATAACTCTCCTCATCTGCTGCCAGGGAACACTTAAATACCCCAATCAGAACAAGCTGCATTTACAATAGACTCCAGGGTGACACTAATCATCTTGACACTCAGCTACCTGCCACAGATGTTCAAACCCTTCACTTAAACCCAGCACCAACATCTTTTTATGATACTCGCTAATTAATTGACCCTTCTGCAACTACTTCAGTTGTCAGGAAATGGAGCAGGCATATGTTGAGAACACAGAGGATGAAAAAGTAAGACGTTAAGTATAAATGAGTAAATTAATACATGAAAAAATACAAATACCTGCATGAATCCATAAATGAATCAATTTAGCCTTGAAAAATAAATGCTGAATAAATATAATTATAAATGTAATTATTAATAAAAACAAGTATTTAATATAAAAATACATGTAATTAATGTATCTATACGTTTTAACTAATCTGTGTTTATTTATTGATAATTTTCCTATTTTATTTATGTATTTTTTATTGCACATGTACTTCAGCATTTCTATGTCTATATACTAACTTGTGGGCAGTCCTAATTTCAAAGAGACTGGTCACACACTTGTCCAAATGTTCTGTCCGAAGTTTTGTGTGTGAAAGCGCCTCAATCAGAATTATAGGACGCCATCCCAGGGCAGAGAGCGTCACTGTACCAACATTAGTTTGCAATAAAGCTCCCTACAGAGAAGCCATCTCAAGGATTGTGCGAATCTCAATTCACTTAGTTGTGTAGAGACCCTTAGACTGGATTGGTCATTGGAGGGAGCCAGAGATTTATTTACCGTAATTAACCAAAATTAAAACCAGTTGATCAGCAATGTCTTTTACAGGTTGGTCACCCACATTGTTAGCAAACTGATATAGAAATACAGAAAAAATTTGAAAATAAGCAAATAAATAAAAGAAAGAAACTATAATAAGATATGTGGTGAAATATTTACAAACGTTAATTATATTTATCTGTTTATTTATTTACATTTTTCATCCTCCATATGATGACATCCACATGGATGTTTGAGTATGAATTGATGCTGCTGTGATCATCATATGAATCATGATATTCGTGTTCTCACCATTTTTTGTTTTATATTAAGTGCTTTAACGTAAATAATTTTATAAACATATATAGCATATTTGAGTGAATATTGTTGGCAATGACAAAACCAACACTGCACTGAAGGAGACATCGGGAGAATTGACTGTAGTCAAAATCTAAGGTTCTGTTTGGCAGCGGTCAGCTAGACATGATATTTAAGGAAACAAAACAGTTTAAGGATGATTATTCAAATTGAATGTCGGTCTGTAACAACAAGAAACATTTTAGTGAAAAGATGAATAAGGTCTTGGTCATAGAAAGTGCATTATTGCAGGTGCTATTGTCACTGCTCTGCTTTTGATGGCAAATACAGTTGGGTAAATCAGACGGACTGGTGTGTCACCAGTCAATACACAGTCTGACCCACTATTCAAATTCAAAAACAGAATGGATCCCAACTTCAGGCAACACATAATCAATAGGAAATGTTAACAAACATGTTTTTGTAATATAATGCTGTATTATTTGTCAGAGACATATTATGGTTAGCAAAAATTTGGGGGTTGTCCTAAAAATATTTTATTTAGGATGGCAGACATGTTTTTGTGTTATTAAACAGGACAATTTGAATTTCAATATCAACACAGAAACAGCTTTTATTTTGATGTTGTTAAATTGTTTATAGTTCCTATCCCCATCTTTGTAACTGAAGACAAGCACAAAAACAACAATACCAAAAAACAGCATGATAGTAAAAAAAAACACAATAGCTAAAATACAATATGAGAACTAATTTAATTAGGATGCTAAATCATACATATACAGTATTTTTAGTAATGCACAGACAATCGAAATAAAAAAGACAAAACACAGGTACAAGGAATAACTACGGAACAGTTAAAAACACAAAGAAGATGTCAAAAGATGTAGATGTCTACCAGTCATTTGGCTCAACAGTGGTCACATGACTGGTGAAATGCAAAACTACAAACAATTGTCAAAATAGCAAAACACAACGCATCAAAGCTGGAGAAGAGATTTACTGTTTGAATTCGACAAGAAGGTGACAGACCTTGACCGTTTCTGCCCTTTTTATGAACTTCATGAAAAGACAAGACACATCAACATATTTATGCAAATCCCTTATTTTAACCTGCTCTGTTTTTATACAAACCAATTAGGTATTATATAATGACTTTATAGATAATTCATAAAGTCACCAAAACAAGATGGCTATAAAAGCATTTTAAAAACATGTATTTTATTATCATTGTAAATGAAAGGTTTTTGTAGTCAATCCAGAACATTTTTAACAGCGGTTCACAAAATGACCATTGCTATTTTAAACCCAAAACAAGTGCTACTCATTCTAATAGGACCCTAAACATAACCTGTGAAAATCTCCTTTATTTCCAGGTAAACACTTTAGAGGCTGAACTGGATCAATGTGCTTTACGTAAACAGCTAGTCCAACTGAACAGACAACTAGAGATACTAGATGAAGAAAGAAAGAGACGGAAACTCGACTACTAGAGGAAGAGAAAAAGAGTGCACTTTTGGAACAGAAAGGTAAAAAGAAACATTTCTGAAGAGCACAAGGTGCAAGCTGCAGTGTCCCACATAAACTAACATGCTGACATTTGGGGTTTTTCCACAGTGAGAGAGCTGCAGGAGGCAAGGAGGAGCTGTGAATCAGCATCAGGACCCTCCCCTGGGACGGCTCCACCCCCGGCACCAGTGCCTCAACCCCCTCCTCCTCCCCCTCCCCCCCTCCTCCTCCTCCTCCCCCACCTCCCCCCTCCCGCTGCAACCCCCTCAGGTAACGCCCCATTTTATTGCACAGAAGCCAAGCTGTCACACTCTGTCATTTCATTTAAGAATGTGCTTCCTCTTTCTACATCTAAGCAATTAACTATAATTAGTACTAGGCAACGTGTCATTTCTTAGCAGCTCAACAAAATAGATTCCTGTAGATTTAATGTTTTTCTGATTGAAAAAATATATTCAGAGTTTAGATTTTTTTGTTACATTATATATATATATATATATATAATATATATATATATATATATATATATAATAAATATATTTTTTGTTTGTGGCAGCTCTCTCATTGCTATTATGAGGAAATCTTCGAAAGGAGGAAAAGGAGCACCAAAACTAGAGCAAGCCCCTGGTGAGCATCCAAATTTACCTACAAGCAAAAAACATGCCGTGTTTTTTATTTCATTATTGAATTGTTTTTTTCAGTGAATGAAGCTGTGGATGATGTCAAAGTGAAAGCCGTCAATGAAATGATGGAAAGGATCAAGCATGGAGTTGTTCTTAGGCCTGTGAAGAGTCAGGACACTAAAGTGAGTTCTCAACAGTGTGAAGGCTTGCATTAAATAATCTTAGCTACTCTACCTTAGAAATTAAATATATAATTTTAGCAAGGAACAAGGAAAAATCTGGCTGACCTACCGACTCCTCTTGCCATTAGTTAATTTGAATGAAACACAACTGATGCTGACACTACAAGCAGATATATCACACGGATTCACAAATATAACACATACACAGACTCTTAAAAACTCTGCTTCTGCACACTGTGCTGAACTTATTTGGCCAAAAAACTAAAACAAAACACAACACAGATGCTAGCAAAAGATAGGTTTCATTTAACTTATCATAAATCGTTTCAATATAACTTCTTACATACATCTGCTGCTGCTGAATAAGCACTGCCTCTAAACTGATCAATATCACAACATGGCGTGATTACAATGCTAACCTTTAGTTAGCTAATGCTCAACACAGATAACATAGGAGTATTATTTACTTTATCGTCAAGTTTTACTTCATTATCCAGCGTTTAACACAGAGCGCAAGTCAAGAAAAGAGAGAGGAAGAACTTGCTCGGCTACACTTCAGCCAATCATGGAGCTCTCGCTCTGTAAAGCCTTGACGTGAGGTTAGACATTTTCAGAGGTGCACATCAAGCTTCAGCAGGGTCAGCGCGAGGTTACGTAAGCATGCAGACCTCACAGAGGGCAATTCGAAGAGTTGAGTTGAGTTGCATAAATCCAGCTTTACATTTCACTATCTCATTTTAGTGAATAACATGAATCCAACATTTTCCAATTATCCAATTATTATTCAATTATTTTCAATAATGTTATTTTAAATACATGTTCAACACTTACTTACTAACCAAAGGCATCAATTTAAGTTAACAAAGTAAACAGTTAACTAAGTAAAATTTTAGTTTTAGTTTATGGTTATTTTATCCTGTTTACTTAACCACAAGTTACTGGAGGAATCGGATATGGTAAGATATTCTGAAGCCATTGCTATAACAGTAATTCCTTCTGAGCATGCAAAGCCTTCTTCTGCAACAGTCCTGTGTCCTGATAGTAGACTTCATACTTCCCAGGATACAGTGACAGACATCATATTTTTGCTGTCTATTTAAAAAATACTTTAATCTGGATACATTGTTGACTCTATTATAACTTCACTGTATCCAAAAAAAAGAAAAGAAAATTGTATTGCTAGTGCTTGTTTTTTTATATAGGAACTGTAGTTTTTTTTGGCAAATTAAGTAAATCATATGAACAAAAGAGTTAATTGCAGGAGGTTTTTTGTATTAGTAAAGTTTCCTATATTGTAAAGTTGAGTATACGTACAGATATAGAGTAGGCTTGTTTGAAATGTTAATAATTTTGTTGCATTTGATTATTTATTCGTAAATCTATTTTTATTTTTAAATTAATGTAATTCTTTTATTTTATGTATTATATTTAAGCTTAGACAGTTGGTCCATTGATTGATTGATTGATTTCAATCACTTTTAATGTATTGAATACACATATGCACACAAGAAAATCTGGTTCCGTAAAAACGGTTTTTAATTACCTAAATGGCTTAATGGTGACTTACAATAACATAATTATATACAGAATTTTATAAATCGACTTGATAAATGATGCTGTATTTTAAGGATGTTTAAACATATATACAAACATTGAGCTCTAAAATTTAAAAATAAAACTAGTCTTACTTTTCAGAGCATGTGCCCTAATTAAGCCTTATTTGTATTTGTCTCTTTGTCTCCATTATCTGCTCATCATTGCAGAGATTTGGCACAAAGGTAAAATCTCATGTATTTTCTCTTGTTGTTTTTTATTTTTTTATTTTAATTAGATCGATCGCAATAAATGATAAAGCTATCACATGATAAAAGAGTTCATCAAGCTTTCAGAGTGTGATAATTTACAATTTCAGGTTTGATTGATTGTTTTTTGTATCGCTCTTTCTTTTTCTCTCTCTATAAAGCATTTATAATATGGTTGAAGAAATATAAGCGTATTTATTACATAGCTGGCCATGAATTGTGGATCACTCATTACTTCAAGGTCAGAGTGTGGCACGCACTGGTCGTGAACTAAAGAGACAACTGAGTACAAACTCTCTCCTTCTGCTCATGCTTGATGGGCTGTCAAAATGTTCCATTTTTTATAAAAAAAAGTGAAAACATGACAAGTGTGTGTGAATGTCCCCAGTTTTAATAGATTCAGCACAAGCTTTTCTTCACTCTTCTCCGTCATTCAATGACAGATGTTCATATTCAAGTCCATTCTATATTTTCATATTCAAGTGTCCTACTATAAATCCAGTTATCGGACAGTATATATGATTTCCCTCATCTGTTTTCATAGCAGTAATTTTAACATGTTTATCAAAAGTCTGGTTTAAAGCAAAAGGGATCAGAAAGAGCTTTCCACACTTAAAAGCTCTTTGCTGCAAAGAAACGTTTTAGAGGTTTTAGAGGTAGATATTCTGTGTGCAGTTTAGAACTGAAAATCAAGAGAACTAATAACTAATGACATACAACAGTTTTCTTGTGATTTCTGTGCATTCTAAAGAGTCTTTACATTTGAGTCTGATAAATCAACATAAAAACAACACTTGTGTAAAAAAATTTAATATAGATAATAAAAGTTATGGATTCAGTAAATTGGGAATTTGCAGATTAAATTATCTGTAAATAAGACAGATTACAAGTATGAATACAAACTTTTGACTACAGCATTATATAGCATATAGCTGTTTAATTTGCATTCTTAATATATTAACTCAAATAAGGTTTCAAAGCAGTAATGTTATCGATTATCATCATTATTATTGCTTATGTCAATAAATCAAAGCAATTGATTGCATATTAGGCAGTTAATCGCACATTAAAATTTGTTATCGTGAAAGACCTGTTTCAAATCACATTGGTGACCTTCAAGTACCGATTTTAACTTGCTCAGATTGCTCTGTGACATTCAAAGGAAGTCCCTTGACTCAGCAGAATTTAGTCAATATAAAGCAATTCCTTGATATGCTTCATAGCATTTGATCATTGTCCCCAAGGAATGGATAAGTCATTAAACCATTCTGTAAACAGACCTTCATAAGCTGAGGGGGATACATCTTGTTTAGGATATTGATGTTTAAAGCCACCAAGATTATCCAGAGGCTCAGAGGGCCTATATAACTACAGATCAATAAACATACTCCTGATTTTTTTCTTGCTACACTTTTGTTGCACATGTAAATTAATTAGAAAAAAATAATTGTGTACATAGAATAGAATAGAATGCCTTTATTGTCACTATACACATATACAATTTGCATTATAAACATGTACAATGAGATTAAGAGCATCTCCCTAACTCGCTAGCAGTGAGTTTGGTGAGGGGAATACAATCCTTTTTGGGCAAATGCCGTTTGGTTTGGTAATTATTATTTTTTTCTCTGTTTCTAATAAACAGCAGCCAACTCCAGTGGCAGCTGCGACTGCAGTGGAAGAAAAGCAGCAGGAGAGTGCAATGGAAGAGCTGAAAGGGATACTGGTGGGTTTCATTATTAGAAAGGGAAGGCCATTCAAGTAATTTAAGTACACGCAATGCCATAGGCAGATGCAAGAATGTTATGCAGCACCAGAAAATGTTCTAAGTCTTTAAATTTGAAGAATATGGAATGTTTTTGATCTTTCTGAGTTTTTGTACCTAAAGATTTACTGTTAAATGCTAAAAGTAAGATCCATAAAACAACTGAAAAGAGATTTTAGAACACAATTCAAGAGAATGAGTAGGTGTTACGACCCCAAAATGGTGGTGGTGTCTAGGGTCGGGGTGTAACAAAAAGGTGGAGGAACAGAAATGAAAACGGGAACAACAGGACACAAACAATAACTTGACAAATCAAATGTGCTTTAATTAACAGAACTGGTGTTGCCAATGGTAAAATAAATCAAATACAAATACACACACTCCAGGGGCAGAGACTAAGGGACGCCAGGTAAAACAAAACAAACTAACTAGAAAGTGCAGACAATTCTAAGCTAACTAAATAACATACACAAAGCTAGAACTAATCTACCCTAACTAGGAAGTTATACAATAAACAAACCTGGCGCACACCGCTAAACTAGTGTGTATAACAGAAATAATCCTACGTGCAGAATGTATGTCACGTGACATACTAAGCTGTCTCTGAGACCCTGGAAGTCAGAAGACAACGAACGTGACACACCGGGTAGGAAACAGAAGTGAACTCAAATGGCAACAAACGGAAGCAAACACAGGGAGCAAGGACAAACAAAACGGGCGGCAACCGAGTGGAGCCACTCTCTCCACGCCGCGTGAGCTAAGGACTCCGCAGAGCCCTCGCTCTCCCATCAATGGAAGGAAACAAAAAGGGAGCACAAACGAACAAAACTCTCTTTTAAAGAATGAGAACATTCCATTAAAAGAAAAGGATGAATAGATAAATAAGCTCTGGATGTTAAACTGATAGTATGCAACCATTTGGAAAGATGGTGCAGTGGTGGAGTTGGTCGTTCTGTAACCGGAAGGTTGGCGGTTTGATCCCCGCTAGGTCCATTCTGCCGTTGTGGACCTGGGCAGGCCACTTCACCCACATTGTGTGTGTGTGTGTGCGTGTGCGTGTGTGTGTGCGTGTGTGTGTGGGCGTGTGCGTGTGTGTGTGTGTGTGTGTGTGTGTGTGTGTGAATGGTGGAGTGTGTTTGGTGGTGGGCAGTAGGCCATAGGCGCAGAATGGCAGCCACGTAAGCCCCAAGGTAGCTTATCACCACCAGTGTGTGAGTGTATATGAATGAATAATGCTCTGATAATTGTAAAGCGTTTTTGAGTGTCTAGAAAAGTGCTATATAAATTGAAGGCATTATTATTGTTATTATAATTATTTTAATAATAATGACATATAAATGCAAATATCTGTATGTATTTTAGATACAATCTTTCCTTTTGAGTGTTTACAATTTAACATCCCATGTTAGGTCTTGAAAAGTCTTAAATTAACTGTTCAATGTCTTAAATGAGTTTTCTGATATCAATATAAGATCATCTGATGTGTCTTTTTTTGGTGCTTGATGTTGCCAGAGATTGAAAAAATTGGCATGGATATTTGAGAAAACAATCATAAATGCTCATAAAAAAACCCTTATAAGTCATGTTTAGTTGTGCCATAGTTCCTCAACTTTGTAAAAGGCATGATTAGGGTTGTCAATGATAAAAAACATAAAAGTGATAAAAGCATAAATGGTGTGGTTTTAAGCATTTTATTTGAAGCATACTATTTATTATATAAAATAGTTTTCATTTAAAATTTTGTCTTCAAAAGTATTACATTTGACCATATGAAACCTGCAGAAACCCTGTTTTTTTAACAAAAACTTAAAACATACAGATTATGCTTCATTTATTTGAATAGTAAAGAACAGACATTGACATTCTCAAGACAATACAACAACTCTTTTACTGTTTTCTCTCTCTGAAGGCACATGGTTTTAGATTTTCTTTTTCCTCCAGGAAACGGTGAAGAAGAGTCCTAGCCGAGGCTTCCAGGAGGCTGCACATGTTAAAAAAGACACTGAACTGGAAGTAATTCTGAGGAGAAGACGTAAACAAGCCTGTAACCCAGACATAGAAGGCAAGAAGTCATTTTTCAGAACATCATAAAAGAGATTTTATGAAAGTTTTTTTCTATTGAATTGTTTTGGGGATTTAGTGTCAAAAACCATGTTGGAATTCATCCATTTATTTATCAAGTTAGTATACTACATTTAGTGTAAGGCAGTTGCGTTGCCAGTTGCGTTGCCAGCATAAGGTTTCCAGTTCATCACAGTGTAGCCAGTTTTGTGCCATTAGAGTTCTCCCAGTCTCAGTCTTACACGTCACACCCACAAAACTATACATCTGATGGGTTTGGTAAATTACTTGTACCACATGAGTTTAGCATTTAATTAAGTTCAGCCAAACAACAAAAAGCAATTGTGTGTACTGAGAATGAGTGAATATAAAGAATAGCTAAACATTGGATAATTTGTTGCATGTCGGCCAACTTCTCCACGTTACCAAGTGTTTTTGACATTACTGTCAAACGGCTTTCTGGGTTGGTCTTAATCAAAAAATTGTTAGGTTACTAACTCCAGAATTCTACAGCTTTGAGCAGTTTAGCTTCAACTTTATGAAACACACTTTATCATACTAGTTATGGTCATCTTGGATTATTTGTAGGTGCTAGCATTACTGTTGGAACTAAAGCCTGCAGCGGCACTTCAGGAACAGATTTACTACCTCTAACTTAGCAAAGAAAATGGCAGCTGTTGGCTCACTACACATGCACGGGTGCCATTTTGACCATATTTGCTAATCATGTAGTAAAGGCTCTTGTCTGTTAAGGGAAATGCAGAAATGGAACTGCTAGTAGTAAAACACGACGCAATCTTTTAGATACTGTTTGAAAACCTAACAAATTACACAATCATGTGATGTTTGGGTTATAGCCATGATGACTTTACTGTGCCATGTTGGCTTTGTCCTTATGATAACATTGTGCTGTGCCCTAAACATGTTCTGTTTATTTAGTAAAAACCCAAAAAAGAAAGCACCTATTTCGTTTTGTGTCATCTCTCATCTCTTGATTTGTAGCAGATGGGGCTGAGTAAAGTCTCTTCATCAAACAGTCTGCGACACAGTTCAGACTCCGGCAAGGACACTGAGGGCCCGAGCAGCAGCTCTGTGTCAGGCAGCGAGCGCGGGTCCAGAACCAGCTCAGACTCAGGCAGAGAGGCAGTCGGTCTGTCACAGAGCTCCGAGACCCAATCTGAGAGAAGAGAGGCCAGGCAGATTGAGAACGACTGCAGATCTCTCTCTGAGAAAGAGACCTCTGAGACATTCACCAATGGCTGCTGTGGAGGGTAAGGTTATACCAGACTAACAGCTGAATACATGTCAGTTCAGTAACTTGGAGTTTGTTTCAAAATTGTTATCTTCTATGATTGTACTCTCCCTTCGTTATGAACTATTGTGTTAATAGCAATAATAGCATATAATAGCAACTATTTTGATTGTAAAATACAGTGGTATCTCAGTGGAGATACGAATGCTTCACGTTATGGAGATACAAAAGGCCACGCGAAGAATTTTACTTCACGAGACAAAAAAATTTCAAGATACGAAAAACGTGCAAGAGACATATACGACAATTAAAATTTGGGCAGAAGACAATATTGGTCATCAAGTGACCGCATTCAACCCGCCACCAAATGTTTTGCTCTCCAATTGGTCAGTTCCAGCCCTGATGCTGTGTGCTCGTGCGTAGTATACTGCTCTCCTAGTGGTCACCTGATGGCCCATGATGTTTTCTCGGAAGATTAAGCATTTTACATGTAAAACTGGCTTCGACATATGAAAAAATCAGCATACAAAGTATTAATTTAGTATCTTGAGGTACCACTGGGCTAATATTACGTATCCGTAAAGAAAAGCTGTAAAACAAAAACAAAAAGTAATTGGGACTTTCAATATTTTCTCCAATTTAAAAATGTTGAAAGGTTATAATATTAATTTAATCGATATTGCATTATGTTTAATTTCTGTTGAATTTTTACAATATAAATATTTTTGTAAGCTGTTTGTGTTTAATAAGATGGAACTGTTTGTAGAGAGAAATTGATCTTGGAGAGAGAGAAGCAGGAAAGGGAAACATCAACAAGCTAATTTCAATTCCTGCTCACTGCTTACTATTCCATTAGCCTTTTTGATCCAATTTGAATTGCAAATTGAATGGGATTGTGGCCTGAAGTTGTTCAAGACTGAACAGATCATTTGTCCTGAATTTTTGTGATTTTTTTTGCAATGTCTCTTTGATAAGATGACAATCAGTTCATGCTGTTTTACCTCATACATTTGTGTTGCTACAGTGAAGCACAGGAAAGCAATCCAGAGAAGTGGGCGGGGCCAATTGACAGTTCAAATGCAACTTGTGACCTGCAAACCAGCCTGAGCACCTCTGCACAAAGCACCGAAGCAGGAGCAAATGTCAGCACAGACGCAGAGTGTTAAAGGCACTGCAATCACAGCGGCAGGATTTGCACAAAACCATGCTTTCTGCTTGTTACATACTAAATCAAATGTAACCCTCGTATTTTAACAGTTAACAAAGCTCACTCACAAATGGAATACATCATACCACAAAACACTTTTTTCACAAAGGACATAAAGCATCTGTGATTCTCATAATCACAATTTAAGAAGATCTAAGTATAACAAAAAAATAGGTAAAAACCCTCTCCAGCGCTGTCTAAATTTTCTTCTGAATTTTATATTCTTTTCCTGCTGCTCTGTGTAGGTTCATTATTTTCTCTTTCAGTATAATGAATATGGACATTTAGTTCATGCAAAGAGAATTCCAACAATGAAACATAGCCACAGAATGCTGAGAACGTTTTTTTGATGCAAATTCCAGATAGCTCCTGAACATATATCTGAATTTCACATCTCTTATTTTACATTTGTCATAAGATTATGATTTTCTGATGATAATACAATTTGATGGAAAGTAGTCAATAATTTCTGTGTCACTATCAGCAGAATTTGAATCAGCTAAACAAAAAATATTACTTAAAATATTATTATATTATTATACTTAGTTATATAGGCGTCACGGTGGCGCAGTGGGTAGCACGGTCGTCTCACAGCAAGAAGGTCGCTGGTTCTAGGCTCGGCTGGGGCAGGTGGCATTTCTGTGTGGAGTTTGCATGTTCTCCCCGTGATCGCGTGGGTTTACTCCGGGTGCTCCGGTTTCCCCACAAGTCCAAAGACATGCGATATAAGTGAATTGAGTAAGAACGATTGCCCATAGTGTTTAAGTGTGAATGTGTGTGTGAATGTTTCCCAGCAATGGGTTGCGGCAGGGAAGGGCATCCGCTGTGTAAAACATATGCCAGTGAGTTGGCGGTTCATTCCGCTGTGGCGACCCCGAAAGGGAATAAAGCCGACATGAAGATGAATGAACTTAGTTATATTACTTTGATCAGTTTAATTGGTTTAGGAACTTGATGCTGTTTCTTCTATTTTTAACAAGAGAAGATTTTCAAAAGTAAAATTTTAAAGATAAAGAGTCATGACACCTAAACTAATTTTGCCACCAAAAACAAAAGTTGTGGCCAGATACGAAATAACTTTTGATCCAAAATTTGCTCCTCGTCATTAATATCTAGATCAACAAAATCTAGAAAACACATTATCAACGATAATAAATGAAGTCAAACACAGAATAACATTTTTAGGTATAAACTACAGACATTCACTCTGTCGCATCAACCATAGATTTCTGAACATTTTAAGCTGGCACGATCAGCCATTTTTTTTACTTCACTGCCAGTCTCAGAGAGCCAAATGATGAGACTGAAACTCTCACTCAAGTAACTTCACCCTTAATTATGCAAAATTTAGTAATAAAAGTAAAAAAAAAATTCCCCTTGTCAGAGTTGTCATGCATGACGAATCTAGTTAAACAAACCAGCACCACAAATATCTTCCACAGGCTGTAAAAGTATTTTCCACAGTCTGTAAATATGTTTTTTGTTAACTTCTGTTAATTAAGATGTTACAAATGAGGTGTTACAGTTCAGATGCTTCCGTGTCAGCCCCTTGCGGCACAGAGAGACGTTGTTACTTACATTTGACTTAGCATTTGGTTAACGAGTAACAGATCACCTCAGGTCGCTGGTAGCAGTCACGCTCGTACCTGTACATAGTAAAATTTAAACAGCTAAATTGACTAGTTGGTTTTCCTCTATAGAGTTAAATTACCACGGAGCCCATCAACTTGCTAAAATGAAAAACAATAAATGTAAAGTCTTACTTAAGAGGACAAAAAAAAAGATTTTGTAAAATGGATTTAAATATTACATTCTACAGCAATGCTGGTGAAAGTGCTTTACAATAAAATAGACTGTCACAGCTGTAATTAAAACATTGGACATGAGATATAACACCAGAACATGGAGATTTAAATTAAAACCACAGGTTTGTGACTTTTTATAGCAAAATGCAAGTGAATACATATGACAAATGAAGAATTCTCAATGAATAATTGGCTGTTTAGACAATGACAAAGAGCATCCAAGAAATTTAAACTTTGTTTATTTGTATTTGTAGTACTACCCTACTCTTGATAGTTTAATTTTATTCTAAAGATTTTACTATGTACCTGTATATGACAATTTCCTCTTTTGTGATGTATAAAAGTTTGTAAAATTTGCTACCATTTTTTTAGTGGTAGGGATGTACAAATGCTGAGCTAGTTAGCAATTCAGCACCATTAAATTATAAATCAGCCAATTAAAGTGTGAGGAAAAAAAGGTTACATGCATTTCTGAGTGTAGGGGACCTTTAAATTCTATTCCAATGAATAGATAACTGGTGACAAATGACAGCTCTGTCACTAAATTCAGACTGGCTGGGTGCACCACAGTTGTGCAGCGACTGAACAGCGCTTAACAGAGCGCTCTGGATTCTGTAACTACACTGCATCATTGATAGAATGGCAAGATACTTCCCCTAATCCACAAAACAATTTTGTTCCAGTGCTGGTTAGCTCTTTTCTTTTCTCCATATTCAATTTTCAGCAGGTCATAGCACAACATGGCTTTATTGTCATTAATCACGATATGGAATTAAAAGCCATGATTATTTTTATTCCATAAGCAGAAACTATGCTAATCTGTTCAGTCTACGTCTCAAGAGAAACACACAATCAAGATTTAAGGAAAAGAATACCTTGAAATCATGAAGAGCTATGCACCGTGTCTTCCTCGATGTTTTGAAGCAAGTTGCACTGCATGAATGGACTACAATGAAGTTTTGCTTCGATTGACAGTTGAGTTTGAATGAAATCTGCTCACTAACCGAGCATGTCCAATGCAATATCATCTGCAAATTGCAACATATTTCTGAATCATCATTACTACCGTTTGAATTATAAATTCCTTGAGCATCTAGTTACTGGTATGGATGGGAACAATTAATGAGGCAGGGCTCTGCCTACTCCAGACAAAGATAATTGCTTTTTACTTAAATAATGTTTTTTTTTTTGTATTTCCAGGTAAAAAATTGTATTTATTATTTTAATGCTTTGGTTGGAATTAACAATTTACAACTGACCTAGTTTTAATATTAAATGTATTTATTTATTTTAATTAGTAATACTGATCCAGCTTTTCAAAGAAACTACTCCTGAGCCCCATATTATTTTGAGATGTTGAAAATATTTACAAATTGTTATTCCTTTACTATTTCTGTAGGCAGAGACAGCTGAAAAGTTCAACCAAACTCTGGAATGCTTTATGTGAAAAATTGAACTTGAAAAAGAGAAAAAACCTGCTGCTGGGAATAATTTCTGTCATTCTGTTACAGAATGAACAATAAAACTGACAACAGGTTCTTAAAATGAAATACAGTGTGTTGGAATGACTGTAACTGCAATAAGTGTCTTTCTTCAACATTTTGTAAGCAGTCTGCCGTTTCTAATACAGTGTTTTAAAAAGCGCTGAGTTGTTATGTGTGATTTTAAAATCCATCATTCACATGATTGATCTAAGCGTTTTTGTAATGAACCATAGGCGCTGAACAAATCTCTTCAATATTTCGTTATGAGAGGCTGTCTGGGACTAAGACATTGATGCAACTGATTCACTACCAAACATGCTGAATCCTTTTGCACACAGGAATTGTAACATTGTAACAGGAAGGCAATCCACAGTAACAGGAAGTAATTTCAATGTAGTTGTTGACAAATCAAAGTGATGTATCTGCATATGAAAAGGGATTTCAAACTCAGCTTTGTCTTGCAAGTGCTGCTTGGTGAATTGAAAGTCAACAACTCAAATGCAAAAGCTAATTACTCATCTAAGTAGTGGTGTTCTGTTATGTTGTGTACTGGTGACTTTAGTGCTCAAACGAAAAGTT
This sequence comes from Danionella dracula, assembly GCA_900490495.1. NCBI lineage: Eukaryota > Metazoa > Chordata > Actinopteri > Cypriniformes > Danionidae > Danionella > Danionella dracula. The sequence continues at coordinate 86,859 of UELW01000720.1, forward strand.
GTGATTAAAAGACAGAAATACAGATGGGAGTAAGTTGAAAACATCCGAAATTCACTGGTGAGCGCTTGAGTTTGCCTTGTTTGTTGCAAATGAGTGAGCTCAGCAATTGACCAATCAGCAATCTTTAGGATGTACTATCACATTGTTCTTTCCGATTAGAGAAATGTATCACTTTAACTAGACTCAGCTCAAAAAAGTTTGTGTACAGAGCATCCATAAAGCGTAACGTACTGAGCCGTATTGTTACAAAACAAGATGGTATAAAAGTGTCATAAAATAAATTATGACTCTGGATTCTTTTTTTATCTTATTTTATTACTGGGTTAATTTGTGTGTCTGTGAAACGACTTCCTGGGAAACTGAAACCTGGGAAATGTTTCAACGTGATGCGTGAATGTAATGCATACATTGTGTGAGTACAGTCAATGAAAAGTGTATCCGTGTGTTACGTCCATGTTTCTTTGTGTTTTAGGCATTTAAGTGCACTGCAGGCATTTCATACATTTGGTCCTAGACTACCTCTCATATCTCAGCACTTCTGGAATGTGTGTTTTTTTGGCCTTACAGAAACCCGTTCTACCTTTTCAGCCTTACTGCAGTGTTAGCTAGATTTTCTAGAACTCTAAAGAATCGATCTGGTTTGTCATACTGATTTGTGTGTTTTGAAACCTAAACTGAGTGTACTTGTTTTTAATCAAGCTTATTGAAATCTCCCCATTCAACATACATTTTCAATTTACTGAATAAACTCATGAAGAATCTCTTTCAATTTCATTTTTCACACATACCAGTGTTTAGTTTTCATGTTTAGAAACGTGAAATACTTAACGTGTTCTTTAAGATGCTATTTTGTTGATTCGAAGAGGAGTTTGTTTGGTAAATGGGACATTAGTTTCAGATTGACCCTGTGCAGTTGAACTAAAGAGTGCTAAACATGACAAAGAGTAGAGTGAATTATACATGAGGGTATTACATTCTGTAAGTGAATCTGCTTTGGGAAACAACATTTGAGCATGGGCTTCAGGAGAAAACTCATGAAGAAGACTAACCAAAGCCGAAAAAGTGTAAAATGCTACGAAAAATAAATTATCCTATTTTATCATTTAGATTTAACTTTTAAAATCATTGATACAAGTTCATTACTTATATATTTGTTTCATTATTTAAACTAATTTTAACAGTATTTAGATGAGAATAGCTTCACTGTAATGTGTTCAGGTATTTTGCAACAAGAGCTTTGGTTTTTGCAGCAGCATTTTTAAAGAACAAAACATTTTTACAACTGCTTTTGATTCAATGTCATCAATATTTTCTGTAGGTTAATTTAATTTATTTCTTGTATCTTAATTTCCAATGTAATTAAAGTTTTATTAAAAAAATTCAATGTTTCAGACAAAAATCAAATCTAAAATAAACATTTGACTTGTAAAGTTTCTGATTTTGTAAGAAACTATTATTATTATTATTATTATTATTATTATTATTATTATATTATTATTATTATTATTATTATATTATTATTATTTACTTGTTGAATATTTTAACAATTCGTTTTATTTCCTTAATCTCCTGAATAGGTATTATTATATTACTTCCTGTTCACTAGGTGGCGGTA
>UELW01000187.1:0-52502 GCA_900490495.1 Danionella dracula
AGACACGAGGCAGAGATGGAAGTAGCAGAGATGAGGATGTTGAGGTTCAGTTTAGGAGTGACAAGTATAGACAAGATTAGGAACGAGCACATCAGAGGAACAGCTCAGGTTGGTTGTTTTGGAGACAAAGTCAGAGAAGCCAGATTGAGATGGTTTGGACATGTGCAGAGAAGGGATAGTAGTTACATTGGTAGAAGGATGTTGGAGATGGAGCTGCCAGGCAAGAGGGCAAGAGGAAGGCCAAAGACGAGTTATATAGGTGTGCTGAAGGAGGACATGAAGGTAATTGGTGCAAGAGTAGAGGATACTGAGGTCAGAGTTAGGTGGAAACAGATGATTTGCTGTGGCGACCCCTAAACTGGGAACAGCCGAAAGAAGAAGAAGAAGGTAGTTATCTTACTAAAGCAATCCAGCATAAAAAAAAACATTATTAGAGAATTACAGAGGGGGTTATTTCATATGAGCTATGAATATCTGCTATGAAATTTGAGCAGTGTCTGTTGAATATCTGGCAATCCTAACATACCTCTGCACTGACTCGTTAAAACTAAGCATATAAGCATCGCTCACCAAATAATAACTGTGGTGAAACGACATATTCTCAAAAGCTCAAAGCTGGTTTGATATAACAGCATTGTTAAAGCCCTCCTGTAAGCACTTAGTAGTGGAGCAACCAATTAGAATGAGAAAATAAGTGAAATTAACTAAATAAAAATGTTGACAGGATTATTTTCTGTGTAAATTATGGCTGCTGCTTTTATATTGATTGTGGCGAGCAATAATATGGTATATCTAATTAGAAGATCACTTGATTTGCAGTTTTTCATTACTTTGTTTTCTCTCGCAGAAGAATCAAAAAGCATTAAAACTAGATGTACTACGCTGTCGTAACAATCGATGCGAAAATTATTTCAGCTTGATTGTGAGATTGATTGGGTTAGCAGCAACAAAAGAAGAGATTCATCTTTATGAACGCTTTTAATCTTTTGACTGCTCTGCTGTATATACAGAGGCATGTTAATTCCATCGTTTAATTGGCTCCCTTGTATAACTCTCTGTTGTTTTACGCCTCTCCATCCTTTCACCCTTTTTATCTCCTTTTTTCCTCTATCGAAGCGTCTTTATCTCTCCATCTCTTCTATCGCTCTCTCCATCTCTCCCTCTTCTCTTTCATTTGTCCTCTGAGACCTTCTTCCTTTTCTGGGTGGTCGATTAGTGTTCGGCTCAAACACAGACGCTCCTTTAGAAAGCGTTTCTGTTATGGATTGTCCTTCGTGCCTCTTTCAATGTATTTTGACACAGCAGCTGTTTGTTCTCGCACTGTTTCATGTAGCGTGTGATATGAAAAAAATCCCAACAGTGAAATGAAAGTTTAGTGTAGGTTTGGACGGCTTTGTTTGCTTTGTGTCTCATCGCTTCTTTCTCTTTTTGTTTTTTCTTTGTGTGTGTGTGTGTGTGTGCGTGTGTGTGTAGTTTGAGTGAGCTGTGGGGAACTGCTGCTTTTTGTGTGCATATAGAGAGAGAGAGAGAGAGAGAGAGCGATCGAAATCATAGATGGAGGAGAAGCTGTACCGGTCTCTGGCGAGGCCTCACCCCGGCCTGGAGCTCAGTTACTCGAGCTCGTCTGAGGAGGAGGACGGTACCAACCTTCATCACAAGCACTACAGAGAGACGCACGCCCATACTGATTATCAGCCTGACCGAAGATTCACCTACAACAGCCACAAAGTTCGCAGGAAACCCTCGGAGCAGCCCCAGAAAGGTGCGTGTGTTGGGGCTTTTCTATGCACTTTTATTTCATGCTGTGTGCTCGGATTTTGCTTTGCTTTGCTTTGCATTCGAGTGTTTCGTAATCAGTGCTGAAAACACAATTGTGGGTGTAGAAGGTCAAGTGATAGTACCATTAAAATCTCCACAGTCAGCATTATTTAAAGATCATCACCACCAACAATGTTTCTAAAGCAATATATTCAATATTTAAGCAGGCATGGATTTCAAACCTGACAAAACAGTCAAACAGATTTGTCCAAAATTGATCCTTTCATTTTTTTTTCACTTTAGTAGTTTGTTAGTGTTCTTTTATTAGCTTGAGTTGCTGTATTGAACTGCGTCATCTGGACTTACTGTCAAGTTTTTGCTGACAAATCAAATGTTTCAATATACATACTGTATCTACCTTCTAAAACAATACTCATTTCAATACTCACTAAAACTCTCTTACTAAAAACACTCATTGCATGCCAATAACCTGAGTGATACAAACGGTTTGCTAAAGCAAAAAGTTGCTTAGGTTCATGGTGCCTAACTAAGTAAGCCTTTTCACTACCAGCAATACAAAAATAAAACTTTCTGAAGCCTAGAAACAAGTTTGCTAAGGTATACACTGTGGTTTCTATGGTAGGAGTTAGTTTTTTAGTAAGTAAGCCTTTCACTACCTGTAATACAAAACTACCTGATTTTATTCACAACTTTGTTTACAACATTCAGAAACATAGATACACATGGTTGCTAAGGTAAACACTGTGGTTGCTAGGGGAGGTGCTAATGATGTTTATTAAGTAAGCCTTATCACTACTAGCAACACAAACAACCTATAACATTCAGAAACATAGATACACATGGTTGCTAAGATAAAAACACTGTGGTTGCTAGAGGAGGAGTCAATGGTGTTTAATTAGATACCCCTTATCACTATATAATACAAAACAACTTTCTGAAGCCATACACACATATATATATATATATGTATGTGTGTGTATATATATATATGTATATCAAGTTAAATGTATATACATATATACATACATACATACAAACATACATTCATATATATATACCTTTCACAAAGGTAGGGCAACAAAGGCAAAACCCGAGGGGAAAAAAAACAACGAATAACATACAACTGAAAACTTGGCTGACCAGAAATACAAAACTGCAGCACAAGAGCAAATACAAACACAACCCACACACCGATAATAGGTATAATGAACCGCGACCAAAAGAAAACTGAGGGAAGCTTATAAAGGGAAGCCAATCAAACATAATGAGGGAAACTACAGGGGAACTAACTGAAATCTCTAACTAGAAAATGAGAAGAGCGGGAAACGGAGGAACAAAACTAGACCATGTGCAAAAACAAATCAAAGATGGCCACCGTCAGTCACATGACCTGAGCCATGTGGCTGGAGGGGGCAAAACAAAATAAGAGAGATAACTGAAAACAAGGTAAAACCAAAACTGAGGAAAGGACCGTCAGTGATCTGACCCCTGGTGACAAAGAAGATGCTTGGCAGATCCTGACAGTATATTTATGTAATGTAGACACTGTGGTTGCTAGGGGAGGTATTATGGTTCCTAATTAAATAAGCCTTACTGGTACCAACAATACAAACTAACCCCATATTCTTACAACCTTTTGAAGCCTAGATACATATGATTGCTAAGATAAATACTCGGTTGCTAGGGGAGGAGTCAGTGATGTCTAATTAAGTAAGACTTATCACTTTTCCTTACTAGCAATAGTAAACAACACAATTTTTTTACAACTTTCTGAAACCTCTATACATATGGTTGCTAAGGTAAACAATATGGTTGCTAGGAGAGTATTTGTTGATATAATAAACAAGCCATTTTACTTTTAAGATTTTAAGTGATGTAAACCAACCGCTATTCAACTTTCAACAGTTCAACTTTCTGAAGCCTCGAAAAACCTGTTACAATATTGTTGCTAGAGGAAAAAAGGGTATGAAGCTATTCAATGGTAAACTACACTTGTTTGCTTAATAAAAAACAAAGATAAAAAACTTTTCATCCTGTTACTGTCCCTGTTTGCGAACACATTGTTCTGAAATGTGACAAATTGATGGAAACTTTCAACCCATAAGTGATAATCAAGTTGTAACAGCCCCATTATTGTGTTTGTAAATAATTAGTTGTGCCTTGAATTTGATTTTACATTTTAAATTTTTTAATGTTGTAAATGTATATTTGTTTTTTCTTTATGTTTTTTAATGCTTTTATTGAATAGATGCAGGGAAAAGATAGGAATAGATATGTGTAGCTATGCAAAAACATAGTTATTATATGTAGTTATATAGTTATAGTTATAATTATAGCTATATAGTTATTCAGATTTGTATCAAACTGACGTATAGTGATACAAATTTCAGATTATTTAAAAGCTACTTTCTAAGTATATATAAATAAGAGTTGAATGTTTAAAATTGTTTAAAGTTCTAATCATCCCAAAACATCTGTGCACCATGCACATTGTTCACTGTGCAAACTAAATTTACATTTAAAGTGGGCATTTAGATTCTTAGATTCAATCTTTTGGTTTTAATTTAGCACGAATATAGAATTAAAGGTCCAAACTGCATAATTGTACATTTACAAACACCTTAAGGAGCAAGCGTTAAGTGCAAAGCTACATAAGATCCAAAATGAACAATTCTAGTATTAAAATGTGCTTCCTGTCACAGGAATGCCATTCCCTTCAGGCCTTCCAAAAAAGAAGCAGCTAACAAACAACTTTGGCAGTGCAGGACAGTAAATGAACTAAATGTACTTTTTTGAATAAAAAGCAAGCACTGGTCTGATTCTGATTCATGGCCAGTCGACCAGTAACCATTCCCAGTTGTTTGGGAGAGAACAGGGAGAAGGTTCAGCAAAGGAGCGTCTGGGATTCGAACCCTTGTTGCCAGGTGCATGTCTGCACAGTGTGTTTGTGTGCCAACCCCTGCTGCTGTCTAGTATTTGCGTTTTAGATTTATTTTTGTTGTGCTTCGAATTTTATTCCGTTTTTGTCACTTTCTGTTTCTTGGCTTCATTCTGTGTTGTTGTGAACTGTATTTAGTAAGTTTTTGTCATTGTGTCATTTGTTTTTGTCGTTGTGTCGTCTGTTACTAGATCATCGTGTGTAATGGAAGTCAAAATGAATCACTGCGTGCAAAAGTGCAGAAGTCTACAATACGCCTCTATATTTTAACTGGCTTCTGGAGCTGAGATCATAAACATCGCCGTAGCTGAAGGGATCATGGCTCTGGAGACAGGTTGCTTTTGTTTTGATAGTGTTTTAATGAAACTGTGTTGATGTGGAAGCAGAAGTGAGAAGCGCTGAAACCAGGCCCTCTACTGTAAGCTGAAATGAGCAATCAGAATCCAAACATCAAACGCTATTGTCATTAAATAATAATGCGATGTGTGTTTTATTCTGAATAATGATTTACAATTTACATTTTAAAATAATTGTATTATCAGTAATGATTTCAGCCTTTCTTCTTCCGCCTTTGATGCGCCGCATTGGTGGAGGCAGTTGTGCATGTCGGTGTCCCAGGGGTGAAATATCCCACTAATTACAGGATTCCCCCAAACTAAAGGACATTCCCAAGCTGGCTCCGTTTCAGTCTCTCTTTTCTGTGAAGGACTAATGAAGGTTTTTAATAATCGTTAATCAATGAAGCATTAATGAAATCAACCAGATTATTTATAAAACTAACATTGTACACATTTTAAAGCATAAACTTTGCAGTCCAACTTACACAAACTTTACTTCATGCTTCTGAAAGAGCCTTTAAATTTCAAGGATGGGTGATTTACGAGTTTAAAAAACTAGTTTGCTGCGTTTAAGAGGCTGAAACTTCATAAAAATAGTGTTTTTGCAAATCCAGACACCATATTTTTGCAAAGAAAAAAAAATCATATTTTTGTTTAACGGATAATGCTGCGCCCCCCTCCGTGTGAGGGTTGGTAATTCTCAACCAACCAGTTCACATGTTCTCTCTTCGTTGTGCCTTCGCATCGCGGTCTTCCAGGAACTCCACAGTCCAAAAAACACACTTCTAGTTTCTATTAGAACTCTTAGCCTTCATTCATTGTGAGCTTGAGCAGAACTCTGTAACCCTAAATCAGAGAAGCCTGATGGATCGAAGGATGGATGCTGATGAACAGACAGACAAGCAGATGCGCATTTACAGCGGGAGGCCGAGCAGGTTACAGTCAAGCATGTTGTTTCCTCTACGAAATTATTCAAATGTGACATGCAGAACAAAACATTTTGTTCCTGTTACCACGGAAACAATGTTAGAGAAAGAGAGAATGTTATAGCATTAGGTGGGAAATCAGAGGAAATGAAGGAATACAGAAAAAGAGATTAACTCATATTCCGTATTTTCAGGCAGCACGCTAGAGCCTGCATTGGTCAAGCACAGAACCAAAGGGTCATGTTCTCAGTAAAGGACAGAGAAGTGCATTGTGGGCAATTAGTACAGAGATGATTAGAGCCGTGAGAGGGGTCGCCACGGAGACAGGAGTTATAGATGATGAGGAGAGAATTCTTGAGGACACTTGAGGAGAAAAGAGCTTACTCCACTTAAAGAAACTCACACTTTCATCAAAGCCTTTCAGAAGCGTTACCAAAGTGAGTGAGTGGGTAACCTGAATTTTAAAAAGTGTTTTATTGTGTTCTTATAATCCTTTAGACTTTCAACCCTTTTTATTTATTGTTCTCAGGTGAGGTTAAGTAAGTCGGAGCTGCCCTAAGTTCAGAGCATTTTTTTTTGCTTAACACTTGGTCAGAAGACTCCTTTGTGGTCTGTTCTCTCTCTTTTGTATCTCTAAGTCTTAAAACATTTTAAATCAAAAACTTTTTGCAATTATTTACAATGATTTCCAATAATCACACTTTTCATATGTATTACGATGCATAATATTCATCATAAAGTAAAACAGTACTCAACCAATATAGAATAAAGTTTGTTGTCGGTTCTCAGAGCATAAGTCTTTTCTCCGCTCAACGTTCTGGTCGTTCCTCGTCAGCTGGGATCTCAGGCGCCGGAGCGCTGCATCTTCCCTCGTCTCAAAGAGAACTTCTGAGTCTTCCTCTTTTATAGTCCTTTGATGCAGTGTGACCTCAAGAGCTCATTGGCTTCTGCTTCAACTTCAAGTGCATGCACAGAGTACGTCAAGTTCAGGGGTTGCTCACTAGTGCCCCCTCTGTCCACCTGGCAGTCTCACAGATGTCCGTAGCTGACTTTTACCCTGCATATCTTACCTTGAATACAGTTTTAATACATTTCTAGCAGATAACTTTAACAATATCAGTAATATCCTTAAAATAGGCATAAACATAAAGCTCAAAGATTAAGTAGAATGACAAATTCTTGACGTGAAGGAATAAATGTATAGTTGAGGTTTGTTAAATGAAGAAAAAAACTATTAATTGTATTGTTTTCTATACATGGAAGTTCAGTGAAACGTCTATCACAAATCTTTCAAAACATGATAGTTTAAAAAAAATCTTATTCATCTATATACGGTTTCAGAAGGGATGCTGTTTAAACTACGTTCTGATATTTTTTAGCATGAACATATATTTATGAACTATTATAGAACGCAGAAGAAAATGTTGAGTCATTGTCGGTGTGATCATGTTTTGAAACAAACCTTCTGGGAAGCTGATAGGGCTGGTTTTAAAAAAATGTTGCATGTATGTAGAGATGAGCATCTAAAAGATTTTAATCGATTTAATCCAAAGCTCTGTTAGTGTCAATGTTAACATAAAGCAAATATGCCTTGTTTATTTTATGGTATTTTATTTAATTTTTATTTTTTCTCTTATCTGGATATATTGCATTATTTTTAGTGAGGGTTATTGTATTCTATTTAGCTTAAGTTTGGTCTGTGTTAAAAACAACAAGAACCTGATTTTGTTTTCTTCTGGTGCAAATGTAATCTTTTTAAACAACACAGTGATTCGAAAGCCGACATGCGTACCATGTGTGAATGCACCAGCTAATTTGAACAGCAGTTAACTTTATTAGCGTAGAGTTTTTACTGTATGCCAATAAAGTCACTTCAATCTCCAGAGCTCCAGAGTGAGTTGTCAGCACTAAAGTAAAAATGTTAGGATCATTAAAGGGAAAGTAGTTTTGAGTTCTCATACAAGGTGTTCTGATGCTCGCGTGAGAATCCTTATGTCTCTTACAATCTCTGGGAATCTTGAGGGAATTTCAGCGCTTTTCACATTGTATGCAGTTAAAAGCAAAGTTTTTTTTTGTTAAATATTTATTTGCTGTTTTTTTTTTTTGGGTCACTCATGGTGCTTGATTAGAGCGGAAAATAGTTTTTCAGTCTGGTTCAGGAAATCACAACAGTCCACTGCTGATCTCTGCACCGCTGGGCTGCACGAGCATGTTTGATGATCCAAATCTTTGATATGCAAAGCAGATTACATAATTTTTTTCCTCTCGTTCTGATTCACCCAGATTTCTCAGACCCCTCTCAGAAGATGTTTCCAGATTTCCAGACAGAGCTTCATACAGCCAATCAGGAGCTTGCTTACCCCAGGGGCATGTCTTCAGGGGTCCCTTCAGACCCTGAATCTGAGGGCGGAGCCTCCCCTGACCACGCCCTGCGCTTGTGGATGCAGGAAGTGAAGTCAGAGCACAGCTCCTGTCTGTCGAGTCGAGCCAACTCTGTTTTGTCCCTCACCGATACGGAGCAGGAGCGCAAATCTGAGCCAGAGAACGGTACAGCGCTTTTTTAATTTGCTACTTTTCTACTCGTGTTTCAAACTCATTGATTTTGTAGATGATTTTGGGTGGTATCCCAGACTCTCTACCTATAAATCATTTATATTAATCATTTTAGCATACTTTTATTTTGACTTTGTAAGAAAGATAAATCAAAGGGGTGAATACAAGAAAATAGTTTTCACAAATTAATATATATTTATTTAGAGAATCTGGATCTATTTATAGATTCCACTATAATTTGTATTCATTTATATTAATAACATAATTGTATTTAGTTTAATTTACTGGAAGCTTAATACAGATCAAGAAGTTTAATTCTAGTGAGCATTGAATGAGAGATACTAATAGAAAGAGATTGTACTAAATGGGAAAAAAGAGAAATGGGAAAACTGAAAATGAAGAATGAGAACCACCCTTTGATCCTTGAAAAGGGCTAAACGTTTAATTTTAAGCTAAACTGGGCACTTTAACTTTCTTTGCCTGAAATTCATTCATTCTTTCTTTCTTTCTTCCAATTGCTGCCCCTTACATTGTCTTTTTGGATGCTGAGATGAACAAAAAAAAATTCAAAACAAGAAAATCTAATTTTTCATAATTAAGGTGTACCTTGTAGCAAACCTATTTTGCGATGAGATGTTTTAGTGAAGAGTGTATGAGAGTCAGAAACAAGAGAGATTCAAGCTTTTTCACTTTCGCAATGCTCATCCTTAACCTGAACTCTACTTGTGCTCCCTCGCTTCTTTGGTGTTAGGCATGTGCAACACATCTCCAGATGCGCAAGAATGTCGTTCATCAAGTGTTGCGCGCGGGGAAAGGTCAGAGATGTGGAATTAATCCCACATATTAAATTTCACACAGTTTGATAGCAGGATCTTAAATTCAAAATGATTCAAATGAGTCATCAACTCTTTTGAAGTGACTCCATAAATCGACTCTCAATAGTGTTACATTCTACCATGATTCATTTGAGACTCGAATGACTTCTTCTACTGCATTGTTTACTGCAGTTTATAGACGTTGATAACTTTAAAGCTAGTTATAAAATATCAACACAAGATGGAACTTATTAGGGGAAATTTTTAAATTCTTTTAAATGCACTTGACTCAAAGAACAGTTGTTAAGCAAAAAGTTCCACAAAAATGTTACAAGAAGTCAATTTTGTCTTCCTTAAAATCTATTCTACAAACTATTTTAATTGACTCAATGGATCAATATGATACATACTGACACATCAATTGACTGAACTTCTTAAAATTTCATTCAACAGCCACTGAGAATTCTTAATCATAAATTAAGCTGACTAAAATTAATTAGTTGACTGAATTACACCTTTAGAAACATTTGAGTCAATAATCTTTTTGTTGTAATGAAAATAATAAAATTTTGTTGGATTTTTTTACAGTGTAGGCTAAAGTAAAAGACTTAAACTAATACATGAAAAACTCATATTCCAACACATTTTTACAGGATAAGACGTATCGAAGGGTTAAAGGAGGTAATCGATGGTTGTCTAATTGCAAAATATGAGATTACTCAAAAACTAACAAGCATAATTTTAAACAACAGCAAAACTGTTGTAAGCCCCATTCAACTCTGAACTATTGATTTGCAAGCCTCTGTGTTTCTCAAATTTAAGAAATGAGAGTTTCTGAGATGTCTGAGTGATGATGAAGGGACTTTTTGGAGATGCAGGCTCCAGTTTGGTACAGACGATTACATTTTTAAAGCCTCATAAAAGTTATATAAATTGTGAAAATACTCATTATGATTGTCTGAAGGTCACTAGCCTTCCTGAAATCATATTGAGGGCATTTGAGTCTAAACAACAAATATGCAAGCAAACCATACAAAGTTAACTAAAATGTATGCATTACATCTCCCAGGAACAATGTGTCACTTTGAAGAAATCCAGATATCTTTTTATTAAATAGGCCTTAGTCCCTACGTGTGCATTTCTAAAACCTGATTCATCAGCGTGCTCAACTAGTCTTCCGGTTTGTCGATGATAATTGTGGCAGTGAAGATCTGGAGACGATAATGTGGATTTAAGTCTTAAATTAGATTGCAGATATTTCATGGTGTTTTCAATGCTTTTTAAGAGGTGAAATCCATGTGACACGAGAGTCAATGGGGCAGCCCCCAGGATTCACCCAAAATATCTCAAATATGTTTTTGGGTTGTAGTGTTCCTTTAAGTTGAGAAGGCCTGTCCAAAGATATTGGGCTTACAGTATATGGTTGTGAATGCATTGGTGGGTGAATACTGAGGTAAAAAAAGCAGGCCTTATGCCTGAGGAGAAAATGGAACAAGAAGATAAGAGGGTACATGGATGAGCAGACTCAGTCTATGTTACTGTTTGAAGATGAACATTGTGGTTATGAAGATGATAATATGGATTAAAGTCTTCAATTTTATTTTCTATTTTGCCATCAGATAATGCTCTTCTCATTTGTATCTAAACCCGATATTAGATGCAAACATTTTACGGCATTTTGATTTCTTTTTAAGAGGTAAAAATTAATGTGACATGAGTCTCCAGGATTTACCCAAAATATCTCAAAATGGGTTTCATTTTTAGGATTGAGTGTTCCTGTAAGGTGAGAAGGCTTGTCTTTATTGCAACTCCTACATCTCAAACAGTTCCAAATTATAAATCTTTCAAAGTTCACATAGAGCTCCCTAAAACTAGCAAACACAATGTAGTGTTCCAGTTTAAACTGTTTAGCAATAAACAACCAAAAACCTTTTAACTACACACTATTTACAAACAACTCAAAATGCAGTCTCTGCTTAACATCCTAAAGTCTGTTCCAGTGCACAAGTTGCCAGAATGTAATATATTAACATATGCAAAATTCTAGTCATTTTGCTAGTCATTGTTTATGCTAGTTATGAAGTAATATAAAGTAAAACAAAGGCAGATGTATTTTTAGGCCTTATTTATGTATTAATGCAAGTGTGACCTGCTTTGATTTATTGCTAGATACATCTTATTTTGACAAACTGAATTTATAATATTACTTTTCATTGTTTTAGGTCAACCAGATTGTGGTGGTGATTATGAGCAATAATGTCTGGCATGTGCGTGTGCATGCAGGTTACTTTTAAGTGCCCTCATCTGTGTATGACTTTACAATTTTAATGAGAGTTGCCGCAGAGGGAGATACACACTCGGTTAAACAGACTTTCTAGTCTTGCAGCTCTCAAACACAGACACACCGGTTTCTCTATGGTACACTCGGTGATGCAATATTTATGCGGTGTACTAATAACATCTTCCCTGTGAAAACTACCTCCATTATCTCACACTCATCCTCACAGTCATAGTGGATATTAAGGCTGCGGTGTTCTTAAACACACTAGCTGAAGGTTGTATTTGACTGACCCATGTGGTGACAAAGAAGACTATCTCCTTAAAGCTTTCAAACAAAAGGTTCCTGCTCTTCACATGTCAAGCTGTCTGCAGTCCTTCCTCATGCGTCTCTGTTGTTACTTGTAGTGTTTTTGTCTCAACCCAAGCTCTTGACTCGGATCCGCTATCGGCTGTTGTGCTTCACATTTCTCATCCATGCACATAATGCACAAGCTTTCTTATCAAAGTGGCTTTGATAAGAGAGTGCCTGCCGAGAATATGAATTCATATGTGCTACAGCATGATAAAACTAGAAATGTGTTTTTCAATTAGGTAAGAGCAAAATAATTGACTCAGTGGTGATTGAAAAATAAGGTACTCGTGTAGCCCTCTGCATAGATACATTCTCTTTGTTTTAAGCATTCATCTAAACATAAGCAAATAAAGTGAAAAAAGCAGCTTATTTGTGGACATCAAGGTGAGAATATGTTTAGCACTGCTTGTCTCACCCTGAAGGTTACCACTTTAGAGGTTCTTTGCTGTGTGAATTTTGCATTTTTCCCCTTTTTTCTTAATAACAAAAAATAGATCACTGCATTTATATAACTGTTTTTAGACACTGAAAACTATCATTAGAGTACAGGATCTTTAACAGTTTACTACACTCAAAGCAAGAGTTGTTCTCAGATTCCTTAGTTTGTGACACAAATCTTAGAACCCTGTTATTAACTCTTCTGAAGCTCCTTCAGTTGATCATCACACGCACACTAGTGTAGTATATTATGTGAGCTAATTAATGGTGCTGAGAGCAACAGCTTTTGGTTGTAACATGGTTTACAGTCATGCGACTACATATATAGGATGAAACCTTCATAAATTAAGGGGTTAGCAACATGGGATTGCGGTTAGTGTTACTGATCTCATCCTGAAGGTTACCACTTTGCATATTTCTTTCCCATTAACAATAGTAATAATCATCAACATCACACTCATGAAAGTCCTCATAATCGTCAAAATCATGATAATAGTAACAACAATGTATTACATCCACCAGTGTTCAACATCCACCTGGATGAATGACCGGTTCCTAATTTACACTGATTCATTAGCGAACATGACAAATGTAGCCAATCAGAGTAACTGTTTGGAAAAACATGCTGATAAAGAAAGGATACTAACAAAATGAAGCCAATTAAAGGATCATTTTAAAAAATATTTTTAGTAAACTATTTTACTGCCCATTATTACTCAAGAAGATGGAGAATGCAGGACTGCACCTTTGCGAAAAAATGAAAATGTTTCAGAGTCAGAGAGAGTGAGCGAGAGAGAGAGAGAGTAAGAACTATATACATTACATTCATTCTTGTGTGATTTTTCTCCAGTTACAAACCCACCAAAAATCAGGGAGCACTGGTGACATGATTATTTACTTTAAATGACCTGGTATAATAGTGGGTGAATGCAGGGGTCGGTTGAATGCTGAGTCCGTTTTTAAAATGTCTTATGCTGATGCTGGTTCTGGTGTCCGTTTTTGGAGGAAGAGACACTAAGCAAACTTTCGATAACTGAAAAAAAGAAGACTAATTCAGGTCTCATGTCAGAGGAGACAAATAAGCAAGCGGGCACAAAGGGCAACCAATATAGTTGAGAAAAAAATATGGCACCTGGAGTTAGGCCTGTCCCTGTCCAATGAGGAGCGACTGTAAGTTTCGGCGGGGAGTAACACGTTTTGGAGCGACGTTCACAGAGACTAGGAGCTATAGCTATGGCGCACAGGTTCTAAATCAGGGTTCTCAAACTCAATTCCAGCAGGGCCTGCACAGTTTTGCTCCAACCTTAACCGAACACACCTGATTCTACTGATTAAGCTTCTCTGGGCTTGTTTGAAGCTACTGGTGTGTCTCTTGAAAAAGTGTTGGAACAAAAACCTGCTGAGGCTGCGCCCCTCCAGGAATTGAGTTTGAGTCCGCTGTTCTAAATCAAGCATTCAATATTTCTAATGTCATATTTGTCATTTAAAAATTTATGTTGCATTGTACATTTATACAAAACATGGACGTCTTTTCGACCTTTTTTGCATTTGAACAGTTTTGATGAAGAGCAAGTGAGGGTTTTCTTCTGTTGTGAAGAGTTTACCAATTGAAATGTAATGAGGAGGACATAGATGAGGACTTGATAATGTCATTTGAGTATCGACTGGATCATTGGATTGTTGTCATTTCCTAATTGCTGCCTTCTCATTTGAGTTATGATTTCTTAGAAGGCACTCATTATCATCCGAACCCATCTGTATTATCTTTCTTTATCCATTCACTTTGAAATCTATGTTTGCACATGGTCTAGTAACGTTTTTTATTTTTCTGAGTGGGCAAGTGAACATGCTCTCTTTCTCTCGCAAAGAAAGATGGATGTAGTATGGATTCCAACTTTGCATCCTGAGAGATCTAATTAATTTCTCCTGATTCAGCCGAGGCAAATTAAAATTAATTAGAAAGGGTGGACACACACATAAAGGCCAGACTGCATTGGGTGCTTTTATGAGTGCTACCCCAGGTATAGGAGCAGGAAGTTTATTCCTAATTTAAATATTTCCTAATCCTGGGTCGGTTCAGAGACTTTTTAATATCAAGCTTTTTCACTGGTGCTGTAGCGAAAGCCCATGAAGCCAATTACACAGTCTCTCATGAGGTTTCGACAGCCACGTGGAAGCTGCATTAAAAAGGTTCCACTTCTTTAAAGACAGAAAAAAGGAAGTGAGAAAACATGATCCTGTGTAGATGCAGCATTTGCTGTGTAATATGCAGAACAGCCTGATTTCACACCGATCAGACTCTCATATTGTCGCCATATTGCAGGGGTATTCAACTAAAATTCAAGAGGTCCGATTACAGAAGATTGAGGTCCACATACTGTCTGTCGGCGCCAAATGAATACCAGATTTTCCAGGAAAATTCCATATTTGGCTCATTTTATACATTATAACTTTCATTTAGCACAGCGTCATATAGAGTCACCCAGCACTTGTTATAATTGTGCCCCTTTTAAGAGCTCATAGAACTTGTGTTTTCAATCTCTCAAGAGCAACAGCTCTTAGGTGCTAAAAGAATGTTTTTTCAATTGGGAGTCACCTGCTCCAGCCTTTTCAGTTCAATCTGAAGAAAATAAATGCCAACGTCTGCTCAGATTCGAATGGCGTCTGAGTGCAGATTGAACAGCCGCAGTAAATTCATTATCATGCTAAAGGTTTTTAATTTACTCACTCTAGAAAACGTAAAATGAAATTATAATGAAAGTCAAAGGTGAAGCTATTGAGACCATCACACAGCTGGGAATGCAGGATGTACGGTTTGTTATCAGACAACGATGCAATTAATTCAAAGCATGTCTGAAGGAATTGAACAGCTGTACATCTGTGGATTTAATTTAAGGAAGTGGTCCTTCTTCACTTTTGTACATGCGTTACATGTGAATGTGCGTGTGTCTTCGGAGACATGTTAGTTCATAGCAGTCAGTCCTCAAGACAGCCATGTGTAAATGTATTGAGCTTTCAAGTCTCAAAGCAAGCACTCTAATGTCTTAGTCCCGATCTAATCAGTGAACCTGAAAAGTACTCTCAGATACAGTAGGCTGAGAGTTTGTGCTATGAATCTATTTCTGCTGTTTTCATGGTTTTGTACTAACTAAAGTTGAGATGGTATGAGATAACCTTGAGCAAAAGTGTTACGGTTAAAGAGGGATCGCTGCATTGTAAAAAGTCAGCTCTTAAAAACAAAAGAAAAGTCAAACAATTCAATTGTTATTGCCTAAATTAAGCAAACATATCTGCCAACAGAATAGGGAATTTTCATTTGGTAAAGGTGTAAAAACAAGTAAACAAACCTTTTCTCAAATACCCTACGGATCCCTTACAACTAGCCTAAATAGACTAAAACAAGTACATTTCTATGTAAAAGCTATAAAAATAAGATTGCTCCGGTTGCTTCCCAAACCCGAGTCCCTCCTCGGACAGTTTTATACTTGTTATTATTGACATTGGCAAATCTAGTTTTAACCATTACAACAATAATGAACTAGTACTAAAATCCCACTGCCAAGTAATAATAACTTATCGAGATAATGTAGGGAATATGTTTTGAAAAGTGATTTTCTTTACCAGTTAAAAAGCATTGTTAAGAAAGATAGCTTGTTAGAATTTTACTTTGTAAAGGTCCTCAAAATGGCTAAATTAAAATAATAGAGTGTGTTCAGTGTTCATTGACATGATGCGCAATGATAACTTTGTTGCCTAAAAAGTCGAAAAATTTGTGAAAACCACTAAAGACGTGCACCAGTATTTGTGTCTCATCAAAAATGTAGGTTTGACAAAGTCCCCTCAGCCCACCTCTCCTGAGACATTTTGTTAGAGAATTAATCATTTAACATTAACATCAAATGTGTAAAACAAAATTGATTAAAATAGTAGAAATAGTAGGCTCTGACACTACAAGAGCCTTAGTACTGAAGTATCTAACAAGAAATACGTGTATTAACTTTTGTCCGTAGTTCTTTGCGCACAATAAAAAAAAAACACTGTGAATGCTGTGAAAAAAACACTCCTGGCTCAGGTTTACAATCAAAGGGAGTGAAATTGTGTATGTGTTGCATTTGTATAGTATGTATAAATAAGCACACCCTTATTTGTGAACTTTTTTGGGAAGTGGATTTGTTTTATTTGACCCATCTTCAGAAGTAACGTTGTTTAGAGGTAAACTATACAGAAGCAATGCACAAAAACAGCATGGCCCTTAACTCTACCATACAAATAACAGACTACTAAAGTGACAAAAAAACAAAAACAAAAAAAAACATGTTTGTCTGGAGAGTACCTTTGTTGCCTAATGGTGCCTCCAAAATGTGTTTCAGCCCAGTAGAGATTGATTTTGTCGAGCATCTACTGTACATTCTACTCACGAAGTAATCCCCTTTTGGTATTGAATTATGACTCTAACCATCTCATATAAATACAGAAAACAAAGATAAAAAATCTTTTTCCATCTTCTCATTTAATAACACGCCAATAGGCAATCATTTCAAATTTAAGCAGAAACACGCTAGATTTGTTCCTTTTTTTACTTTGTTTCCTTCTCTTATTTATTTATGTGGATTTGTCCTCTGACAGGAAATTCTGAGATACAAATTAGAATGAAATTACCCCTCTCTCTCTTTTCCTGCCACTCGCTCTTCCTCGCTCCCCCTATCTCTCTCCTTCGGTTTCTGCCTAGCAGTAAGATTACTCTATTAATTCTTTATGCTTGTAGGTGGCTCAGATTCCGGGTCGGAAATGATGGATTTTCACCTATGAATTAATTTCATCTCTGTCATTTAAAGTTCAGCCATCATTGCTGTCCAACCGTCAGAGGACGAGAGAGGGAAAAAGAATGAGGAGCAAGGTTTGACGGTCGCGAATGAGACATCAGGTTCCTTGTTCCTCAGGGAGATGGACGATAAAACTCTTTTGATTCATGAGAGTGTGTTTGGTGCCTAACAGTTGTTATTATGGATGCATTATTTGGTGCCTTTAAAACATCTGTAGCTCGTTAGATAGCTGCATGATTGTGTTTAAAGTGGTGAATCGAGTGGAATGTATTTTTTTATTTCTGTAGCTCTGAGCGGCCCCATTGGAGGCACCTGACATTATTAATCTGTATGCCCTTCAGAGGAGCCGGAAATGAATCGTTTTCCCCTGTCCTCTGAACATTCTGGGTCACTTGCCCCAGAACAAGTCAAAACGCAGCAGATGAGATGATGTGGGTTACAAGGCGACCACCACAGCATGAAATCGGTTAGAGCTCTTCTTGAACGCTGAATAAAGTCAAAGGTGCATTTAAAAATATGGCACAAAGTTCATATCCCAGTTCAAAATAGGGCTTAGAAAATGGCCAGAAGTTTAAAATGGAAGGGTAATGGTGGAGAGAGGGCAGGTTTGCATACTGTAAACATTACTTTTTATATTTATTTCATTTGAATGTATTCAAAAACTCAATTTCCATCAAAGGCTTGATGCACTGTGCATTAGTTACATTTACATTTATGCATTTGGCAGACGCTTTTGTCCAAAGCGACTTACATTAGGGGAGAGACAATATGCAATTTGTTACACCATCAAAGTCTATCTCAGCATCTCATAATAGAAGTTGTATCAACCAGCAGTTATTTACATGTTACCTTGTTAAAACAATGAGAAGGATTTTGCTTTCTGTGGTGCACCACATTCATGTGACAGGATGTGACACGAAGCTTCACTACTCAAACAGGTGAAATGCTTTCGCCAGACACTCAAAACCATGTCAAACCATCCGGAGCTTGCTTGGACATGGCACACATCATACCCATGATTAGTCCCAGAGAGAATCTGTGCCTGCAGATTTCCACAAGCCATCTGAAGTGGCCAGGGTTTCATGAATGTGTGATGGTTCATAAGAGCAATAACCTCTAGGTGTCACTGTGGGGCCAGGTGTCAGATTGATTCGAAGCCTTGAACCAATACGGCACATTTGATTCATCCGCTTCAGTGCATCACAATGCCTCAGTTTGCTTTATTTATAGTTAAGGTGGCTTTATTCACAGGTCATGTTGTCCATCTAACATGCAAAACTCTCCGTTTAAAGAAATATAATCAAAAGGAAAACTCTTGTAACTCAAATGAACTTAGACATGGTTGGCTTCTCCAACAAACATTCAGATGAATCTCTCATCGATGAAAACAAAGGATTCAAAATCACAAATGAATAATAATTATATAATTATTAAACAATTACCAAAGAACTCGTTGAAATGTTACAAAATGTAACACAGACATATTTAATAATTTAATACAACTAAACAGAACTATACATTTCAACAATAAAAACTAAATTCTGTCATATTTTAAACTTTTTTGTAGAAGCTCCTCCCCTTCCTTTAGAGGAATATCCTGCAGGTGGCAGTAATGCACCATAAACAATGTTGTAAACTGTTAAAAAAAAAAACAAAGAAGAATGCTCTGCTTACCAGGAAGCTTGGAAGAGTTAAGACAGAGACAAACAAACAAACAAACAAACATTTGAATAACTTGAATCTTCTTTTCCAAACCAAAAACTCAAAAACCAGTCACACTGGAATGTGCATCTTCCTTTTGACTGTAAGAAAAACAGACCAATGAGGTTAGTGTAAAACACGAATGTAAATCTGATCACTTTATCACAGTGAGAGAACTGTCAATGATCTGTCGCCTAATCCTGAATCCTGACGCATCATGGCACAGCAATTACACAACATGAGACTTGGAATATGTTTGCTTAGGTAAATCCAAGTGGCGACTTTTGTTTTTAGCTAGGAGATCTTTAGTCTTTTTTCATTTCTTACTTTAATGGACAATGCTTACTGAAGCAACAAAAAAAACAGCTGAAGGTATGGTGAACGGACAAGATTTCTTCCTCCCAAAGACCTGTCTCTTCAGGAAAACTAGTAAAAGTAAGATGTTCCCTGCATCCATTGACTGTATAAAACAGCGGTCTCCAAATCCGGTCCTGGAGGGCCAGAGCTCTGCACATTTTTTTTGTTTAACCATAATGAAACACACCTGTTGCACAAAATAGGGTCCTTTCTGATTGTCTGAAGCTAGAGTAGTATGCATACTAGAGCAGGGCTACAGCTAAAACGTGCAGGGCTGCGGCCCTCCAGGACTGGAATTGGGGAACCCTGGTAGAAAACATGGACGTGAAAACATGGTTCATGACGTCAACCATAGGGCTCTGGCAAAGTCAAATGAAGCTCAAAATGGGCAAAGTCAGTGCTCTAAAGCGCGTCCTCAGAGGCAGGACATGGCCGTAATGATTGGCTGAAGGTTTAAATATCTTAGACAAAGAAATGTAAAAATTATTCAGCCCCCTCAGAGTGTTCAATCAACAAACCTAATGTTTTTTTTTCAGTTCTTTTCAGTTTTCATGTCAGTTTTACCATTAGAGTGAATGCGTACTTACTCCCTTTTGGTGTCAGCCTCAAGTGGATCTGCAGATCAGTCACTTCCTATCATGATTTAACACGGAAAACAGGAGTTTGCTTCATGTCTGTATCCCTATTGGTGCACTATTCACACTTTTATGGGTGCGAAATTAGAATTAGTGTGTCCCAAACAGTTGTATACATAAAAAAGTATCCGAGTGGTGCCCGGAGATGTATTTTTCCAGTTATATTCTGAATTGCAGATCAATGAACGCTCAACTGGCTATTACCCACAATGCACTGAAATCGGGCTGAAGGACTTTTCTCTTGGACCAAACAAGCTTTCTCTTTTTGTAATACGACTCATTTTTAAAGAAGAAGCACATAAATAAATAATAGTAATATAGAGAGTGTTATTTCTTATTAAAATAT
Organism: Danionella dracula; assembly: GCA_900490495.1. Classification (NCBI taxonomy): domain Eukaryota; kingdom Metazoa; phylum Chordata; class Actinopteri; order Cypriniformes; family Danionidae; genus Danionella; species Danionella dracula. The sequence continues at coordinate 20,282 of UELW01000187.1, forward strand.
TTTATAATGAAGGAATGGGAAAGAACGACTTAAGTTAAGGTGTGGCACAACTACTTCAGTCACGTGATGTCTTAGTTTGTCCCAGATCCTGCGCACTCTCATCTCACACACACTATGAAGTATGTACATGTTCTCCCGAAAATGAGTATCTACTTAAGGGTGCGGTATGTTCGGATTGGGATGCAGCATCAGAGTTGGGTGGAAGACGTGTGGCTAATCGGATGGCCTTCAAGCTGTCCAAATATGTTTTTCTCATGCATTTGTTTGCTTCGGGCTCCAGCGCTTATTCAGTTTCTCTCACACATACATCAAGCCTTTATTACTTCCTTCAGAAAAAATTGCAATTGTGAAAGTTTGATAGCTGTTTTTTTCTTTCAGCCTGAGGGTTTGTCTGAGCCTGAGCTTTAATGATTAAAAGCAGAAGATGAACCTTCAGTGAGTGTGTTTGTACCACGGCTCTTCTTCAGTCTGGTAATTGAGTGTGTGCTTTCCAGCGACCCGTCCTCTCTGTTTTAATGATATCTTTCCTAATGATGCCGCCTTTAATCATCCTGCACCTGTAATGGTCTTTTTGAGCTTCGACTTTTATGCCGCATGTGTTTGCTCAGAAGGAGAGCGTTATTATTATAAAGAGGTATGCAGCTGTGAACTGTTTTAGAAACAGGGTGTTGCTACCCGCGTAATTTGCCTGCTGTTTACACAAGCGCTGCTCCTTCTTGAAGTTTCATTTAGTGTTGTTGTAATGAGTTTTTCTGCAGGTTTAATCTGGAGTACAGCCTTTGAAACATTCTCTTTTGAACGCCTGTCGTTCTCATGCACGGAGGTGTCTGTGCCGAAGGATGGCACGATGAGACATTTTTAAAATTACTCCTGTCATTTTAGAAGAAGGAATGTAATAAGTCGAGAGGAGGAAAAGATGAGAATTTGTCTTTTTCCCTTCCTTCTGTCACACATATGTGTGCTTTGAGACACAGGTTGGAGAATTCTCTCTTTATGCCCCCGCATAATCTGTTTATCTGTGTTTCTCTACACATTGTCCCTCCGCTCTGTATTCTGTCCATTTTCATTCAGATGCCACTTAGTTATCTCTCGCTCTTTTTTTCCCCCTTTCCATTATTCCATGCTTTCCTTCCAGCATCTGCTACTGGTGCAGTTTGTACATTCTACATTAGCATTTTCACTCTTCCTGAGGCTGTTTTTCTGTTTCTCTCGCTGCCTTTTTTCAGTGTTCCGATGCGTTTTATTTGTTTGGCAAATGATAGCGTATTTGTTTTGCCAATAGAAAATGTGATTGAGAAGAGAAGTGTGAAACGAATAAATAAATAACTAAATATGATGTAAGGCACTTTAAATTGAAATTATAGTGATCTGACTGGAGGGAGGAAGCCTTTCTTTGTGTGAAACCAACTCCTCTGACCCTTCCCACTCAATCCGTTGGTATTTTCCTTCAATTAACTGCTCTTGTGTGCAGTTTTGGTGTCTAGAAACCAAGCAAGCAAGTCATTGGTATAAAACGTTTGATTCATTTAAAAATGTGTGCATTTTTGGATAAATTATCTGTGGTTTGTAAACTGTTTAACATTCTAGTGCTCTTCCAGGGTAATCTCTGCAGCTGTCACTCACTGCAGACGCACATTACACAGAGCGTTAGCTCACTGTCTCTCCGTGCACCCCACTAATTCTCTAGTTATAAATAAACCTACTCAACACGTTACCTTTTATGTGCCTTGACAAGCAGTTTGAGCGTGTTCACTTGCATGTAGCTCATTCAGAGGAAACCGCTGCTGGAATCGGTGATAACGATAGAACTTCAATTCCTTTGAGTTAACCCCTTCAGACACACCCCAGTGGACACCACGTCATCAGTTGCTCATTGCTTTTGGAAGATTTGACTCAAATTAAAGTCTTTTTTCCTGACATTGGACATGTTTTGTCCAGTAAAATGTCAGGAATGCTAAACATAATTACTGTAATTTAATACAGTAAAACTATAAAATACTGTAATTACCATAAAACACATAACCTGGACAAGAAGAAACAAATTGATCAATGGTAGCACTTTTCTCCAAGCATGAAATGAAACGTATTCAATGTTTTGTGATGATAATTTTTTTGAAACATAAAGGTTTATGCCAAGTGTTGTTGCTTCATTTTCAACAACATTGTAGATTCTTGGAATTGCTTCTGTTTATATATGATCTTCATTGAAATTGATAAAAACTAATAACTAAGGCCAAGTAAAAGCTGAAGATTTTTTAAAATTTTGTGGTATTCTGTGCCAGGGTTTTAAATAGGTTATAATTCAGGATCTGGGTGTTTATAAAATAAATCAGGTCCGAAGGGGTTATTGTGCAATTTATTAACTTTTTTCATATTTGGTGTTGGTCACGCTAGTTTGGAAATGTAATCATATTTTATCTTTTTGGCTTGATCGCTGTTGTCACATCAATTGGCCTAAGCCCCGCCCACTAACCAATCAGATGAGCTGCTAATAAAGAACGTGCTGACTGACCCGGAAGTGCAAGAGTCGTGGAAGCACATCAGAGTAACACTGAAAAGAAAGTGTGTTTTTGGATGTCCTGGGCCAAAAGTGTGTTCTGGCTTACCAAAAGATGAAAGTATTCATCAGAAATGGGTGGGTTTTCTGTGTGCCTACGAACGCAACCCAGCAGGGGGCGTGGCTGAAGCTTTGCAGTGGGAGGAATGGTGTACACGGCTTGTTTTAAGAGCACAATCATTTGAGTTGATTCAGAGACATTGTTTACAATAATACTGACTTACGAAGGTTATTAAGGGAGAAGTGATGGTCATGAGGAGTCAAATATTTATTATCAATGGATTTAAAGGGGCATGATATTTCACTTTTAGGTATAAAAATAATATTCCTTCATGTTAAAAGAAAGCATGACAAAATGTTTTTTCTCGCCATGAGTTCATTTTCACAGTTTTTTATGCAATTGTTTCAGTGTGTGTTCACAAGTTGAAAGCTATCTGTCCTTCAGTTTTACTTTTATCCATGCTTTTTGAAAGCTTGATGATTTTTTTTATTCCTTTCTTTATTATAATCTGTAAACCATAACTCGTAAATGTTCTTAAAATGTCGAATTTAAACCAAAAGGGACGGAAGTGTAGCTGAAAGCCTCAATTGACACTTGACATTTCCTCTAAACTATTAGCGCATTTCACAGGTCTTCAGAACGGTTGCCGTAATTGCCGCCTCGCTTATTTTGGGGACAGTTTGTGAATCTCCTTCAGATGAGCAAAAGTTCAACATCATTAGTGAATCTTTAACATGTGAATCTTAAGACACATGCTCTTTTACTGTACTGTAAACTTCCCTCCGTCCTCCCCAATCACCGGGGGTTTATTATACACACTATATCACCACACAAAGCATGTCTATTTAATGAGGTCAGAGCCATAATAAAATAAATCCAATCAAATTTACCCTGCGGCTTACCGTGTTTGAAAGCACGGAATAATACCGTTATAATCCCGGATTTTAATTCTGACTTCTGTGAGATAATCTTTTTACCAACTAAAACATTTAATATTGTTGATATATATGTCAGAGACAAAAAGCATATTAATCCATATAGCGGTGTAAGTATGATTAGATAGTACAGAAATCTCTCCTCTGTTTATGGTGTTTGTCTCTCTGGTGTACAGTTTAGTTGAGGATTACAGCGTTGGATTTTTGAGAGCAACATTTAGTTGCAGCTCGTCCCCGCATGTGTTTGTGAATGCATTTGCTTGCTCCTGAGTAATGGATCTCTCCTGGGTAAGGTTCTGTGATCGATTCCATCACAGAACTTGTAAAAGATAGAAGTTGTCACCCATTTAAAAAAAAACACTTTCCTTTTTTTTTTACATTTTCCCTGGTTTCATTTCAGTGTAACACCAGATATGTTTTAGCGATAGATTTTGTTGTCACTTATTTTCTCTCAAAGTTTTCTGGATTCACTTTTTTATGGAACTCAAGTACACGGATGGAATTTATTTCTGTTTGAAAGAAAATGCATCAACTTGAGATAGAGTTACATACATTACAAAGATACATTAGTTATTCATGTTAGACTATGTTAATAGTTGTTGATGCACACTTTGGTAGAAACATTTTACATGAAAGTGAAGTGAAAGTGAGCAGCTGGAATTTGTGCTCTGCATGTAACCCATCCCAGTGTACACACACACAGCAGTGAACAAACACACCGTGAGCACTCACCTGGAGCAGTGGGAGCCATGGCTGCGGGGCCCGGGGACCACTCAGGGAACTGGTGTTCGCTCGAGGGCTCCACAGCTGTGCTTGTTGAAGATAGAGAGCAAGTGTTTCTGGGATCTCGGGATCGAACCTCCGACCTTCTGATAATAAGTCCATCTCCTTATCTACTAGACCACAACTGCCACTTTTATGCTATTATTGATGTCAGTACTTGGATTTGTGATTGTGATTATTCTAAACTCTTGAGTCAACTTAATAAGATTTTATGAATAATGCACAAATATGCATGTGGTGATGCTCAAGTTTTCATTCATGCTTAACTTAAAATATTTTGCCCAAACAAACAGTTTTATTTACACAAGAGGTTAGAAGGGTCTGAATTAAATACACTAGGTATATAGGTTTAGAAGAAAAAAATCTACTTATCTCTTAAAAATCTCTTAAGTTGCACAACACACCTGACACACTTCTGTGTGTATTGTAAGCAAGCCCTTCTATCATCATCGATTCGAACATACAGTATGCCTATGCAGATCAATTTTAAGAGAGTTTGAAGGTTGTTTCTTCCTGTCCTTTAGCAGAAGGAAATTTTCTGTGTAAATGGAGTAAGTTACACTCTCTATTTGAACTCCTGGTTTTATCGAAAATTCTCTGGGAAGAGTGGCTTCGTCGTTGTACGCCGTAACTCAATCGATCCATTTCAAAAACATTATTTTCCTGCATACCGCTCTACACAACTTTTACATCGTTTTTTTTTTTGTGTTTCGTCGTGCACCTTTTAAAACAACTGTAGCAAGTATTTAAAAAAATATTATTGCCAGTGTGTAATGACATGAGAAAATGTTATTTTGTTTCTATACCAGATGTAAACAAAACATTTTTCATCACACACTCGTGCAGGCTGACATCTTATTAATTGGGCAGCACTTATTGATGTATGATGATCTTTGACTCCTTTACTTGCGAACGTATTCCTAAAGCCTCCTCAGGTTTAATGGGATCTCCCGTAGCTTATCTCAGATCTCCTCGGGGATAATAAAGACCCTGGAGCGGTCCCCAATCCACTCAATCAGTTCTTTCTTTCACCTGGAATTGACCCCGGGTGAATCTGTCGTAGACCTCGCAGTGGCACTGATTGAGCTACAGGAACACTTATTGCAGTGTAATGAGAACGGCGCTGACTGATGTGTTTCCTGAGAAAACAGCTTAAAAAAGGCTTATCTGCATTTCCAGAATCAAAATGTAAACCTACGATGGGATTTTAGATCCTTTATCTATTCCCTTTTTGCTTGGTCTATGTCTTGAATACATTTCTGTCGTCCTGAGGCCCAGGCGTAATTTCTTACTGTGAAATGTGGGCCAGTGGTTGACACCAAGGACAAAAGCACCCTGAAAGCATCATAAACCTATTCTTTACTCTTTTTCTACCCGTATTTCAGCTTTTATGGAGGATTAGGAAAGCTTTTTGGGAGCCGGAATTGTATTGTAAAAATGCTGTTGACTTCTTTAACAGACACAGTCACTTTTTATTGTCTGGAAAGGACATTCTGCTTTAAATATTTAATACTTTGTTGCACAAAGGAGCAGAGTGTCTGCCTGGAGTGTGAGTTTTAAATATCTTGGGGTATTGTTCACGGGTGTCATAAAGATAAAGCGTAAAATGGACAGATGGATTGCTGCAGCGATGTGGACCACAGGGATGTGATCGATGCATTTGGTCTGTTGTGAGCAGAGGGAAAAGTTCTTAAGTTGCTCTATCTACATTCGTACTCTCAACTTTTTCTTGGTCTGTTGGCTAGATTGTGGATCTTTAGATCTTATGTTTCTTCCTCTGGATGCTCTCTTAAAGTTTGGGTGAGAGGATGTCTCTTACTTAAGGACTTTAGAATGCTGATGCAGCTCTTACATGTGTTTCTGAGGCCTTTTGGACATCACCCTCTGCAGGTTTCTTGCAAACTGCATCTAAGAGGAGGCCACAGCAGCACTGCAGAACATTATGGAGATACTATTGGTTATTTAATCCTTGTGGTTCGAAATTCTATGTTCCCACTGATTCTTCATATGCCTGAACAAACACACAAACTCCCCTAGTGCCCCCTGAGAGCAACATCAGCCATAGACAATCGTGAGAGATATCAGCGGTTGAATGAGAAACAAAATTATTGAAATTGGGCCATACAATACAATATCATTAGTTAACGTTCACTATAACATGTGAGCGCAAACTGTTGTCGAACTTATGCAAACACACCATTAGATACTTAAATAAACTGCTTTCAGATTTATTCATGTGTGGTTAGATATTAGTTAGATATGAATAAAGGGGATGGAAAACAAGGCAGAATTGAATACACAGACTTCTTTAGGATCTTAGGATTTTTCTGCGTGGGTCTGCTACTCTTACACTTCTGCGTCAAACAACACGTCTGCTATACATAGGGATGAACTGAATTAGCAGTTCTTCTGATTTCTCTGTGGGTGATGTTATAACAATGAGAGGTGCTATTATCATCGAGCTATTTTGAGGCATGTTTTTCTTTAGGGTTTTGCATCTAGACCTTTTTGAGTTCGGAAAGGCTCAGATCATAACTTCAGTATGCTATTTTAGTCTACTTGTGGTGCCAGCTCTAATGTTATTGCAACTTCCTCATCTTAACCAACGGAACTCTATCAAAACAGAAAAAAAAATATTCCTGTGTGATTTGATCAAACTAAATGAAGCAGCAGTGAGAGCAACCTATGTCTTCTGGCTATCATGTCCCAGTAATCCCAGTAGGGCTCGAGGGTTGTCTAGGGAGAAGGAAATTTGGGTTTGCCTGGTTTTTGCCCATGTGATCTCATACAAACAGATGAGCAGGAAAAAGGCGGATGGATGGTTGTGGCACAGATTTAATGTAAAAACATAAAAGACAAAGAAAGGGATTTTTCTATCAGTGAGTCAGTGTTTTAAAATTCTGAAGTTGTCACTTTAGCTGTTCCAGACCAATCCATCTTTTCTTCTCTCTCTCTTTCTTTCTCTCTCTCCTTATCAGCATACCTCTCTTCCTTCCTAAGCCTTCCCTTCTGCCCTGTCTATCAGCTCACTTGGAAGGGACATTTGATGGAGAAAATCTTCCTCTTACAGACAGCGACTGAACACGTGTCCCCATTGTTTTGATCACAGAAAACACAGTAGCTGTCTGTTCGGCACAGCTGACACTTAAAGGTGCAAGAGATGAGAGAGAGAGGGATGCACCGTGGCCCAGATATCTGTGGATCCCTTCCACAGAAGATGAAGCGCACACATAAGCATGCCCACCCACCCGTGTGTGAATGTTGTCTCAGCAGCACATTCCTCACCGCCTTTTTAACTGCCACAAAGTGTGTATAATATCATACCAGCATCATGTAATCGGCATGAGACATTAGCACATGTGGCCAGAGGGTGTTATGTTCCATGCAGAGGATCAAGTCTTAATGAAGCTATTATTCTAAATATCAGCATCTTCGCCGCAGTGTTGTGAGCATATTAATGGTGGAGCAGGAGGATGCGCTCAGGCATGAGAAGAACCGAGTATGAAAACGAATTCTCTTTAAATTTGCTTTTAGGTTTTGATTTGAGCCTCTGACCTAAGGTAGCTAATAAATAAACATGGCTTGACATGGCTTGGTTTTTATTGGCAGGGTGAGTGTGGATGTGTGTGCACATGCATGAGAAGGCTTAGTTTTGTCAGACGTTGCTTTGGGAGGGATATGCCAGGTTTTCTAGGATGTGAAGGTTAAGTGTTTAAACGCTGGAGATGATCCCTGATTATGCTAACAGTCGAGAGGATGAGTCCGACACGTTCTCACCTGGCACATCACGAACTGAACCTGAATTGTTGGGAAAAATGGGGGCATTTTGGGGGAGATTTGTGTTTATAAACTAAAACAAACGGTGCTTGCTTGGTTGCACGAAATCCATTTGCGGTTTTTGCACTTTTTTTAATTCACATTTTGATTATAAATGAGCAAATTAATATTGTACATTTTCCCACAGGTGTTCTGGTAAGTGGGGAAAGTGTGGAGGATTCATGGGGCCCAGTAGGGGGTCCACAGAAGGACACTAATATAAACCAACCATCGGTTTTAGAGGGAAATATTCAAAAATGAATTCTTTTTTTTTTATTAAAAAACGCTGACATAATTAACTGACATTAACAACTAAATTGGATTAGTATTTCTTTATTTCTACATTCAGTAAAATATTTTTTAACTCAATTATACACACCCCGACACACAGACGCGCACACGCACACAGACGCGCACACACACACACACACACGCACACACACACACACACACACGCACACACACTGTATGCACGCACACATATAAGGGTTGTTTAGCAGGCGTTTTGTACTTTCTTTATTTTATGATGAATATAAATCTGAATTAATATCTTGAAAGAAACTTTCATCTCACATCAATTTGCTTTCTATAGTTATAATAAATAATTTTCCTTTAATATGACTTGATATATTTAGATATATATAGTACCCTATAAATAAATTAATTAGTAATTTGCAAAACAACGTTTGGTTTTATGAGAATAAGTCTTGCTTTTTTCTGATTTATTTGTGTGTTATTTGAAAGAAACAAGAAGAAATGTAACAAATTTGCAATTGAGTAAAATTATGGTTCATCAAATAAATGTCTAAATTAATAGTTTGGTGTGCAACAAAAATACTTAAGATGCATTAATTAAAGCAATTTATGTAAACATCCAGGAGAAGCAGGCGGTTTTAAGTCTTTCGGGTTTTATCAGGTAGCCATTACAGAAAACAAACAATTAAGTGTGATTAATAGTTTATTACATCTTATGCTAAGCTATTTCTTTTAAGAAACTCAGTGAGCGTCAGTTTGAAGGAGTATAGGGCCTAAAACAGTTTTCTACCAGGGGGCCCAAAAAAGGTTAGCGAAGCCCCTTTTTGGCCTTAGCTGGGAATGTAACAATGCAGGTTGCTAAATTGCCATTGATTTTAAGTCGTTGAAATTTCAAAATAACCTGAAGAAAACTCTAGAGTTTTACTAGCGATCATGTCAGTGAGCGCCCTTTAAAGGCTTCATTTATTTATGAGTGGAAAAGTTAAACAGCTGTTTAAACTTTCATGGTTTTCACTCATGAGGGGACGCTGAAGGGAATTAAAACAAATTTGTGCCAGAAGAAACCACTAGCAACAAATATATGTTGAAGAATATTTTTTCTCGAATAAAAATGGATCTTCAATTTTCTGCTTCACTGATTTAAGCTGTAGATTTGTTTTTGAGGCTTGCATCGGTCTCTGCTGTCAGAGATTGTTTTCAGGAAACATTTCTGGGAGTCTGGGACTTTCTGAGTTCGAGATTTAGCTTCGTCAATACACCACTTACTGAACATGGAGGAGTTACAATAACAGTAGCTCAATGTTAGGTTTATCCATCATAAAATATGAATGGACTTGTGTTTCAACTCTTGGGTTGGTTATAAAAAAAGGAGAAAATGTGCATAAATTCACAAAAGCATAGACGTGATTGTTGAGGTTGCCAGAGATTGAGAAAATTCTCCTGATTCTTAAGTTGTTGAAGTTTTTTAATGACGGCTAGAGTTAGAGAAAACCTCGTAAATGCCCCAAAACTCAAAAGTGATGCTTACGAATTCAAACAATGTATTTGAAACATATTGTTTATTGGGCAAAAAAATGTGTTTTTGATGTTATGAAAAAGTGGATTTCTTACAATTTATTCTTAACAGTCTTTAAAAGGTCTTAAATTTGACCTTAAGAAACATGCAGAAACCCTGAACCTTACATCCTTCTACTTCTCAAGTCCCTCCAATGTCAGAATTGTGGATAGCTAGCTGTATCTGTTTTTGTTCATCATCAAGTCAATGCAACAGAGAAGGCAGAGCTATCAGGAGAGCACATCACTACATGGAAGCATGGTAGAACGTCACTATAACACTTGAGTCAGATTGTTACTAACTCCATTAAAAACTGTTTTATGCAGTTCATGACTGATCTTATTAAAACATCTTCACTCTGTCAGAAAATAGAAAAAATGGCCTCAAAGGGTCTATTTCTGAAACATGGAAATGTTCAGTTTTGATCATTTTAAACACCAATGACTGTCAGTTTCTTTTGTTAAACAATCAGATAAAATTTGGCTCATAAATACACGACCCATAAAAATACAATCGCTGACAGGTTGACCACTAGGGGCTCGCATTTGTCAGGTTCAACCAGTCCTCCCGGTCTTGATTACACGTTTGAAATCACTGGGAAGGCTGTCAAATTCAGTTCATGTGTTAACGGAATTAAAAGTGTGAAAAGCGTATTGTATGGCATACAAATAATGCCACTCACAATGATTTGCTGAAAAGATGTGAACAAGAGTGCTGCATTTCACAGTTTTCTCAAATTATTTTGACTTCTGCTTTTATCGAAGCATCACCACAGCTCTTACGGTGGATGTTGTAACGAGTGTTATGTGTGGGCTAACCAAGACTCATTTTTTCAGGAAAAAGTTTTCATAAATCAGCTCATCCTGCTGTGAAAGTGACCCCGCATCACAGGAACTGTCTATTAGGGGAGGTGAGTGGTGGCGACCCCCAGTGTGGCAGATGTCATGCTATAAAACACTTGGCAATCCAGATCAAGCCAGTCAGCCAAAACGGCAACTTAGATGTATTTTTATTTTCGGCAGAGAAATAAGGGAAAAGAATGGAATGAAAGGCAATCATGAAGCTCTTTCAGATGCCAGACTTGAACAAAGCACTTCCAGCAGGCTGCAGACAGACAGATTGTGGTGCGTGTGTGAGTAAGAGAGAGAGGCATTATATATTCATGTGTAAAGCCCTTCCCGAGGGTTGTTAATCCTATTGTGTTAATTGATTGATGGTTTGATTATTTAATGTCAGGGTAGGTATTTGGGACACACGTTGTTACAGACAGAAACAGCCCAGCAACGTTCTCTGGAAGTGGTTTTTGATGGTCTGGGAGACTTGTTCATTGAAATTTAATTTATTGATTGATTCTATTTTATTTAGTTTGTGTGATTTCAAATCCAACTTTGAAGCATTTATCTCTCACTGGAAATCACAGCTTTCGGAATATTTGTTAGGATAAAACAATTTCCCTTTTTTAAACTATTTATTAACTTAATTAATGTGTTTGCTATTTTTGTATTTTTCAAAACACAAAATAGTCTGTAGTGAATACTATTTAGTTGTATTATATATGTATAAATGTATTATTATCTACTTTAATAAACGAAATCACCTTATTTGATGGGCGTCACGGTGGCGCAGTGGGTAGCACCGTCGTCTGGTAGCAAGAAGGTCGCAGGTTCGAGCCTCGGCTGGGTCGGTTGGTATCTCTGTGTGGAGTTCTCATGTTCTCCTCATGATCGCGTGGGTTTACTCCGGGTGCTCCGGTTTCCTCCACGAGTCGGTATAAGTAAAAACGATTGTCCATAGTGTTTGAGTGTGAATGGATGTTTCCCAGCAATGGATTGCGGCTGGAAGGGAAGAAAGTCGACAAGATAATGGATGGATAGACCTTATCTGATGTTTAATACTTTGTAAATTTCAGATGGGTATAAATTGTGTGTTGATTTCTAATGATGCGTTCGACCGACCCTCCAAATAAAACCTTAAAATAAATATAGATATTCCTGCTCAATCAGACTTTGCTTCTACTTTGCCTTTGAACGGTGGTGATCACACTAAAGGAAAATAAAGAAATGAACCTGAGTTTACATGTTTCAGTGGCCTGGCTAATGGGACTGGGAGAAAGACTGACATTATTTACTCAAGAAGCGACTTTATTGAACATCTATCATGTTTGTAAATGTTGAAAATTGCAGATGATTTTACAAACAACAGACAATCGCAGTGAGGAACAAACCGCCCAGATATTTCAGAATTTAGCAAGAAACCTTAAAATGTACAGGGTATCGGTTCGGGGATCGGTTGGGCGCGGGAGCGATTCCGGTCTGGGCGGGGTGAGGCTTCCTACCGGGCTGGGGCCGGCCCTGTGCATGCTCAAGCAGTGGCTCCAGTGTGTATGTGTGTGTGTGTGTGTGTGTGTGTGTGTGTGGGGGGGGGGGGGTGTGATTGAACATATGTGTGTGTGTGTGTGTGGATGGGGTGGAGGGTGTGTATGCGAGTATGTGCATTTGAGAGACGGGTGGGTACGTAAGTGTGTGTGAATGAGTAGGACTGGTCCCGAGGGGGGGGCAGCTGTCTCCCGGCTGCCCGCATTATCCTTCACAGGTCTCCCGTGGCCCCTGCGGTGGGGGGCAGTGCTGCCCCTGGGGGGATGGACGGTGTGGCCAGTCGGCTGCTCCCACTCACCACACCAGATCCCAGTACACACACTCTCTTCACTCACACAAATAGAATCATGAGGGTCCTTGTTCCCATGGGGGATCAGGCAGGCGGGGTGACCTATCGGCGATCCCGCCCTGCCTCCTTTAGACGGGGACTCTCAGTTTTAATCACATAGGACACAGAACATCTTCAGGGCACCAGGTGGGCCTTCATCCCGGAGCGGACAGTAAGCCAATCTCACCTGCCACTGCCTCGCTTCCGGGGTTGGGTAACCCCTGGGCCCCTTACAACACTTGCAAGGACACACTACATTTAGGCCTGGAGGGCTAGTCTCTCTGTCTAAATCTTGGTGGGAGGAGGCTGCAGATCTGTGGCACCTCCCACAATATACGACGGAGAAGGCTACCCTCATTTTAAATACACATTAGATATGTAGGGCGGGGGGGGGGGTGCCTGGACATCATCCGCCAAACGACGGTGACACTCCAGGACACCATTCCCTATTTTATTGCATTTTATCTCTCCAACACACCCACATATACCTGCATTACATGACAACTGGGAGCAGATGTTGGGGAATGGGTGGACGACTGACCCCGTCTTCCCTCTTGGAGGGTAAGGGCCAACCATCGCGGGGGTGTGGTAGCTGCGGGGGCGGGTGCGGGCTGCAGGTGAGTGACTGGCTACTTCCGGGACAGGAAGACTGAATGAATGGGTAGATGGATGGATGGATGGATGATGGATGACTGGATGGGGTTGATTTAGTGGGTGGGGGGGGTTGCTGGTAGGGGTGTGCGTGGGGTTTAGGTTTGGGGGTTGCTGGTAGGGGTGAGTGTGTGTTGGGGGACTGCTGGTTGATGTGTGCATGGGGTCGGGGTGTGGCCAGGGGGGGGTCCTGCCGCGTCTGGAGTGGTTGTCCCTACCCGCAACCCATATGGTCCCTTGGCCATCCTCCCTTTTTTCTTGCGGGTCCACGGAGCTGCCCGGGACTGGGGGCCTACCGCGGGGGGATATGGGCATGGCGGTGCTTGTGGGTGGGGCCTCCCAGTCTCTGCCCGCACTGTCAGGCGCTGCATTCCCGCCTAGCTTTGGGCTGGTCGACCTCCTGCTGCAGCGGGCCCACTAGGGCCCCGGGCATTGCTCTCTGGGGTTGCCGACTTTGCCAGGGGAGGTGGGGCGGGTCCGGCTCCGGGTCCCAGGCCCCAAAACTTGTCGTTCTGTGGGGGGTGGGCTGGATATCTGGGTAGTTCCTGACCATATGTGGGACTTGGCTTGAGGCAGATCCCACATTTCATTTGGGACATAGAAGGTTAGTCACAACACCTGGGATGTTTGGGTCGCTGCTAGATGCTTGAGGTTTAGGTCATCTGTCCTGTAACACTCAATTACTTATGTGTATGTGTATATATATGGTGGTATGTATGTATGTATGTATGTATGTATGTATATATGTATAGGTGTATGTATGTGTGTGTATGTATATATGTATGTATATATATATATATATATATATATATATTTATATATATATATATATGATTACTAATTCTATTTATTATTATTATTATTATTATTCTGCGTGTTTATCTGCATGTATGTATGTATGTATGTATATTTATATTGTATGCATATCTGTAGAAAGATGCGAACTACTTGGATGTAATAAGGTAGGTATCTAATATTATTTATTTTACTTATTCTCATTTCAACTTAATCTTGACTCCTTCCCCCACAATTACCTCTCACCTTCTCTTTCCCCCCTCCAAAACTTCTCTACCTCTGTTTTCCCCTCAATTACTTCTCTCCTCTTTCCCCTTTTTTTTTATTATTAACACTGTCCTGTCCTGATGTATGTTTATATGATTGATTAATGTAATTATTGTGATGAATGCGAATGAAATAAATTAAAAGCTTCTATCCAGAGGAATACTCAATATATAATATCTTCAATTCTCTGGAAAGAGCAAAACTGACCAACTCATACGAAGCACCTCCCTTCTCATGGGGCTGCTTTGAAGTAGGACAGGACAGGTTAAAAAAAAAAAAAAAATGTACAGGGTTCCCTCATCTGTTGATCTGCAACATCAACAATCTACGAATGACTGACACGATGAATATCAAAGTGGGATTTTTCTTGAAACAATATGATTTCCTTAGTCTCTCTAAACAGTTGAGCAGCAAAGTTTCTAAAGTTAGCACTACTTTACTATGACTCATTAATTTAGCACAGATGCTTCTGATGTTGGAAGTCTACAGCTGAAACTCGCCTTACGCACTAAATTAGTTTGTTGGGGTTCTTGATTCACCGATACCAGTCTCAGTCCACTCTTTTTGAAGTCTCCAGATTTCTGAATCATCCTTGCTTGACAATCCTCTTCACTCATCCCTGTCTCTTCTGCACCTTTTCCCACCACATCTTTTCTTCCTCTTAATATGAGTCGATACATTTAAAAAGATAATGCTGAACTTTATCATGTGATTAATTTTGTGGAACACTGGATTTGTAATAAACCTATTTCCATTTATTTAGTTGTTTAACTTGATAAATCCCCATTAAAATGGCATAATTTATTGGTGTAGCAGTTATTGCAAGCTCAAAGATATTAATGTGTTTTATCAGCCATTCAGGATTGTTTTAAGATGAACAGCGTGAGTGAGTGCCTGCGTGTGTTTGTGTGTAAAGCCTGGAATATAGCAGGTCAGGGCTTCACTTCACATCATAAATTAAGTGACTGTGAAAGGCCAAGTGCATTATTTAGCCCATACTCCACAGCTATGTATTAATAAGCTTTAACACTCTGACATGAAGCTAGTTCCTGTGTGTTTTTCTCCACCTCTCCCTCACTCTTCTGTTGGTTAATCGGTAAGGACTAAATGTCAGAATGTCACTTCATTTATGCTCTTGGCATGTGTATGTGATTGCGTGTGTGCGTGTGTGCGTGTGTGTGCGTGTGTGTGCTCGTGCGTGCGTGTGCATGCATGTGTTGACGGTACTGTTGGAGTGGAACTGTAAAGGTAAATGTGGAATTTTGCAGGATTAGTTCAAATGCTTCCTTCATGCTGTTTTTCAAACACCCTCGCTGCTAGAGTGATATTCCTGCTTTAAGAAGTTCAAGTGACTCATCCTCTTAGCATGAACCCATTTGCATTGGAAGGTTTATAAAGGCATGATGTAACAACAAACTAAATAATTTTTTTCTTACTTTTATATCTGCCTCACAAGATAAAATCAGTACAGTCTCTGGTTTCCACTTCAGCATTTCAGAATAGATGCAGATGTGTGTAACTGCAAAGCAATTTAGTGCTATTTGTAGGCCTTTTCAAGAGTGCTTTTTCTTTTAAACCATTAAAGGTCATTATAGTTACATGGAAATCACACACTCATCATGCAATCCTCTTCACTCAATATTCTACCTCACATCAATTTAACTCCAAAGGTAATTTGACAGCTCCTGATTGGCTTCCTCTCTCCAGAGGTTAAGAAAAAAGTGTGAGCCGCGCATGCCTCCATTAAAACAGGGTCTTTATATTGCATGCCATTTTCCTGTCACCTCATTAAACGTCCTGTCATCAAAGCGTGACATTCTACCTGCCTTCACCTCAAATTCCCACAAACGTTTCCTTCTCCGGAACTCCTCGGGGTCACCCCATTGGATGTCATTGTGATAAGGTGTTTTGACACTGCAGTAGACCTGATGCATATGCATGTTACTCAACTGACAGCTTCAAGTCAGCAACAGCCGTTGGCTTTTTTCCTCACTGCTTAGGAAAGAAGGGAATACACCCACACTGATTTTTTTTTAGATAACTTGTGTCGGTCCGGCCAGGGATGAGAGATTTACTCATCTTTAATACCGCCGTCTGTTTGAATGATGAGCTAATACATCGACGTTGTTGGGTATGCGAGTTGGAGGTACTAACCGAGCCTTGTGAAGCTTTAATTGAATTCAGGAGGATTGAAGGAAACTAGAAAGGAAGGAAGAAAGAAAAGGAGCAGCTCTCACTCATGAATTAATTTTGCTGACGTTCCTTCTCCTTTAATCCTCATGGTGAGATGCGATGGTTGGGGTACTTCATTTGGTTTTTTTTTTTGGTCCCATCCATTTTAAGAAGCCAAGAGGAGTCTGGGGAATTCTTCATCAAGCTTTGTGAAAGGGATAAAAGGGTTAAAAATTGACTTTTCATTTACTGTCCCTCCATGTGATTTCAGTTAAATAAAACAGGCAAAGAAGTGAATTGGTCACTAGCTATCGGCCACAAACCTTTAATAAAATTAAACAAGGAAACATGTGGTTTCTGATTTCAAAAACAACTCTGTTGCTCTTAAATTTACACTGTGTTGAAATTCTATTCTCCACAATACATCAGATGCAATACATCAGAATATTGTATTATCATCAGAATGCTTGCGGTATTTGGATAGTAAATGTAATTCTTACTCTGTGGAGAAAAGCTGAATCAGAGATTAGCAAATTCATCGACCGTGATCTTCTGCACAACAGCGCAAGTCAGTTCCTGACGGTTGTCTTAAAAACTCACGCAGCTGTTACGATTCAAAATGTTTTTTGCAGAATCATCAAAACTCCAAACTTCTGCATTCACAGGTCCGTGAACAAATATAAGGTTTTAACTTAGACTGTATAAAACATGGGCCGGGTATACCTACCCGTACTCACTTCTTAAAAAACAAACCCACTCTATCAACACAACACTCCTCTGTGAAAGCTCAAACCGGAAGTGTATTTAGAATTGAGATTTTAGCGTGAGTACATAGGCAGTGGGTCATACATAGAGTTTATCAACACGGAAACCGTTTATCTGTGTATATTCAAAGTGGTTTAAAAAAAAACGTTTAAAGCTTTTATGAAACTGTGCAGGTAAACAATACCCTTACTTAAACACAAACACAATATAAAACACAAGAGTAGCTATGCGTGCATTTAAAATAAGTGAGCAATCATGTGCAACAAGCAAAGGCTTCCTTGCAATGTACAATCATTCCCATCACCCCGACGAAAGACAGAGAGAGAGAGAGATGAATCACCTCATCCATCCTTCCTCCTTATCCATACTGTCTTACGTACACTTAACATTCTGTCCTTCAGCGAGAGGGAGGCGGCGTATGCCTTGAAGCATTATGGGACACTAGGATGGGGTGAAAGTGGCGAGGAGGTTGAAATGGTTTGTTTGGAATACATAATATGACTGCGGACAATACGTAAACACTCTCAGATTCTCTTCTCTCTCTCTCTCTCCCTCCCTCCCTCCCTCTCTCTCCCTCTCTCTCTCTCTCTCTCCTCAAGGAGATGTGTAAATAGCTTGCGCATTGATCGGCATGTTCCCCCATACATTTTTCTTCCTAGTGGATGATTGTGGCTGTCCAGATTGGTGTGCGTGTGTTGGTGTTTGATTGATGCCTCATGCGGTCCGTGGGCTAGTCATGCAACTAATTAATGGATTAGCTTGTGGACGGAAGACCGGACTGGTGCAAACTCGAGCTCGCGTAGACGGAGATGAGAGCAAAGCCATTAGAGGATACGTCGGTTAATGAGGGATGGATGGATGGAGACAAAAGACAAGGACTAACAAGATTTCGTCTCCTGTGACGTTTGGAGTTCTCCATATGGAAGAGAAACTAATAACGGCAGAAGATTTAGTGTTTGAGCGTGTTGCGCGTGTGCGGGTCTGTGTGTGCGATAAAGTCTGTTGTAAATAGCCTGTGTCGTATCTGATAAGCTCAATGAATAGGGGGCTATAAAACAGAGCAATGAATCTAGCTAGGAATTTATAGACAAACGCACACATGCGCGCACACACACATATATATATTGTTCATCTTGTATTTTTTTATTTACTCTCTCGAGCTCAGAAGGGGGTTTCCATGAGAAGCCTGCCTATAATTGGACCTCACATGGTTTTTGATAAGACGAGGATAAACAGCTCGAACCGTAAAGAGGGAAAATAAAGAAAAGAATGGAATCGGACAGATACAAAGAGTGAGGATAAAGGAGATTGCTGATGTGAATAAAATAGAAGGCATGTCCGGTTGTAAAGTGTTATTGTCCATGAGTTGGGACAGCTAAGGGCCCTCCGGTGGCCTTGTGCTCCTGTGGCCAGTGCTTATAATGAAACTCAGATTTAACACTAAAGGAAGAGGATGACGCAACAAGGTGCCGATATGAAGACACACGAGCGCATTCGAGAAAGCTGAAGCAGCCCTTATCTTGCCGTCACAGTTCTGGCATTCGGAGATCATCCGTTTGGTCTCCCAGAAGCGATGGAAAAGTCAAAGTCTATCCTGGATGCATGAGGACATAAGTCACAGCAGCAGCAGAAGCAGATGTGGTGCTCAAACCTCTCACGCAGGCCCTGCGTTGGAATTCACAACAGATGTTTCTTTGTTTAGCAGTTTTCCCCAAGCTGGTAATATGCCAGGATGCAAGTGTGAAAATGATGGTGGGTGTGTGTTGATCGGCGCTGTCAATCAATTTATAAATAATGAAAAAAAAAACTGTAAATTTGAATAAAATGACCAGAAATCCCCCGCGAGGTGCTATTTTTGGAGGGTGTGGTGTGTGTTTTTGTGTTTTATGATGTGTGAACAAGGACAGCTGGCGAGAGTAAGCAAAGATGAAAGCTCTCGTTGCAGCCAGCGGTGCGCCCTTGAAATAAACAGAGAGAGAGAGAGAGAGAGAGAGAGGAGCGGGGAGAAACTTCTGATTTACACACATTTACTTACTCAAGATAAAAAACTATAAACTATATTATCCAGGGGTTCATAATACTTATGAACGAAAATGGGTTCTCTTTTTAAGTGTAAACTTTATCAATCAATCAATCAATCAATCAATCAATCAGTTTTTATATAGCGCTTCTTTAGCAATTGCTTTCAAAGCAGCTTCACAAAGTCCTCGTGAGGATCAGGCAGAGCAGACAGGAGTTCCCTCTGAGAGGGGACTCCCGCTGACTGAGGCAGGTGCTAATCACCTCCCCAGCATAAAGAACATACAAACTAAAAATCCATCGATGAACGGTTTGCCGGACAGAACCTGAAAAAACAAAAAACAAACAAAACAAACAAAGACAAAACAGGAACTAAGAAATGGAGAAAACGGTTAGTAAACTGTAACATAGACAACCAACAGGTGATCAGCATCAGGTGCAGGAGGAGAGATAAATAATGAGGATAGGTTAGAGAGGAACATTGAACCACATTGTTTTTTCAAACAGTTTGTATTTATATGGTGCTCAGGCACCATATCTGTTTAGACAAATACCAAGAGATAATTATTGGAATGCCAGTTTAAACAGATATGTTTTTAATTTAGTTTTGAAATCTATAAACTTTATTGCTTTAACACCAGTTTAATGCAAATAAATTGAATCCAAGTACCATTTATTTATATACACAAAAATCTTTTCGAAGTGGGTTTGCTTGATCTTCTCTAAGGTCTCTAAATTTAAGACTTAAATTGAAGTTTTTTTAAGAATTTCATTTTAAGAATTTAATTTAAGAACCCAGAATTTGATTTAAGACCAACTTGAGTGGCAGAAAATAAAAGAAATTAAAAAGGAGGATTTCAAAGGGTAAATATTCACACATTTTAGTTTATAGATACAAATTTTTTATAGGGCAGCAGCTTGGTTTAAAATGAAATCATTTAATTCCAACGTTTGTTTCCATTTGAAAAATGAAAATGACTATAAAATCATGTCGACGAAGAAATATGAAAAAAATCTGTTAGAAAAAGATCATACTTATTGTTTAAAAGATAATTTTTTTTAAATGTGATTATTCACAAACCTCATGCACTTTTATTTGTCTTTTATTGTCTTGTACGTTTAACATAAATAAACTATAATGAAAGTCACAAAAGAGGAGCGACATTTACTTATTTTGCAGTCTTTATACAAGAATATATAATATCAATAAATGCTCTGAATATAGCTCAAATACATCAAAGGCAGTTTTCACATTATTTTCCCTCAGTAGCTGGAAACTACATCCTTTATCTTCACGAATGAAAACAAACAGATGTGTCTCTCTGCGTCACTGATGTTTTTAGAATAAAATCAGTTTCCCTCTGGTGAGACAGAGCCAGCTGTGAAGGACTTTAAAGTGTTAAAAAAGTGCGTTTTAGCAGACATTCACATTTAGAAGATTTTTTAAGTCATTGAAATCCTCAACGGTGCGTTCAAGATTCTGATACTGATTTCGGATCTGACCAATGCAGATACATTACTACGAAAACAATCAACCAATAAGGGGGAAGATTAGTTAAACCCGCCTCTTTGAAAGATTTGTGTCACAGAATCTATGTCCCCGGAAGGCCCGCCCACCACAAATGATTGACAGATGCATTGGTTGTCCAAATAATGTGAATTACATCCAACAAATCTCAAGAATCTGATTTTTTTTTAAGCAACTGTTTTAGCATATTTATATTTGTATTTGAATTTAATCAGGAGTGGAATGGGCAGCTTTGGGCCTTGTACCAGAAACCAAAGAATAGAATATAATAGAATTTCCTGTACTTAAAAAATTATATTTCTTGACAGTTCCTTTGAATGCAGAAGCTTTTTATTTTTGTTTCTGATTAGCATGCAAAAACAGCTTGAACCAGCATAAGTTAAAAACTTGACAACAGATCACTTTGTAAAGCAAAAATGACATTTAACCTCTAAAAAGCAAGCATTGTAAAGAAATAGGACGTGATTGACTGTGCCACTCATTTAGATGAACATGCCGCATTAAAACAAGGGAAATCAGACACATCCTCAAAATTCTGTGAACTGAATTCTGTGTTTTCTTTTGCCTGCTCCCAGATATAAAACCGTAGCCACTCCCCTTCCAATTCAACCAATTCACACCCTCGTCTCCACATCGCTTCTCATCCCGAGGCCCTCACGCGGACAGCTCGCCCAGTACGCGTATCCTAATCTCGTCACATACGCTTGCGTTTTCTGGGTCAATTCTGTGTAAGCGAACTTGTGAAGCAATATTAAATGAAATATAACTTGCCACATTCAGGAGGTTAAAATATCCTGATAAGATTTTCCATTTTTGTAAAAAGGGCATAATAGGTGCCCTTCCCCAAACCCAAACTTACCACAGTATGAAAAATGGTGCAACACTAGCAAAAGATTGATCTGGTAATGTTAGAACATTCAAAAGGCTCAAAAGACTGGATAGCTGTAATGGCAAAATGAATGGGTTTTTATACTTTGTGAAATACTTGGTTAGTAATCATGTGATTGGGAAAATGTGGGAGCAGGGTTTGTGCCTGGTCTTTTATTTCTACATCTAAAATTACACATCATTTCTTACATTTGTCAACTAATTATTTCAATCGTACCATTTTAATGTATCCATTGGCGGATCCCTAGGTTTGAGATAGCATTCTGCTCCTATCTGCTTGGGTTTTGTCCACATTAGCCGTTAAACTACAAAATCATTGGTATCGAAATTCAGAGAATAACTGTAATGTGGTTGAATGGAAGGCTGACTGGAGGTAATTGAGCTGTGTGTTTCATTAGCTAATTAAAATCAAACAATCATCCACCAAGTATAAAATCATTAGGATTCTGTGGGCTATATGTGGGTTAGTCTAATTGGAAATGAGTTTGAGAGTGCTTTGTACTTTAAACTCTCATTTGAATTCATTTTTAAAGACCAAACCAACAGAAAGCCATTAGAGCCGCATACAGTGTGTGTTAAACAGAAGATAACAGACAGTGTTTTAAAGGTCAAAACCAAAATTAAAGCCATCCTCCCAGAAGTCAACGGTGCCTGATTAAAGTTGGGAAATATTGTGAATTTCTCTCTGAAAGGCTTCTAACGTATTACTTAAAAATACGCACCGGAGTCTCGGGAGGAAACCATCGATTCAGATTTTAAATGGGGGTATAATTTCCAGCCCACGATTCGTCTTGTGGCGTGTAAAGCGAAACCAGGGACGTTTGTCAGAATTTGCCTGGGATCTATCGAGCATGTGTCATAATAAGGTGTCTGCTCTGACAGATGAAGATTTGAGGAGGTGAAGGAGGTGTGGGTGGGGGGTTGTCAAGTAACCAGAGAGACGCCTGTGGGCCGTGAGATGGAATTGTACATTTCCATAAGTGAAACGGATTGATTTTCTTAAAGTAATTTTATAGTAAGAGCGATATTTAATAAGAGTTTAATGGCTATAAGGTTTCCATCCCTCTCTCCCGCACGCACGCACGCACATTACCTCGCATAATTTTCAGAAAATTTGATCCTCTATTGTTTTTGAGCATCTGGAGTGCAGTGCATAATAAGAGTGTGAGGGGAAAAAGAATTGGGTGGTTTGAGGGAAAGGTACAGAGTTCTTCTAGGGGGATGATGAATCACACAAGGCTTTCTTTTGCCGTCTTCAGTGCAATCAGTGTCATAGACATTTAAATGTGTCTCCATGCTTGCCTCTTTCACTCAGAGCCTTCTGCACTGGATTATGAGGGCCAAGCTCTGTTGCCATGGAGACCTTCCAGGTTAATGGTCCTTTGCTGTGTTCGTTCAAGAGCATGTGTGTCTGTGTGCGCGCATGTGTATGTGTCTATTACAACCCTTTTAAAGCTTCTATGTGTTTTTTTCTCTGTCTCTCATGTTGTGTGTTTTCAGTTGTTTTATCAATGCGGTGAATATGACACTGGAAATACAGTAGCATGTGTGTACTGATTTCTTAACATTAGCGCAAAGCTACTGTAAGACTGGTTTATGGTCCGTGAAATTCATATTTTTGCAAACAAAATAAACACATTTTGTTGCTTTTATTTTGTATGACATCCTCCCAGTCGCTTAAGAGGAGTGGTGAGTCAGGGATGATCTAGAAACCAAAAGGGCCTATTTAATTAATTTTTTTTTACATATAAGAGCTGAAGCGACAATAAAACTAAACCGAAAGTTTTAGGAATCAACATGCTTTGGTTATCAAATGAATTGAATGTTATTACAGTCAACGATAAAGGCTAACTCGAGATGTGAAATGCTATTACACAGAACTGAACACCTCCCAATCTCTGAACTCGCTAATGTAGAGGATTTTCAAAAAAAGAATATTCTGTTTTAGAATATTCTATAATATAGTTAAACTCATTGACTGAAGCACCAAGCGAACACTATATTATCTTAAACCAATTACCAGGAGTGCGCCTTTGAAGTGAAGCAAAGTGAAAGCGAAAGTAATCAGTTGGTCAGATATGGAGTGACCCATACTCGGAATTTGTGCTCTGCGTGTAACCCATCCCAGTGTACATACACACACACAGCAGAGAACAAACACACCGTGAACACTCACCCGGAGCAGTGGGGGCCATGGCTGCGGGGCCCGGGGAGCAGCCGAGGAACTGGTGCTTGCTCGAGGGCTCCACAGCGGAGGACTGCAAAAATACAATCAAAATGATTAGAGCTGTCAGAGATGGTCAGCAGAAGAGTCTGTGAAGAAATGCTGGACTTTCAAAACCATCACAAATCTTAAAAAACAGCTTGATTTCTCCATCCTACTGAAGTGCCAAGCTTCACATCAAGTGATCAAGTTACACAGATCTCAAGTCTCACACATCGAACATTCAACACATGTTGTTGTTTTAACATGCTCAGATGTCCATCCATCCATCTTCTTGTCGGCTTTCTTCCCTTTCGGGTCGCCACAGCGGAATGTACCACCAACTCTCTGGCATATGTTTTACGAGGCGGATGATGCTGAGATGTTACACATCCAATTTTTCACACAAAAATTCTTAAAACGCCCACCAAAATATAACATGCTGCTTTATTTTAACATAGCATTTGAGCACCGGGAGAACCGTATGAAAATGAAATAGAAAGGAGTCAGACGTCAATAGCTTCAACATGCTCTAGAGCTCCAGGCTCCTTGTAATTGAGTTCTGTAGAGAGTAGCTTTTTAACTGAACTCGCGCTCAAATCCTCTCAAGAAAAAACTGTAAAATACAAGCTGAATAAGAATGATGTCATCTGTTTACATTTTCACATAATTGACATAACTGTACATTTGTAAAAATTACATTTTCAGTACTTTACATGAAAACTGGCTACTATCAATAAATAATTGTATTTGGAAAAAGTTCAAGTGTAAAAAAGTTCACTGTGTCCCAGAGCAGCTCCAGTCAGTGGCTGTGAATGTCTCCTTATTGATTCCAGTCCTGAGCGAAGGTATCTGTCTCAGGTGCGTCGAAAACGCACTTCTATTTAATTCAATGTGATTTTCCTATTAGCACTAAAGTTACACAGCAGCGCGGGTTTTTTTCTTCACATCGGGTGGATTTACAAATAAACCAGCACATTAAAGCCATGTCCTCAAATCCTGGCCTTTAGACCGGACAGAGACTTTAATTGTATTTTAATTCAACACTAAACTCATTATAGATATGTAAAAAAAACAAACAAATGTATTACTAGTAGTAAAAAATTATGCAAATGCACATCAGATATGTATCCTCTTATTCTGAAGCACAATGATCCTGAATCTCAAAAAAATCATAAAACATGAAAAAG
The DNA here is from genome assembly GCA_900490495.1 of Danionella dracula. Lineage (NCBI taxonomy): Eukaryota > Metazoa > Chordata > Actinopteri > Cypriniformes > Danionidae > Danionella > Danionella dracula. The sequence continues at coordinate 45,365 of UELW01000187.1, forward strand.
GATTTCCTTCTTATTGCCCTACATTTATTTACTCCACAACTAAACAGTATTATTTGCATGTGTTGTGCATCTGAACCAAGTTTTTTCTCTCTCCAAGGCACATGCTGTATTAGTTATTATGTTTAGACTCACAGATATTTAATCCTTTTAAACCTCTTTGCATTGAAATCTGGTGTACCTGAGCATCTCTTTCAGCAGCACAGGTTTAAAAGAACGTTTGGCAACTGAGTGGATGTAATGAAGGCTGAGGCAGCTGTATGCGTTCAAGCATAAAAATGAGCAGTTTAAGTTAATTATTTGGGGGGAGCGGGAGTTTACTTAACCTTCTCTAACGAGACTCTGTAAGGCATAATCGATAAATAAGCAGACATGGGATTGATTTTCATATTGTCTTCAAGCATTTACGTTCTCAAAAATAACAGGTCATTTCAGTCCTAGGACCACAGATGTTTTAGAAACAAGCACTGGGTAATATGTAAGAGATAATCAACAGTTAGGCGTGCATTTTACAGTTTTAAAGCTCTAAAAGTAGGTGAACGACCCAATGTGCAGCAAAGTGTGGATTGTTTACATTTTTCAGAACACTTACACTCTTTAGCCACTTTATTAGGTACAGAGGTAGGTGCTGAGTTCCATTATGTCCCCTCAGGGTAGTGCTCAGGGTGTGTTCAGAGTTGCTATTTAGTAGTATTCTTGTGAGAACAAGAATTGTACAATTGACAACTTCCAAACTTGCACTGTGTTTGGCCCGTATACCAGTGCCAGGTGAATGCCAAATTTGGCCTAATTGTTTTTGCTGGTTGGGTTCCTAAACCATCAACTAGCTGCCTTGTGATTGGCAGAGAAGGAGTTTGCGTTACTCAAAATTGTATTTGTGTACCTAATAATGTGGCCCTTAAAAAGTACATCAAGTAGAGTTAAGCTACTCAAAAATATTACAAATTAATCAAAGTTTGTTTTTTGTTTCGAACTAACAAGCCATGAACAGTGCATAAATTGCCTGAGATTTAACAGTTTAGGACATTATTTCCAAGCTTCCTAGTTTATTCATGCTCTGCTGAGCTTTTCAACTATTTTTTGTGCTGGAGCTGAAAGTGAAGCTCAACTTCAAGTGAAGTTTTTATGTTTAAAGAGACAGCTTATCTTTGAGTTTCAACTTTGTACCATGGTAAAAAAGAAGACCAGCACCAGAAGATTTCATTACAAACATGTGAACCATTAGACGCTGAATAGATGAGATGGATGGATAGATAAACGCTGGTTTATCAGAGGGAAATGTCTGTTTTATTTCCCGCTGGATCGATGAAGGATAGGGCTTTGATCGCATTATCTTCAGAGGTCTATTCCCATTTAAGTCTCAAACATCATACCTTCTCATAGATCAGAGCGGGTCTAATTGAATCAGAAAATCCAATCTAAATCAATGCCGTCCGTTCTTGACTCCACAGCTAAGTGAAATACAATGTATTTGTAAGTGCATTAGATAATGGAGCTGGGATTTTCGGAGTGGAGGGTTCTTTCCTGGATAAAGTTCAAATCTGTGAAGTCCTGATTCTGTAGTTTTCTTGACATTGACTCCTCATTAGTCAACCACTCTGTTTCTTGTGACTTTTACCCACAATCACATCAGTGGCTTAGCTGTAGAAAGCACAACCTTGTTTAAAGCAGTTGATTTCATGGAGTTTCTGAAAGAGCTCGATGCTACCTAAGAGCTTCAAGAGAGAGGTTTTCTAATTGAATTTCTCCTGCTGCTCTCTTTGTGTCTCAGTCCATTCATCGCCATTGAAATTTAGAGCTTCTCTCTCTGCATTTATGTGTGGCTTTGTCAAATCTTCAGATAGAAAGTGTTCTTCTCAGATTAGGCAGCAATTGTGACCCTCGGAAGCGAGTGAAAGGCATGAAGTGAGAGAACAGAAAGAAATAGACACGAACAATACGAGAATCTCTGGCTCAGTCAAACAGACAGATAACCTAGATCAGATCCTAATGGAATTAGTAAGGAGGGATCAGACGCTTTTGTGCTGTTTGCGTTCAGAGAATGATTCATTCTTTTTTGCAGCAGGGTGAGTTGATGGTAGGTTGGAGACCCTAAGAATCGGTAGAAATGAGGGCGAGTGGAGATAATGATGGAAGAGCTCAGCGTTGGGGCAGGTGTGGTTGTTTCTCTCATCTTTACTGGATCCGGCTATTGTAGATGAATCAACTGTTTGTAATTCAAGTATATGCTTGAAGCGTTAGTGTCCTCAAGCGGAATTAGCTGTTTTGCAAAGATAAGAGACCAATGAGCGAGTGGAAGTCATCTCCTGTATTAAAATGCTTTCTCAAGAGAGTTGTTACTCAGGTAAGCAGTCAAATTGTTTTCTACAGGATCTCTAAACCGCATCCTATGCTATGATTTGGTTCTGTTTAAAAGGTGTTAAAATTTGATCGATCTGGCTTTCACTTTCAAGAACATTTTATTCCTGCTACAAAAGAGTTTGGAGCGTAATCTGGAGATTCAGAACGTCCTGTCTTTTTTTTCTCCTAAAAGCCTAGTGTGATTAAGTTGCTGGGAGTTAATTGAAAATATCAATCTCAATTGAGGTAGACGGAAACAAAATATTACTTGTGGGATTGCTCCTAAAAATGTACGCATGAGCAGTTTTTATTAATTACAGGAGTCAATGATTTTACTCAACTGATATTTTGTTTATGCTCCTTTGGGAGGAGAACTTGGGAATAGATCTTGTATGGAATGATTTGAGTACTTTATTTCATGTAAAGGTATTGAGATTTACCGTAAAAGTTTTAGGAAGTGATTGTTTTAGACTAAGAATACTTAAGGAAATTGATGTAATGGTTGTCTGTTTTTCTCTCTTGACAAACTATTTTTGCTTTCAAACTAGCATCAGTTCTTATCCCTGTTTTGCAGGATTATAATCTAGCAAAGGGGTGTGTGGAGACACAGATAGGGGGAACAAAAGTAGGGGGGAAGCATACATGCTTCCCTGCAGCATGACGAGAAGGAACTCAGTGCTCCTCGGTGGTACGAAGCTCTTTAAACAGAAACGTAACAAGCTCAAGCTGCTGGTGGAGATGATGGTATCCTCCACTCGGAACTGATTACACTGCAAAAAATGCACTCTTGGAACAAGAAGAAAAAAACTCAAATAAAGTTAAACTCTTCCTATGTCAAGCAAAAAAATCTGCCAATGAGGTAAGCAAATTTGACTTGGCAAGATTTCTTTCTTCAAGAAGAAAAAAATTCAAGCTGATAAATAGACAAAAACTCTCAAAACAAGACTTTACAAGTTGTAAAACTGCACTGAAACTAGAATATTTTAACTTGTATCTAGTGGTCTTAAAACTAGACAATCTGTCTTAAAACTAGGATGTTTTTTCTTTTATTTAAGACTAACTTAGAAAATTTAGTATTAAAATAAGTATATATGACCTTAAATTAAGAACGTTACAATTTTAAATTTTAAATAATTTTATTATATATTATTTAGGCATATTGATGCATTTTTAGATAGTACAGTTCAGATAGGAGAGCGGAAGAACTCTTAGTAGAGATCAGGGGAGAAGATCAGTGAAGGACCAGAGCTGGATTCGAACCCCGTCACCAGAGGCTTCAGCTCCACATGTGAGCGCTCTGACCGCTACGCCTTCAGTGCTGACAACATTCTAGTTTTAAGACAGATTGTCTAGTTTTAAGACCACTAGTGACTAGATACACGTTGGAATATTCTAGTTTCAATATGTTTTTACAGCTTGGAAATACTTGTTTTGAGAGTTTTTGTATTTTTTTAAGATCCAACAGCTTATGTTATCAGCTAGAAATTTTTTCTAATTTTAAGAATTCTTGCCAACTCAAATTTGCTCGCCTCATTAGCAGAATATTTTGCTTGATCTAGGAAGAGTTTATCTATAATTTAGCTTTGTTTTCTTGTTTCAAGAGTGCTTTTTTTAAATACAGATCTTTTCCATCAAAGTTAGAACACAACTGGATGAGGTTTTAAGGTTTGGGGTATTGATGATTTATTTACGGTGTAGATCCTGTTTCTTATTTTCTTTTCACAAACATTTGAGTCTTATTTCAAGAAATCACATGTTCTTACCTTTACTTGAACTAGATTTAAGATTTTTTTTCTTGTTCCAAGATGCATGCTTTTAACCACTATTTAATTTTGATTTCTTAAAAAAAAATATCAATAACATTCTTGATATAAGAATATGTTGAGTCAAAAATTCTTGTTTTAAGATTCTTGTTTTAAGGCAAAATCGGCAACTTGTTTCACATAGTTTCTTAATTCAAGAAAATAAATGACCAGAATAAGATTTTTTTTTCTCCTCAAGAAAAAATAAGCGTTGTTTTCTCAAAATAAGCAAAGTAATCTATACCCAAAAGGTTTAAATTAGAAAATTCTTCCAAAAATAAGAAAATCAAGATTTTTAATCTAATTTTAAGCATTTTCAGCTTTGCTTAAAATTCATTTTTTGCAGTGTACCTGAACTATTTTGTTTTACCAGGGCAAAGCTTATTATACGCTCACAAGTCAGGTGTGTAATCAACAAGTTATACCAAACAGGTCGAGCTGGACAATTTTACATAAGAATTGAATCTCCGATTTATTAAGTAGAAGATTAGATTGTTTTATTTTAAGTAAGAACATATACATATGATTTGAAGTAACATATATCTATATATATATATATATATATATATATATATATATATATATATATATATATAAACATTGAAGTAGTAACAATATAACCAGACACAAGAACTAAGTTTTTGGACTACAATTCAAAAGAAATCTTCTGTTTTTGGTGCGGGAAAAAAATATTTGTGCCACCTTTATTAGCCGCCACAAACCTCTAACATATTTTACAGCAGGGGTGTGGTTTTTAATGTCTGAAGAAGCAAACCCGAACCATTTCCTGACAGCTGAAGAAAACGTGCCTCTTTCGAGAACAATTTCTTTGTTCGGTCCGCACACGCAGTGATGCTGTGAGTGTATACACAGCTTATGAATTACTAAAGTAAAGGAGCGCACCAATAGAGCACAGAAACTCTACGAGCTATAGCAAAGGGAAAAATTACTGCTTCAGCTCTGTACATCCTGAAAGGACTCTAGAGGAAAATACATTTCGTCAATTTTTCCTCTTTGCATTTATATTATGTCTTGACTAATAAATCCAATTTTGTTTTAAATCGATTAACTGAACAGTCCAACAAACAGGTGCTATTGATTGATTATTACATGTAGTCTGATGAACTGAAGCAGACAAACAAAGAAGCCAAGCTCTGCTAAAACAGTTTCTGGTCCTGGCAAGATTGAGCACAGCAACTAGATGTTTGCTATGCACTACTCAGTCAAAACTCTTGTCAGTACCATTTTTTAATCACTTAAAATGTACTTTTTTGATCTGGCTTATATCAGCGGAGGATTTATTTGTTATTCTTTTTTTATTTTAAACTCTTTTAATGTATTTTGCCTTATTCTTACTTCTTGTACTTTATTTTGTGTTGTTTTTTATTCTGTGTCACTCTGTACAGCACTTTGGGAAGGCTAATAATTATTATTATCCTTAGAAGGTAGTTATTCTTCAACAAGGTCTCTCCCAAACACACTTTTGAGAGCAGACGGGGCTCCGAGATGTGCTGTTCAATTTCTTAAAAGGTTCAAAAAAAGATTGCATCCACTTACAGATTTGAGCCGATCTAGAAAAGAATCAGTTCAACCAGTTGGTGGATTGATACATCTGAGTCTGTTGATGTCTGTTGAGCACTGCAGATATTCTAAATGATTTAAAAGCACACATATAAGTGCATTTGCATGATTCCTAGAAGTGCTGTCTTGTTTGCTTTATGACTGGGAATCCTGCCACAGCCCCCACTTTGGGAACAACTGGTTTAATATAAGCTATTTTCTTTTTCATTTCAAATTCACATATCACTTCCCTAAGCACAGTGCGCTAGCTGTACTAGCTTTTAATAGATCAATCTTTAATTCCTTATAATGCACTTCGTAAAAGATTACAAACATTCAGGTGATGTAAGTTAATATATTATACTATAATATATAAAACATAAAGGAACACAAACGATTACACACTGTAGCATATTCATGCGTAAAGAATAGCGTATTAATTCGTAATAGACGCTGACGGTTCAAAAAGAACAGGAAGGCTGCACAAGAAACATGAAAATGATTTTAAAAGGCGCTCTTCTTCTCACAGGAAATGAACAGTTTGAAGACTGTCATTAAATATTATAATTACATCTCTCTGTTTCTCCTCTGTTTTCTCTTTTCAAGATCTGCCTTCCAGCCCGGTGGCTCAGTTCACCTTCCGTCCTCTACCCCCTCCTCCTCCTCCGCCCCACGCCTGTACCTGTGCCCGTCCCGCTCCTGCGCCCCTTCCTGAGGTGACCCAGAGGAGCACTTTGCCTGCCCGCTGCCAGCCGCTGGAGTCCGTGAACAAAGCTGCACAGGAGGACAACGGCCAGACGCACAATACGTGGGCGCTCAACAGCAACATACCGCTAGAGACCAGGTGACTATCTCCTACATTTGTTTCTATTACGGTGAGGTTGTTTCATTTCATTGTGCCGACGACATGACATAAAGAACAACTCACTGGAGCGTTGAGCTGAGAAAAAGGAGTACGTGCCAAATTATTTATACAAACACTCGTATGGGTTGTTGAAATTCTAGATTTGTTAACGGAATTCAGACGCATGTGTCACTATATCAACAAAATTAATCAACCTGTTACCGAGCCCCAAACCTTTTTTTCTTTGTTTTTTCCTCCTAACACCTACTGTCGAAGTATCTCAGCAGATATAGATCCTCCGGCGTGATTGAAGTTATTGATTTTTCTTTTTCACCATCGTCTTAACTAATAAATCCAGTTTTGACTGATCATCAACGTCACACGTAAGTTGAAACATAGTCATGAACTGAAGCAGAAACAATATTTTTTGTTCTTTTTTACTTAAAACAATTACTTTCGAAGTGGAGTTGCAGCAGATGCAGATCCTCTGCAGTGATCTATTAAGAGTGCTTGTGCCACCCAACACACTTTGAAAACCAACCTTCATAGTGTTGCTTTAAATTCATTCAATAAATCACTGGACTGTTAAATTCCT
>UELW01000699.1:0-18983 GCA_900490495.1 Danionella dracula
GCATATATAATAATTATTTTGGAGTTTAAAAAATATTATATTACATTCTTAAGCCTTCATTTAGAGATTTAAGTGTTTGTATTTTAGAAATAGTGAGTTTTATTAGGGTTAGCCTGTAATGCTAATGGAGCTAAAAGCGAGACATCCTTGGGTTAAATAGTAGCTTATGTTTATTGTGTGGAATTTAAAGACTACCTTGTTATATTTATCATATTGCATTTAGTGCTCAAATGAGTCTTGCTGCATTTAAAGATTAGTTTGTTGCTTTCAAGAGTAGCTTGTTGTGTTAAATGCATTAGCTAGTCTTTAAAAGCTAAACGAAACATGCTAAAGAGCAGCATTTAAAGAGTAGCTTTATGCGTTTAAAGCAGAGGTCTCAAACTGGATTCCTGCAGCGCCGCAGCTCTGCATAGTTTTGCTCCAACCTGAACTGAACACACCTGATTCCACTGATGAAGCTCATCTGGGTTCGTTTGAAGCTACAGGTGTGTCTCCTGAAACAGGGTTGCAACAAAAACCTGCAGGGGGTGCGGGCCTCCAGGAATTGAGAAGAGTGATGGAAAGTTTGACTCTTATCCGCGAAAAGGGTTCTTTTGGGTCAGTTCGTTTCAAATAACCGGTAAAAAAAAAATTTTACAACGTGATAACGTCATTTCCGTTATTACCTCCCACCCGGACTCAAATAAAGTCAGTAGCAACATAATTTTCGTCTGACAAGTTTCTGACAATTAAGTTTAGCATCTAAACACCAATTATACAGTTGTGTGCAGTGATCATATGAATAAGTCTGGATATAAGATGAATTAATTATAATCAGAAACACCTTCAGCTGACTATGAACACGCACAATCCATAAAGATTGATTTGATGTAAACATTTATGCAGGAATCATGCTTGCGCATCCATTCTCGAGTCGTAAACTGTTCTCGAGTCAGTGTGCTGAGGATCCGAAAGAAACGGTTCAGCGTTCAGTGAAAAATGGAGCAGGGAACGCAGGGAGGTTGCCCCTTGGTTTCAAGAGTAGCTTGTAGTCTTTAGCGAGTGGCTTGTAACGTTTAGCTTTTAGCTTGTGGTTTGTTGTGTTTAAATGCTAAACTTGTACCTTGTAAAGAGCAGCTTGTTGCGTTTAACGTGTAGCGTTTAGGCTTGTGTTTAGCTTGTAGCTTTCAGCATTTAGCATTTATTTGTGTTTAGCTTGTAGCTTTCAGCGTTTAGCATTTATTTGTGTTTATCTTGCCGCTTTCACCGTTTAGCATTTATTTGTGTTTAGCTTGTCGCTTTCACCGTTTAGCATTTATTTGTGTTTAGCTTGTAGCTTTCAGCATTTACCATTTATTTGTGTTTAGCTTGTCGCTTTCACCGTTTAGCATTTATTTGTGTTTAGCTTGTAGCTTTCAGCATTTAACATTTATTTGTGTTTAGCTTGTCGCTTTCACCGTTTAGCATTTATTTGTGTTTAGCTTGTAGCTTTCACCATTTAGCATTTATTTAAAGAGTAGCTGTTGTCGGTGTTTTAACCCCGCATGCTCAGAAGACACTCAGATAGAAAGACAAAAACTTTCAATCTCCCTTCATTTACTCGTTGATCTTGGTCTACATACTCCAGCGCTAACTCCGCTAACTTTCAAGGTATAAGTTGGATTAATAATCTGCATCCAGTGGAAAAAAAGGAAAAAATGTTTAGAAAAATTTAAAAAAGCAAAATATAAAGAAAAATGACTCGACATTTCTTGTTCATCTTGGAGTTTCGTAGGATGGTCTACTAATCGCAGTTGAAGAATTGACCCAAAAACGACCAGTCCAGATACTTTGAGTAAAGGAAAAATATTGTTTTAGCAACTAAGCATGATTAAATTGGCAAACCAAAGTAGCCAATGCAAGGAAGAATTATTTGCCATTGAAACAGTATTTATAGGCAGAAATGAATGGCTAGAATGGGTTTTTTACGCTCCTAAATCTTTAAATATTAGTGACTGCATAGTCTGTGCACAGCAGGACCAGATTTGTCAACTGCTCTATTCAAGCGATACAAGAACTGAGAGACCAATTAGACAAGACATCCCTTATGACATTTTATAATCGTATAGCGCTAGATACTAGCGGTACTACTTTTCGGGATCCCGTATATCCCGTATACATAAGTTGGTTGCAGGTTGACGTAAGCTAAAACATATAACACTCATTCAGTTCTAAAATCTGAATCATTACACGGATGTAGCATCACCTGACCGGCTAAACTCTGCACTTTTAGGTGCCTACTGTCTTTCTGTGTTGGATTACGACAACGTCAAGGGTCTGAACGTGAAGCATTACAAGATCCGCAAGCTGGACAGCGGAGGGTTTTACATCACGTCCCGCACACAGTTCAGCACTCTGCAGCAGCTGGTCAGCCATTATCGCCGTGAGTCTTCATTTCTCACTTCCTGTCTCACAATGTAATTTCACTTTATAACACTTCATTTCTCAACTTTTCCACCCTCTCTTTCTTATAGAGCATGCAGACGGCCTGTGTCACTGTTTGACAGCCGTGTGTCCCGTGCTCAAGCCTCAGACACAGGGTCTGGCTCGGGACGCCTGGGAGATCCCGCGAGACTCTCTCCGGCTGGATCTCAAGCTGGGCCAGGGCTGCTTCGGGGAGGTCTGGATGGGTAAGACAACCTCCGAGGGCTCAATCGCATGTAAATAAAAGGAAAGATCCGAGTCAATCGGTTGCTTTTCTCGTTAGGCACCTGGAATGGTACGACGCGAGTGGCCATCAAGACCCTGAAGCCTGGTACCATGTCTCCAGAGGCATTCCTCCAGGAGGCTCAGGTGATGAAGAAGCTGCGGCATGAGAAGCTGGTGCAGCTCTACGCTGTGGTGTCAGAGGAGCCCATCTACATAGTCACGGAGTACATGGGACAAGGTCAGTGATGAAGATCCGGAGGCCGAGGAGCTGACGGCATGTGGTCTTGTAATGTTCTCAGGCCAAACTTCAAGAATGCTTGTCGCCACCTACTGGCAAAATGTCTGAAGCTGCTTCAAACTAGGGATTAATTTTTAATTATGAACAAGATGTCCTAAAGATGCAGTTCTTCTAAGGTACTTTATCCTGATCGTACATGATTGGTGTTTTCTGATAGGAAGCCTGCTTGATTTCCTGAAGGGGGACATGGGGAAGATGCTCCGGCTGCCCCAGCTGGTGGACATGGCCTCACAGGTACCTCTCTCTCTCTTTACGTTCGCATCCTGTACAGCATAATACACAACTGGAGATTTGAGAGTGTTACGATGTGTGTTTCTCCTCAGATCGCCTCGGGAATGGCGTACGTGGAAAGAATGAACTACGTGCACCGGGACTTGAGGGCAGCTAACATCCTGGTGGCAGATAACCTGGTGTGTAAAGTGGCAGACTTTGGCCTGGCGCGTCTCATCGAGGACAATGAGTACACAGCCAGACAGGGTGAGCCCACCACGCCTCAGAATTGTGAGTTCGATTTTAATGGAATTGTTTCGTGGTGGTGACGGAGCTCTCTGGTAATGCAGGAGCAAAGTTCCCCATCAAGTGGACGGCGCCGGAAGCGGCTCTGTATGGACGCTTCACCATCAAATCGGACGTCTGGTCCTTTGGGATTTTGCTGACAGAGCTGACGACCAAAGGCAGAGTGCCGTATCCAGGTATGACAGCCACTTGTGACATCACAATTTCTTAACTTTGCCGTGGATTTATTTGAGCCAGAACCAACCATTGGTGCTGACTTTAATGCTCATTTCACCCCATTTTCTGGTTTTCTTTCATTTTCTTTGGTGTTCAGGTATGGTAAACCGAGAGGTACTTGATCAGGTGGAGCGAGGGTACCGCATGCCCTGTCCAGCAGAGTGCCCAGACTCTCTCCACGAGCTCATGCTGACCTGCTGGCGCAAGGACCCCGAGGAGCGGCCTACCTTTGAGTACCTGCAGAGCTTCCTAGAAGACTACTTCACCTCCACTGAGCCCCAATACCAGCCGGGAGAAAACCTTTAAACCGCCACAGATTCCCAGGACCAATCGATAGAAAACCTTTGGCCTTTGGTCTCAAGTGGGTCAGAGTTTCTGTAAACATTGCATGGAATTAACCAAGAAACTATAGAATCAGCTGTGGTCTGTTTTGAACTCTGCCTTGGAAAAACCTCTAACCATGATGCCGAAACACCAAGATAATACAGTTCCTGTACCCACCAAGAAAGAGCCCACACTGAGGCTGAAATGCCAACTGGGAAAAATCATCTCAAGGAATGGTACAAATGGGGAGAATCCTTCCTGTTACATCCCGTATAGTTTGAGTGAAAATTTGGGAGAAATTAGCCTTAGCCCAACCAGGTGATACCTCTCTCATAAACTATATCCTTAAATATAGGCAGCCTAACCTGTGGATCCAGCTGGGGAAAACTCTGCCTTACAACATTATTCCAAAACTGCCAACATGCGTGTCAGAAGAAAGGCTTACTATATAGAAGAAAGGATCTTTAACTCAGATATACACAAATCAACAATGGCTCAACTCAGTGCTGCAGTACCAACTAAATATCCCCATCCTACTCCTGATACGGAACCAACCTCTGAGCCCCAGTAACATACCTACTGTACCAACTGGTAGAAACCACCTCTAAAACTCATCCAGAGATAACCAGTTTAACCCAATATAGAGACGCTTCTAACCACTGATCTATGGTACCATCCTCTAGATGAGAAAAAGAAGCAATTTCTGAGCGCTAGTACCTGCCAATAGAAACCTTTAACCACTGATCTTCTGGACCAGCTGGTAGAAATACCCTCTAAACCACAATCTCTGATCACCAGTACCTGCCAATATAGACCTTCAATCACTTATCTTTGTGACTAACTGGTAGAAACCAGCTCTCAAGCTCATCCAGAGATACCCAGTTTAGCCCAGTAAAGAGACAACTGCAACCACCAAACATACTTAACCACTGATCTATGGTACCAACTGGAAAAAGATAACCAGTTTACCCCAGTATAGAGACACTTTCAACCACCAAACTGACTCAACCACTTATCCACAGTAGCAAATGGTAGAAACCACCTCTAAAGTGCCAGAGATAACCAGTTTAGAAAATTATAGAGGATCCACTGATGACCAAACTGACTAAACCTCTTAACTACAGTACCAACTGGTAGAAACCAACACTCTAGGCCTGATCCAGAGATGACCAGTTTACCCCAATACAGAGACACCAAACAGACTCAACCACTAACCTACGGTACCAACTGGTAGAAACCACCTCTAAAGTGCCAGAGATAACCAGTTTAGAAAATTTTAGAGAATCCACTGATGACCAAACTGACTCAACCTCTTACCTACAGTACCAACTGCTAGAAACCAACTCTAAAGTGCCAGAGATAACCAGTTTAATCCAGTGTAGAGACACTTCCAACCACCAAACTAAACTAACTCAACCACTGATCTACGGTACCAACTGGTAGAAACCACCTCTAAAGTGCCAGAGATAACCAGTTTAGAAAATTTTAGAGAATCCACTGATGACCAAACTGACTCAACCTCTTACCTACAGTACCAACTGCTAGAAACCAACTCTAAAGTGCCAGAGATAACCAGTTTAACCCAGTCTAGAGACACTTCCAACCACCAAACTAAACTAACTCAACCACTGATCTATGGTACCAACTGGTAGAAACCACCTCTAAAGTGCCAGAGATAACCAGTTTAACCCAGTATAGAGACACTTCCAACCACCAAACCAACTTACAACCCACTAAAACTCTCCCAGCAAAAACCAACTGGTAGAAACCACCTCTAAAGTGCCAGAGATAACCAGTTTAGCCCGAGAGACATTTCCAACCACAATTTCCAAATCTTTCCAGAGGATTTCACTCACTCTCTGCCTCAGCCAATCAAAACCAGTGCCAAACAAACTCAATGTCAACACGGGATAAAATCATCCAGCGCTCATAGCTTTCAAAATGGCTTCCTATTTCTTCTCTGCACTGGCGGCGCTGGCGTTTAGGATTTATTTTTGCTCCCAAATGCCACTTTGATCCCCGAGTGGGAGAGACAGAACATGATAATGCCTCCTGCATCCCGAATCCTCTTCATCCGTTCACTCTGCTGATTATTCCGAAGCTCAGCGGCCTGATCTTCACAGGAGCTGCATTTCTTGACCTCCTCATCATAAACCACCTAAACCCTTTCTGCGGATGCTCCAGATCTGTCAGTCATCCACCCACAATCCCGCTCTCTCTCTCTCCTCACCCATCCCCCTGATTCCAGCATCAATCTCTGGATGAACCTCACGACCTCGTTCACGAGGGAGCAGATCTCCCGAGGCGAGTGCTGACGGGACGTCTTGCTAATGTCTTCCACTAGATCCTGCTTATGAGCTGTTGTTTCATTCCCACCAACCTGGATCAACTGGAATAGTACGACCCGATTGGTTGGACACAGATCATGTGACCGATTGAAAGCTAATGTGTGTATTTTTTTGGGGGAATGTTGATTTGATTTGTGTTTTGATCTTCTGAAATATCGACAAACTACTGATTTAGGAGAGCTGCGTGGATCTACTCTGTGTGCCAATGCAAAGAAAACATGATTTTTTAAAAAACTTTTTATTATATATAAATTGTATTTTTATCCGTGTGTTTTTGTACCGACGACTTTGAGGAGGCGCTGAAATTAACGTTTAAAGGGACGGCTCTCTGATGGTGGAAAAATTCCTTGTTTTAACCCAAAATCTTCACAACGCACCAATAAACACCACTCAACGCTCTACTTTTTACTGCATGAATGAAACAAACAGACGTCTATTTTTGTATTCAATGGTTAAAACGAAAAGATTTTTTTTAAACATACAAATGCAAGTTTAGGATCGACATTTGCTTCAATCTCTGCCTTAAATCTTTTAAGATTGTTCATTTCAACACCAAAAATCTCCTATTTTCCCTTCAGATAAAAAAAAATCAGGTCCTCAGATCTTCAGATTCACAGATATCAGTTTCTCAGATCTTCAGATTCACAGACATCAGATCTTCAGATTCACAGACATCAGTTCCTCAGATCTTCAGATTCACAGACATCAGTTCCTCAGATCTTCAGATTCACAGACATCAGGTCTTCAGATCTTCAGATTCACAGACATCAGTTCCTCAGATCTTCAGATTCACAGATATCAGATCTTCAGATTTACAGATACCAGTTCCTCAGATCTTCAGATTCACAGACATCAGTTCCTCAGATCTTCAGATTCACAGACATCAGGTCCTCAGATCTTTAGACTTACAGACATCAGGTCCTCAGATCTTCAGATTTACAGACGTCAGGTCCTCAGATCTTCAGATTTACAGACATCAGGTCCTCAGATCTTCAAATTTACAGACATCAGGTCCTCAGATCTTCAGATTCACAGATATCAGATCTTCAGATTTACAGATACCAGTTCCTCAGATCTTCAGATTCACAGACATCAGTTCCTCAGATCTTCAGATTCACAGACATCAGGTCCTCAGATCTTCAGATTTACAGACATCAGGTCCTCAGATCTTCAGATTTACAGACATCAGTTCCTCAGATCTTCAGATTTACAGACGTCAGTTCCTCAGATCTTCAGATTCACAGACATCAGGTCCTCAGATCTTCAGATTTACAGACATCAGGTCCTCAGATCTTCAGATTTACAGACATCAGTTCCTCAGATCTTCATATTTACAGACATCAGTTCCTCAGATCTTCAAATTTACAGACGTCAGTTCCTCAGATTTACAAACATCAGGTCAATTTTAGTCCAATACCCGACGTACTTAGATGAATAGTTTTGGGAAATGAATATTTTTGAGACTGCCGTACATGTTTTTTGCCTCGTAGACGTAGTTTAAGAGATGTTTTTACTGGCTTGAGTACACTGTTCCTCGTTTAACCGCCGCAGGGAGGTCTGGAGTTCTCAAACTCAGTTCAGCTCTCGGTTGAGGCTGGAGTTGAGGGTTGAGAGCATCTGAAAGGAGTTTGAGAGCCTCGATGAGAAGGTTTGCAGCTGAGAATTATGGGAGTTTTTGTGTGAAAGGCATGAGTTGTCGGCGCACAATTCGCACAATTGTAAATATTCTTCTGATATTTATTCATCTTCGCCCATTTGTTACGCGAATCCTTGTTGCAGTTTATTTTATTTACAAACAAACGGTATTCAATGGAACGTTTCTAATTAAAACCGATTTCAGGTGTCAGGTCTAGAAAACATTTCTGACTGTTCTCTAGTTTTAAAAAATTTATTTAAGTGTTTAGATTGGAATTAAAAAAGATAAGTGACAAAAAAAGAACATAACATGTTCATTTGTTGGAGTTAAATCTTTCACACTTAAATAAAAAAATATATATTTATTCTCAATTAAAACGTTTTCTTTCATTTTAAAAAATGGTACTTTCAAGAAACTGGCATCGCAAAAATTAAAAACTCGTGTGTTCTGAGTTCTCTTCGTTTTTATCCACTTTTGAAATATTTCTACAAATTCAGGAAAATGGAATGCAAAAAATACTAAACTTTTTAGTTGCATAAAAAATAGTTTTTTAACTAAAACATTGAGTAAACTCTCTCTTTTTCTGTTGTCACTTAATTTTTTTTTTTTTTTACAACAAGCCACTTTATCTGGGAAAACATTTTTTAAAGAACAATTTTGCAACATACTTTTGCTTTTCTCATTTTTCTACGTTTTTTTTTTTTTTTTGCAACCTTTACTTTTTAATGAGACAGTAAAATAAATTAATACAATTAAAAAGAATCAATTTCCAGGGAAGACAAACTTGAATTGAGATTGTTTTCTTAAATAAAGCTTTTTTTCTAGACTTTAGGGTAATCTGTATCCAAGAAGCAAACTATTACGTTGGAAAAAAAAGTCGTTTTTACTTTAAAAATGTCATATATTTCCTGCAATCGACTGCCTAAAAAACGTTTTTCTGCAAACACAAAAAAGACAAACAGACAATCAGAGTTAGTTTTTCTTTTTTACGAAGCCCTTTCCTTCACGTTTAAGGTCACGTGGTTTCCTGGGTCTCCGCTGAAACGATCCTCGAGGTCGAGACATCTTTTATCGCTGAAAAAACTCGCTGCAGTTGAACACTAAATTGTCATTTTTCAGAAAACGAAGTAAATTCGACGCCAGATTTCTTCATGTTCAGCACCTAACAGACGTTTGGTGTCTGTAAAGAACATTTTTGGTTTGACGTGGAAGTATTATATATTTGACTTGATTTGATTTCTCCTCGCAATAATTCTGCTGGAGATGAGACGGACGGCTCTGATTGGACGGCTCTTATGTGATGCTGTCTGAGAGAGGCTCTAGAGCGCCACCTGTGTGTACATACTGAAGCTATACAGAGGTTTCTCCGAGTCGGAATCCAGCAAGCGTCACTGAACATGAGATTTCTACTTTTAAACTTGTTGATCATGTGTTGTATTTACTTTTTAAGTGCAATAAAGCTTGGCTCTGAAGCTCGAAGCGAGTGTGTTTATTTATTCCCTGATCGCTTAAAGTCTTTTCAGAGCGGAAGAATGCACGTATCAAACTGAGCCGTTGTGCTGACGAGTACGCTCTTAAAATAAAGCTTTGTTTGAAACCAAAAATGAGAAGTTTCAAAATAATTAAAACGTAAAAGCCAGAAATAAGACATGAGAGTTGTTGCAGAAGAGTAATCTCATTGGATGGGACGCTCCCTCGTTTGTTTCCTGTAGAGAACGAGTGCTCTGTAAAAGAAATAAAATAATGTAATGTAAAATAAAAGTGTAAAACAATAATAAATACTGTAAAACAATGCTAACATTGTTCAACAAAAACCAGCATAATGTTTAGTTACTTCCTTAACAACATATTTCCAATCAATATTGTTTGTGTTGTAAGAACTGCTCCTTTTTTAAAAAGTTTTTTAAAAGAAATTATGTTACAATTAAAGCTGCTGTTTTAGCGTCGTTCCTCATCAGAAACTCTCCTCGAGTCATTTTCAGATTCGCTCATGTTCCTGGAATCCTGTTTTCTTTTTCTGGAGCTCAAAACGGCTCGATGGCTGTAGCCACGCCCCCTCGCCGAAGCCCCGCCCACTAACCAATCATGTCAGTGAAGAGCGTACGCGTTGAACCGCGACGCTAAACAAAGAACAGGAAGAGTGTTTCTGTGCGGCTTCACAACACGAATGAATTTGTGGGAAACGTTTTGCGACGAGTCTTTGCAGTCTTGATGCTCAACTTATAACGAAGCTTAAGTTAGGTTAAAATAATCGATAATACAAGATGAAGTCTTCTGTGACGAGCGCGAGGTGCTCTGCTGCTTTGTGTTACACAGAAAAGCTTCAAAGATGCGCTCAGAGAATCACGCCACGCTGATTGATTGGAACGTTTAGTTAAAAAAACTAAACAATCTAAAATCTTTGCAGATTAAAAAAAAACACTTGAAATTGAAATCTTGTTTTTGCCAGAAACAAGTTTGTGAAAAGAAAAATTAAGCACTTAAATTATTGAAAATATTCTAAATATGTGCCTGTTATATATATATATATATATATATATATATATATATATATATATATATATATATATATATATATATATATATATATATATATATATATATATACATATCAAGAACTTCTGTTTAAATGAACAAAATAATTTTGTGATGGAATTGAGAGATTATATTTATTATATAGATTTATTTAGTTTTATTTGAAGCCTTGAACGCAGGGGAAGTGTACTTTTGCATTTTCTTAAAACTGTAACATAATTCAGCTCTTAAAGGGTTAATGTTAAAGGGTTAAAGTCTAATCAAGCAATGTAATTTTTTTAGTGACAATAACGTTGTTGTAAAAACTAAATGAGTACATTTTATTTAACTGCCTTCTGACTTCGATTTAATCTTCAAAAGTGTTCTTTAGAAGGACTTTTACGGACAGATTATTGATCTTTAGAGCTTTCAGCTCACCAGAAACATGATTTTGGACTGAGAGTGAAAAATAGAGTTAGAATAAATCAATGTAAGAAGCTGAAAGTGGCTCCTGAAAGTGGTTTGTTATTTGCTGGCGACATCTGCTGGCTCCTGAAGGTATTAGCCACACTTATGAGTCTGTTTTTATTCAGTAAAACCTTGCGTAAGAGCGATATTCCGTTTGTATGGAATGTTTTACAATCCACAATTACATGAAGACATGAGTGGAACAATGAACACAACAAATAAAGCTTTAAAGAAAGTACTTTTCTGTTAGTAGCTGTACGTACGAAGCTAAAGCTAAGCTATTTAAGCTATATATATATATATATATATGTATATATATATCCATCCATCTTCTCCCGCTTATCCGGGGCCGGGTCGCGGGGGCAGCAGTCTAAGCAGGGATGCCCAGACTTCCCTCTCCACAGACACTTCTTCCAGCTCCCCGGGAGGGATCCCGAGGCGTTCCCAGGCCAGCTGGGAGACATAGTCCCTCCAGCGCGTCCTGGGTCTTCCCCGGGGCCTCCTCCCAGTGGGACATGCCCGGAACACCTCCCCTGGGAGGCGTCCAGGAGGCATCCGGAACAGATGCCCAAGCCACCTCAGCTGACTCCTCTCGATGTGGAGGAGCAGAGGCTCTACTCCGAGCTCCCCCCGGGTGACGGAGCTTCTCACCCTATCTCTAAGGGAGCGCCCAGCCACCCGGCGGAGGAAGCTCATTTCGGCCGCTTGTATCCGGGATCTTGTCCTTTCGGTCATGACCCAGAGCTCATGACCATAGGTGAGAGTAGGGACGTAGATCGACCGGTAAATCGAGAGCTTCGCCTTTCGGCTCAGCTCCCTTTTCACCACAACAGACCGATACAGCAACCGCATCACTGCAGATGCTGCACCGATCCGCCTGTCGATCTCGCGCTCCATCCTCCCCTCACTCGTGAACAGGACCCGAGATACTTGAACTCCTCCACCTGAGGCAGGAGCACTCCACTGACCTGGAGAGGGCAGGCCACCTTTTCCCGGTCGAGAACCATGGCCTCAGACTTGGAGGTGCTGATCCTCATCCCAGCCGCTTCACACTCGGCTGCAAACCGCCCCAACGCACGCTGCAGGTCCAGGCCCGAAGAAGCCAACAGGACAACATCATCCGCAAACAGCAGCGATGAAATCCTGAAGTCCCCGAACCGGACCCCCCTCCGGCCCCCGGCTGCGCCTTGAGATTCTGTCCATAAAAACTATGAACAGAACTGGTGATAAAGGGCAGCCCTGCCGGAGGCCAACGCGCACTGGGAACAGGTCTGACTTTGTGCCGGCAATGCGGACCAAGCTCCTGCTCTGGTTGTACAGGGACCGGACAGCCCTTAGCAGAGTGCCCCGGACCCCATACTCCCAGAGCACCTCCCACAGGACACCACGAGGGACACGGTCGAACGCCTTCTCCAAATCCACAAAGCACAATGTGGACCGGTTGGGCGAACTCCCATGACCCCTCGAGGACCCTGCAGAGGGTATAGAGCTGGTCCAGTGTTCCACGACCAGGTCGAAACCCGCATTGTTCCTCCTGCATCCAAGGTTCGACTAGCGGCCGAACTCTCCTCTCCAGTACCCTGGCATAGACTTTCCCCGGGAGGCTGAGGAGTGTGATCCCCCGGTAGTTGGAACACATCCTCCGGTCCCCCTTCTTGTAAAGAGGGACCACCACTCCGGTCTGCCACTCCAGAGGCACTGTCCCTCACCGCCACGCGATGCTGCAGAGACGTGTCAGCCAGGACAGCCCCACAGCATCTAGGCACCTGAGGTACTCAGGGCGGATCTCATCCACCCCCGGTGCCTTGCCACTGAGGAGCTTACCAACCACCTCAGTAACTTCGGCTTGGGTGATAGACGAATCCACCTCAACTACCACAGCCTCTGCCTCCTCGACAGAGGACGTGACAGTGGGATTGAGAAGATCCTCAAAGTATTTCTTCCACCGCCCGACCACATCCCTGGTCGAGGTCAACAGCTCTCCACCTCTACTGTAAACAGTGTTGGTGGGGCACTGCTTTCCCCTCCTGAGGCGCCGGAACAGTTTGCCAGAATTTCTTTGAGGACGACCGATAGTCCTTTCCTCCATGGCCTCCCCGAACTCCTCCCAGGTCCGAGTTTTTGCCTCTAACAACAGCATTGGCTGCTGCGGCGCTTGGCCTGCCGGTACCGGTCGGCTGTGTCCGAAGTCCCACAAGCCAACCCAGGCCTGATAGGACTCCTTTTTCAGCTTGAACGGCATCCCTTACTTCCGGTGTCCACCACCGGGTTCTGGGAATTGCCGCCACGACAGGCACCAGAGACCTTACGGCCACAGCTTCGCACTGCGGCAATTGACAATAGAGGTGGAAAACATGGTCCACTCTGACTCCATGTCTCCAGCCTCCCCCGGTAATCTGGTGGAAGCTCTCCCGGAGGTGGGAGTTAAAGCTCACTCTGACATGGGGGCTCGGCCAGAACGTTCCCAACAGACCCTCAGCGTACGTTTGGGTCTGCCAGGTCTTTCCGGCCTCCTCCCCAGCCAGCGGATCCAACTCACCACCAGGTAGTGATCGGTTGATAGCTCAGCCCCTCTCTTCACCCGAGTGTCCAAAACACATGGTCGAAGGTCAGATGATACGACACGAAGTCAATCATCGACCTTCGGCCTAAGGTGTCCTGGTGCCACGTGCACCGGTGGACACCCTTGTGCTTGAACATGGTGTTCGTTATGGACAAACCGTGACGGGCACAGAAGTCCAATAACAGAACACCACTCGGGTTCAGGTCCGGGGAGGCCATTCCTCCCAATCACACCCCTCCAGGTGACGCTGTCATCCCCCACGTGCGCATTGAAGTCCCCCAGGAGAACTTTCCAGCACCCCTCCCAGGGACTCCAAGAAGGCCGGGTACTCTGCACTTCTGTTCGGCCCGTAGACCGTAACAACAGTGAGAGACCTGCCCCCAACCCAAGGCGGAGGGAAGCGACCCTCTCGCTCACTGGGGAGAACTCCAACACATGGCGGCTGAGCTGGGGGGCTATGAGCAGGCCCACACCAGCATGCCGCCTTTCACACCGGGGGACGCCAGAGTAGTGAAGAGACCAGCCCCTCTCGAGGAGCTGGGTTCCAGAGCCCAGGCTGTGCGTGGAGGTGAGCCCGACAATCTCTAGCCGGTAGCGCTCCACCTCCCGCACAAGCTCAGGCTCCTTCCCCCTAGCGAGGTTACATTCCATGTCCCCAGAGCTAGCTTCTGTGTCCATGGATTGGGCCGCCGAGGTCCCCACCTTCGGCTGCCGCCCAGATCACAAAGCACCGGCCCCTTACGGTCCCTCCTGCGGGTGGTGGGCCTACTGGAGGGCGATCCCACGTGGCCTTTTCGGGCTGGGCCCGGCCGGGTCCCATGGGAAAAGACCCGGCCACCAGACGCTCGCCTGCGAGCCCCAACCCCAGGCCTGGCTCCAGGGTGGGGCCCCGGTGACGCCAATCCGGGCGACGTCGCGGAATCTGTTGTTGTCATCATTCAGGGCTTCTGAACCGCTCTTAGTCTGACCCGTCACCTAGGACCTGTTTGCCTTGGGAGACCCTACCAGGGGCAGCAAGCCCCCGACAACATAGCTCCTAGGATCCTTCGAGCACGCTAACCCCTCCACCACGTTAAGGTGGCGGTTCTAGGAGGGGATATATATATATAATTAATTGCATAATATATATATATATATATATATTATATATATTATATATATATATATATATATATATTATGCAATTAATTAATTAATTCATTAGTTCTAATTAAATGGCACTTTTCTAGATATTGAAAGAGCTTTACACTTTGGCGGGTTTGTTTGGTTGCCATTTGGCAAGCAATGATAGACAGGTGATGTGTAGCCAATGAGGAGTGAGCAAATAAGAACAGAAATGCAAATTTTTACATTCCAATAAAAAAAAGGCTTAAAGTTTTAGTATTATGCCACTTTTACATCACTGCACCCTTAAGACAGTTTTTATCCTAATTTATCTTTGAATAATTTAAAAACGGGGCGTCACGGTGGCGCAGTGGGTAGCACGAAGGTTGCTGGTTCGAGCCTCGGCTGGGTCGGTTGGTATCTCTGTGTGGAGTTCTCATGTTCTCCTCGTGATCGCGTGGGTTTACTCCGGGTGCTCCGGTTTCCTCCACGAGTCCAGAGCAAGAAGCTCTCTGGTTCGAGTCTGGGCTGGGTCAGTTGGTATCTCTGTGTGGAGTTCTCATGTTCTCCTCGTGATCGCGTGGGTTTACTCCGGGTGCTCCGGTTTCCTCCACGAGTCCAGAGACATGCGGAATAAGAGAATTGGGAGAAAACGATTGTTCGTAGTGTTTGAGTGAGAATGAGTGTGTGTGGATGTTTCCCAGCGATGGGTTGCAGCTGGAAGGGCATCCGCAGCGTAAAACATATTCCAGAAAAGTTGAGGGTTCATTCCGCTGTGGAGACCCCGAAAGGGCAGAAAGCCGACATGAAGATGAATGAATGAATTTAAAAACGAGCTACGTTCCCCTGTTCCTCCCACTGATGTGCTTTCACCACGCCCCCTGCTGGTTTTTGTAGAAAATCCACCCATTTCTGATGAATACATTCATCAGCCAAAAACACTTTTGGTCCGTGA
Source organism: Danionella dracula (assembly GCA_900490495.1). Classification (NCBI taxonomy): domain Eukaryota; kingdom Metazoa; phylum Chordata; class Actinopteri; order Cypriniformes; family Danionidae; genus Danionella; species Danionella dracula. The sequence goes on from UELW01000699.1 coordinate 15,610, forward strand.
TGTCCAAAAACACTCTTTCTTTTCATTGTTTGCCGACGCGGTTCAGCTACGGGTCACTTCCGGCTGAGTCAGTGCGTTCGTTTTTCTTAGAGATGAGCTGCATTGGTGCTTCCTCTGATTGGGTGGTGGGTGGTTCTAGAGCTGATGGGTGTGGCTATGACCATCGAAAACAGTGTGTGGTCTAATGTAAAGAAATTAAAGGGTTGTCGCTTGTCAGTGGGGAAAAAGGTGATTTATTTATAACAAAAGTTATATACATCAAACAAACAAGCACTGAGAGACTCCAGGAGACTTCCTTATGCAGAAATACGAGTGTAAAACACCCACAACTACGGCCTACGTCCGAACAATATTTACTAATATACACGCGGCGACTGAACAGAGAAGAGCAAAGCTACATTACATGCAGAACAACCGGCAGAAAATAGCAGGGCGAAGCAAAATTATCCCGTCAGAAATTGAGGAAAAGTGAGCAAATGCTGAAGCAAAATGGAGTTTTTAGGTGAAGCGATGCGAGTTCACCAGTGGGCGGGGCCTTAATTAGCCAGGAACCAATAGCTCGGGAGTACCATTTTACAAAGGTAATATATTACTGTAACACTTTTTGGAGTAACACGGAGCTATTCAATCATTATCACATTTAAAAATATGGAATAGTGGATCAAAATTACATTCTGGGTCACATACATTTTGATGCAGTATTAATATTTATTCTGTTTTTATTAAAAGTAGACGAACACTGCAGTCATTGAGCTACCTCACATGTTCTGATTTGTTGAAATGAACTTAAAAGTAATACAGAGCCAAGTAACTCGATACATTTCTAAGAAAGTATTTTTTTGTAAGGCATTACTTTTAAACTGAAATAATAAATCGTATGAAATATACTCCAGTGGCTGCCGATGGTAGATGATTGGAACGAGGCGAAGTGGCAGGAACGTGGCTTCTAGAAGACCTCAAACTAAACTACCACTACAACTTTTCAATTATCAATGTTGAACTTTAAAATTATAGACTCCAAAACAAAATAGTGTGATACAGGAGTGTCCTGATTTGCATAAAAAATATATATATATAAAGTCATCTGGGACTGGATGCAGTAAGTGGGCCAAACATGGCCGAAGTCTGGAAGTGGTGCACCACATTGTCTTACGGACAACTTGGCTAAAGCTTGGGCCAGTCATGGGTTAAATATAACATCCACACAAATACAATCGTTTTTACCCAATTCTCTTATTTCGCATGTCTCTGGACTCGTGGAGGAAACCGGAGCACCCGGAGTAAACCCACGCGATCACGAGGAGAACATGAGAACTCCACACAGAGATACCAACTGATCCAGCCGAGACTCGAACCAGAGACCTTCTTGCTGTGAGACCACCGTGCTACCCACTGCGGCACCGTAACTCCCAATAGTCTACACATGTTCCTTAATTGATTGGGGTATGTGCTTGACCAAGCCAAAGCTAAGCAAAGAACTGCTATGTGGGGTTCTTACACTCTTAACTGGTAGTATTTTCAGCCAATGTTTGTCCAGGAACGTCTCTAACTCTAGTTTTTTTTTTTGGCTTTGGACAAACTCTTAGCTAACGGAGCTTTATGTGCAACACTGAATGTGAATATAAATGGTAAGTAATCTATTTTGATCATCTGTAGGTGTGAGAAACTGAGGATACTTCCTGTTTCTAGATTATTTTGTACTTTTCTAAAAGCCACAGCAGCATAACCCTCGCAATCGTGGTTCTTAATGTGAAGAAACCGAGTGTTGGCTAATCTGAAGGTTCATGTCATGAACAAAAACATCTTCTTTGACTTCATGTTTATCCTGATTTATATAGTAATAGAAAATCTATACCAAATACATTTGGATTTATGAATCTCGAACTTTTGATGGGAAATCTCTAGCTTAGCTTATCAAATAATGCAACGGTCATTTGTTTGAATTAACGGACGCTACACTCACGTGGCTCGACGTCATCCGGAAGACTTGCACTAAAACAAGGAATTGTCTTGATATTTGAAAACTTTTTGATATTTGATGGAAAACAGATATACAACAAAATAAATCAATAAACTGCAATTACATGTTATTCAAATTAAGTAAAAAATCACGTCTTTTTAGCACGTCAGCTGTTAGACAAAATAATTGTGTACTGTTTTATAAACTCGATAATTAAACCACCAACGAAACTGTAACCGTGAACCAATATGTAAATAAAACAATGTTATTTCATTTACGTGCAGGATGGCTTTTTGATTAGTAATATACGTAACGTCAGGTTTTTCCAAGTTGTGAATAAGTTTAACCGTCATGTCAACGTTTCAGCCAATCAGCTGCTAGACCCTCGGATCACGTGGTTAATATTCATGAGCCTCCTCTCTCGGAGCTCGGCTGGAAAGCTCCGCAGGTGAGTCCTCAGTCCTGCTCGCGCCGCTGAGCTCCCGGAGAGGAACACGGAGGCTCTTCACGGAGGCTCTTCACGGAGGCTCTTCACGGAGGCTCTTCACGGAGGCTCTTCACGGAGGCTCTTCACGGAGGCTCTTCACGGAGGCTCTTCACGGAGGCTCTTCACGGAGGCTCTTCACGGAGGTTCTTCACCAAGCTTCTCCAAGCAGGTAATCTGTTCGCTTTTATTAGACGCTAAACGTTTCGAGTCGCTTTGCACCCAAACCAACTTCCCAACTGTTAGCGAACACCTCGCGAACGAGCTCCAGCTAATGTTTTGACGTCTGCGTCACTCCAAAAAGTTTTTGGCCGCGACGTTTTAAGAGTTCGCGAATCCTGTTTTATTCGCAGTAAATGTTCATCACGTGATGCTTTTTTTCTCGCGTTATTGAGAGCATGGACTTCTGTAGTTCTCAGTTAAAAAGTGGTACAATTTTAATAAACTACATAAAATAGTAGAACTATTTTATTTGTGTTACGTGGCAATATCATTACGTTTATATATTTTCGGCTAATAGTAATTTTATTCTGAGAATTAAAACGTTCAGTAGGTTTAAGTAATAATGAAGCCGGACGTTTATACAAAATAAATCTCTTTTGATGGCGCTCTTGTGTAGCGAGAGTCGTTCGTGAAAAGAAAAATAATAGATTTTACTCTTTTGGTGGAAACTATTTTTGTGAAGTGAATCAGAAATCAGAAACTTTATTTACCCATGATCTTATATTTTGCTCTATTTTTGGGTCTTTGTCATAACAGTTATTCCCGATATGAAATATATAAATTTGTTTATCTGTTTTTAGCTGTTTTATAATCTTTGAGGGTTTTATTGAACGACTCTTGATGATCGATTGCTTATATTCTCCTCTTTCGCGGTCTCTTCCTCGGCTGTTTTCTGTCGTGAGATTAATGCGCGTGTGTATCGAGCGC
>UELW01000312.1:0-101897 GCA_900490495.1 Danionella dracula
TTCAGGAAATCTCTGCCGGCCGCCGTGTGAGAATGGGGGTCGCTGTATCAGTAATGAACGAGGAGAGTCACGATGCGTCTGTTGGCCGAACTACTCCGGTGATCACTGTGAAATCAGCCACTGCAACGATTATTGCCTCAACGGAGGCACCTGCACTGGATCTCCACTAGGTAGTGACCTCATCAGAGTGGATATTTTCACACCTAGAGTTCGTAGTGCTAAGTCATGCATTGTTATTAAATATTTCACCTGCCTTTGGATGGTTTTCACTTTAAAGGGAGGGTGAATTTGTATTTTTAGAGGTGCAATTAGGGTAATGGTACAGTACAGTTTAAAAGCGAATAAAAACAACCGTGTCCTTGAAATTTAAGCAGGATTTTAGGAGACGGAGAAGACCCTAATATACCCAGATAACCCTAACCCCTAACCCTGACTCCTTAACTCTCAATTTTGAGGTAAGACTCCACCCTCAGTAGTCAGAGCGTGGTGGACAAACAAGTCGCTTCTAACCTAACACGCTAGCTCTGGCTTAAACAAATCACAAGAGTATTAGCTTTGCATTGTTGGAATCTGAGAAAATGAAAAGATTCTAAAGCTGGCGCAAGCGGCAGACATCACTGTTAATACAGCAACTGACCAACACAAACTCATCCTGGTGAAGACAGGAACTCGTGTGGATCAGCTTCGAAAACATCTCGCTTACTCTAGCTTCAACAGGTCGCAGGATAAAGATGTTATGAGCCCGAATCTGTGTTAGGAAGTCCAGAAATTGAGATGTTGTGTTTAGATCTGTGTAATAGTGTTTTACATCTGGAAGTAGCCTTCATCACTCGAATGCATGGCGTGCTTGTTAGCGTTAGCCACTCGGCTAATTAGTGCCAAGGAGCTGTTGTTACTAGCTCAGGGGGAGGTCTTAAAAGATCTCCTGACGTCATTAAACACTGTCTCAGAGCTCCCAACTCTTCTTTAACATATTTTTATTGAAGCAGTCTGATTTTGGGTTATCTCTCATCCTCTTTTAGAATTCACTACAGCACACATTTTTATGCAACAGAAGTTTAGAGCACCAGGGTTGCCAAGGAGTTGATTCTGGAAAAAAAAGGATGGAAGAAAAAAAACTGAACTATAAAGAAAATGATTTAGTAGAGCCTAAGGATTTTGGAAAATGTATGAATTGTGATTGTTTGTAAACGAATATTGCAATATCGATTTCCAATGTGATTATTTTTTCCAAAGTGTACATTAAACCAATTTAAAAAAATTATTTGTAAATTTCCCATATTTTAGTCATTCGAAGTTGCAGTAACCAAGATGTAAATCTATGGATTGCACTTTTTGATAACTGATTGAAGTGCAGACACACTTCAGTTAAATAGAATTCATCTTTTCTCCCTGTTAAACTTCAAGTAAATCTTGCAGTTTCTGCAAAATTTGTGTTTTATTTGTATTGGTATTTAATTGCAAATGCGATTAATTGTTCAGGCTTTTGTATTTGTTTTAAAAAGTTACTATTCAATTATTAAAAGTTGATATTCATGCTTTATCTTCACATACTATATAAATAACCTTTTGTACTTGATTGTTGCAGGGAAGGCCACATGCCGCTGCGCTCTAGGCTTCACCGGCGCTCTCTGCGAGAAGCGTGTTTGGACGGCTTCTTCTGAACGGAGGGTCATGTGACGGTCTCTGGGGAATCAGGCTGTGTGTCAGTGTCCGGAGGACTACACAGGAGAGCGATGTCTGCAACCGTGAGCGCCGCACCCCCTGATAACGCACCTCAGCCTTCACCAGTGATTTTGGTCCAAGCTATTGTTCTTGTCTCTGTTGGCCAGATATCTGCCATCATTACTTGCGTGCACTCGAAAGCCTGCACACTGTCCAGCTCAGGACCGTGGAGTGTGTGTGTCCCACTCGCTACGAAGGGCTCAAGTGTGAGACGACCGCTGTGGTCGTTGCCATGGAGCTCCGTGCATCGTAGATGAAGAGACTGCAGATGTATCTGCAAGTGAGTACTTTTATGGCAAATGTTGTTTAGGTCAATCCAAGCAAGGTGTAAAAAACCAGTTCCTATACCCTCGTATGGTGTTCAGGGCTGTGGGTCCCATTTTCAGTTTTCATCAAAAGAAAAATTATACAAGCAATTATTATTTAAAACTGAGTCTCACTGGTTTCCCAGCGAGGGGTTGCGGCTGGAAGGGCATCCGCTGTGTAAAACATATGCCAGAGAGTTGGCGGTTCATTCCGCTGTGGCGACTCGGAAAGGGGAAGAAAGCCGACATGAAGATGAATGAAATGAATGAATGAGTCTCACTAGCCTCGGCTCATTGTCAGTGAAAAACATATATCAGAACACATTTTTATGACCCCACACCGTATACCCCCTACATGTTTAAAGTACACAGGAGGTGTTTGCTCTACTGGACCGGGGCATGTAAAAGTGGGAAAATGGTAGATTCTCCACAAACATAAATCACACATGAACATACAATTTTAGAGAACACCACACCTGGTTTAAACTCTAAATGTGAAGAAATAAGTAAAAACAAAACTATAAATAAAGTATATTTGCTGTTTATTTCACTTGTTTCCTGGCTAAAGTAATTATCTTTTAGTTTTTTAACATAAAATGTCTTGATTGGGATTAAAAAGCAATGGGTCCACCAGAACCGCAAATACTTCCTGAGTAACAATAATTACAAGACTTAACAAGGGTTTTTTGTTTTTTTCGAGTAATACAACACAAATTAGGTATTTTCAATTGAATGAAATAAACACGTTTAAAGGTTTGCATCTAAAGAAGAGTCAAGGCACAAATAAATATCAGAAGACTTTGATAATTCTGCTATGAACACCTAGATTACAATGCTACTGGTACCATCTGAATCAATAATTTATGCTAAACTATACTAGACGATAACTAGAGAACAGCTACAATAGATTCCAGAAAGGAAATACACTACCTACTAACTCCAGGGGAGACGTAATATGAGCCAATATTTTAAAAAGTTGAGTGTTCCTCTAATCATTTGTATCACATATGTAAATGAGTAATAACCTTCCAGCTTTAGTTGATTAACTGTCAGAATCACTCATAAATTGCTCAAAACTTGTTTCTCCTGTTTGTTTGCTCATCAGCTGCACCAGTGGCAGGATCGCAGCCAGCTGTCAGCTATGTGATGGATACTGTTACAACGGAGGAACCTGCCACCTCGACTCAGAGACCGGCCTGCCCTTCTGCCAGTGAGTCAGCAGCCAATCACCTCTCACTGTTTCCTTCGCTTCCTCTGAAACGGTTCTTTTGGCAGCTGCTGTAATAGAATTGTGTTCTGCTCAATGTCACTAGATAGAGGAAACGTTTTCTAGCAGAGATGAAATCTAAAAGGGCTGAATAATTTCGAGCTTCTCATTTGTGTGTTAGAGAGATGAAGAGGACACCAGTGGAAAAGTAATAAAAATGCATGAAAACCTACCAAAGGAGATGGTAATAATGAAATTTAAAGGGGTGCTGTTTCAAACTAAGATGTTCCCCAACAACTTTCTCATGAGTGTTTCTTAACAAAAGAGTTAACTGTGGCAACTTGGAAACATGAATAAATAATAAAAATAAAGTTGTTGTATTTTCACACAGAAGCAGTGCTAATGTGGATGTAACCTATGTTTTGGGCATGTTGCAGTTGCAAATCAAAAAAATTGTTTGTATAACAAGTAGAGGAAGGTCGAGAACGAGACCTGTTTAACTTGTCATCAGCCAATGACTGGTGATTTGAATTCCACAATTTTGTACACCAATGGTGAACTTTTTTTTCTTTCTTTTTTTTACTGAAAGTGATTTCTTTGATTGCAAATCACGATAAAAACACGATAAAGGATAGCACATGTAGAACTCTAAAAATATAAAATTTTGCACCTTTAAATTGACTAATGTGCTCCTGTCAGATTGCTACCCAAAGTGACCAAAATCCAATTTTTTGAGCCAAATACGACTTGTATCTTATATTTTCAGGACCGTCTAAAAAAAGCTCAATTCTGATTTTTTTTTACATGACGAAAAAAGTCTAATGTTGTAAGTAAATGTAAATGAGCACACAAAAAAAATAAAATTTCGTTTTAAAAAAACGGAATTGAGAAATAAGATCTGCAGTCTGAATATAGCTTTGGACTCTACACACTTATGAATCTCCTGCAAGGGTTAAATAATTCCATGTTGGTTTTTAAAGAGTGATGAGTGGATCGATCTTTCATGCTGAAACACCAACACAAGCCCTCTCTTCTTCGTTGGTTGTTTGTTCTGTTTTTATCTCAAGTTAGCATTTTGCAATTATCTTTTTCAATTAGCGAGTTAAGTTACAATAGAACCAATCACAGAATTTTCACTCATTGTGATTGAATTCAGGAAAGAGGGGGCTGCAATCGTCAAATCTGTTTTTAGAGAGCTTGGATGGAAGTGCTGTTCAAGAGTTTGCTTACATCTACATCAATAGCTCAGCCACAAATGTTTTTGGAGAGCAATAAGAAGTGTACTGAGCAGGCTGCCCAAGGAAGGGCTGTGGAGCCTGGGAGCAACCCAGGCTGAGAACCCTCCTCCACAATAAATAAGAGGTGAAAGGGGCCGGTGGTGAGTTTTTGCTTTAAGCATCAATATGGAAAAATAGGCTTGTTTATATAGTAGTATATGGTAACTGGTGACAGCTGGGACCAACTGCCAATTATATGACCCTGCTTTTGAAACAAATTCCATGAAATTACATTTGCTTTTAGCAATATGTAATAGCTGCATTTGTGTGACTCTCTGACCGGAGTCAGTTTGTTCATGTAAATGGAGACTCATCGGACACAATAGCAGTAGAGTATGGAGTTCCTCAAGGATGCTTTTTGGGACCCATCCTATTCTCAATATACATGCTACCCCTTGGCAAAATTATTAGAAGACATGGTGTTAGTTTCCATTGCTATGCAGACGACACCCAGCTCTATATATCAGCAAAACCTAACGACCCTTTAAAGCTAAATAAGATCTCAGAATGTGTCGCCGATATCAATGAATGGATGAATTAAAACTTCCTTATGCTAAATCCTGATGAAACAGAAATTTTACTCATTGGTTCTTAAAAAGCAATTACAGAATTTCTCAGTTTTAAATATGGAGCTGGGAGGGATACACTGTTTATTTCTCCACTACAGTTAAAAATCTTGGTGTTATTATAGATAGTGAACTAACGCTTAAGAACCAAACTAACGTTTAAGAACCATATCTCTGATGTTACTAAGACTGCTTTCTTTCACCTCGGGAATATTGCTAAAGTACAGACCATGCTGTCTATCGTAGATGCAGAAAAATTATTGCATGCTTTCATGACCTCCAGAATGGTTTATTGTAACGCTCTGTTAGCTGCTGCTCAGCCACCACGCTACAAAAATTACAGTTAGTCCAGAACGCAGCAGCTAGAGTTCTCACAAGAACAAAGAAATATGATCACATTACACCGGTTTTGTGCTTTCTTCATTGGCTTCCTGTACAATATCGCATTGACTATAAGATGCTGCTCCTTGCCTTTAAGGCACTGAATGGCTTGGCTCCGTTCTACCTGAGCAGTCTCCTATCACGATATATTCCAGCTCGCTCTCTCCGATCACAAGAAGCAGGACTATTGATTATTCTGAAGATTAGTAAATCCACCAGAGGTGGAAGAGCGTTCTCATATAGAGTCCTATATAAACTCCCGGATGTTGTCCAGAGCTCTGCGACATGGAGTTCAAAACTAAATAAAAAAAATACCTATTTAATCTAGCTTTCGAATAATTGGCTCTTGGTATTTGTCTAAACGGATATGAGCGCTATAAACTGTTGAAATTAACAATGTGGTTCAATGTGCCTCTCTAACCTCTCTTCATCATTTATCTCTCATCCTGCAGCTGATGCTGATCACCTGTTTGTTCTATTTGGTAACTAAAGTGCTGTTACTTCACCAGTATTATTATTGTGTGCTATATTGAATAAGCCTATTATTGTCTGAAATGGTTCATAGTTTATAGCTGTACATATGGAAACTTTCACAAAAACGTGTGGAGAGGACACGTCAGCATTGTTCTGTAATGCTTGGTAGATGTTTCACTATTACACTTACAAATTGTGCTATGTTTAAAAGAGACACATTTGCAGTTATTGATTGATTGATTAGTGGATGGGAGGAAATCGATGATATTTAATTTCCTCAAGCTGTCCGCAAAAATGAATATAGTATTACAAAAACCTGAACAAATGACTGTAAACACAATTTCATGTGCGTTTCTGATGAGAGGACCTCACTACAACATGGTTTAAAAAAAACTCTAAAAGGTCGAGTTTGCATAATATTGACCCTTTAATTATTTGGGGAACTGGAGAGAGGAAAAACACAAAATGAAAACACAAATTAAAATTTGTGAACACACAGTTTTAATTGCAAATGTTCTCTTTATACCAATACTTTCACTAATATTAGCACTGGAACTGAACATAATTGCAATGTGTCTTGAAACATCCATGTTATTTTTGCATTACTTGTGCTTCATTTCTTACATACTGCAGATTTAAAGAAAACCAACTCTCTCCTTAATTCTCCTCACAATCTTACATTGAAAGTTTGATTCATTCGAATAAAACAGTTTACATAAAAAAAGTTCAATAGCAAACCTCTCAGCACAGAATGAATGAAAGACCTGTAATCCCTCAATTTCAGAAACTAATCGCAGAAATCTAATGCTAGCCTGTTATAATATTTCCGGAAGGAACTATTTGATTCATCTCTTTTTCCTCCTAAGAGCAGCTTTTGCTGAAATCCTTTTGCATTGAACAAAAACTCTGTCATTTGAGAGAAACGTTCACGAGAGAGGAAACAGAGGGAAAGTGCAAGAAAGCCATCGAAACACTCAAAGTGCCGCTGCACCGCTCGTCTCTCGACTGAAATGATTTGGGTTTTGTCAGAGTGCTATGAACCCCTCACTGATGGAGCTTTTCTTCCAAACCCTACCGGAGGATATTTACAGCTGCCTACTTATCAGGGCACGAAAGAGAACGAAGAGCTTGAGGATATTCAGATGCAAAAATAAAAGAGTGAATCACAATATTTTCCTGCTGAATGAATCAAACATCACCAGAGAAGCTCGAGTGTGTGTGCGCTGTGGTTTTTAAAGCAGACCAAACAAAGCTGGATGGACACAAATCCTGCGTTGACTCCTGGTCTTCATTTCCACTCCTCTGAAAAGACCATTGTGTCCTTCAGAGGATTCGATTTGCATACTAATGATTCAATCTGCCTTCGTTTTGACGTTTCCTGCAGGTGACGGGTGGATGACTAGATTATTTGAGATGACCTGGAAGCGAGAGTATTAATAAAAGGCTGGATCAGATACATAATATTTTTGTTCTCACTTCTTTTAGTTGTGTTGTTGTGTGGTGTTTTTCTGCAGCTGTGGCTCATGTTTCTGTGAATGGATTGCTTTTGAGCTCCTTTGTTTGCAGTCTGTCAAATGCTTTGTTTGGACATCATTACAAAGACACTCCGTTTTGAGATTGTCTGCAAGGAGAGAAAAATGAAAAAATGGAGAGATAAAAAAGCTTGTGAAGCTTGTGACCAAATACTATGGTATCAAAAGAGTGGCACAGAATAACAGCTTCTCTCACAGAGATCCCTCACAACCTTTATTTCAACTCCTTTATTTTCGACTTTAAGTAATATGGGCGTAACATGTGTGATGTCACACGTAGGTTTCGTATGAAGGGTGAAGAAGGCGTATTATAGGCGCAGCTAGCCATTACTGCCATGGAAGTGCATCACTTCCTGCTAATCAAAAAAGGATCGGACATGGCTGTAGTGAAGATGTCTGATTGGTTAAAGTTTTCAATTTTATTTCATTAATATACCTTAAACAAACAAATGAAACAATAATTCTCACAGTGTCAAAACTAGCAATCTGGGAATAAACGATGCCAAAAAATTTGTTTGTTTTTTTGTGAAGTTGTGCTTTTGAATGATATTGAATGAAATTTTGATCACTTCTGCCCCCGGTGGCCAGTCGAGGTAGTTCAGGTCAGTATCTTCCTTTTGCGCATCAGCAGAGAGAACAGCTTGGCGTGCACACATTACATCATCAGAATGAGCAAAACTGACTTTAGAAGGGAGCAGGTTCTCATTCACTACCATGTTAAAACTGACCAACTTTGGAGCTAAAAAACTAGTTCCCATCGCTGGATTAACTCCAACCACTCTGAGCCTCTTTTAACTTTACAAAAAACCTCTGGGTGAAGTCACGGACACTATGTCCATGTTATTTAAAGTTAATAGATTTGTCACCCTGAAGGCCGGACAGAATGTAAGCGGTTAAAGCAATGTTATTGAACACCATTTTAACAAAGTTTGTGCCAATAAGAAGAATAACTGTCTTAACCCTTGTATGCTGTTCATGTTTTTATTGCAATAAGTTTTCCTTTTTTTTGTTTTTGTTTACAAATTTTGCTTTGGTTGTTAAATTGAAAATCAAATGAACGAATGATACAGTGACTCAAATCGAATCCGTGGAGGGTCAAACCCTGCAAGAAAATTCAGCTTATGCAGTGCAATTTTAGATTCTGCGCCAATGAAAGTTGAGTTGTATTCACATTTTTAACCCAACTACAAAGCACTTGATTGGAGAGAGGGGATAGCATGAGCTTCCTGAAATCTTGTTTTAAAGCAAGATTCGATTTTTTTGGACTTTAGTGTTGATGTGAAGTACATCAGAGTGATCCCTTTTGCCATTAGGTTGCTTTAGATGTTGGTATTTTTAAAACAAGCCTCACGGTAGACGGAGTCTTTGTTGCTGAGGTCTCAAAAAGCTCTTTATTTGAACCGTGCTTCAGATCTTTAGCTTCAAATCAAGCTTTAATTGAGCTGATCATGTGTTTAATTAAATTAATCCGTATGCAAATTGTCTCAAGTTCTTCCCAGGCCCCCTAAGTTGTCTTTTAGTTCTTGTGCCTTTGCTGCCCCGTCACTCTGGAATAAATTACCAACAAAAGTACGAAACATCTCAGATTTGTAGAATTTTAAATACAGCGTTAAAACATTTTTGTTCAGACATTCTCTTAAATGTTTGTTTCACGTTTGTTGCACTTGCAGAATTTAGCCTTGGTAGCACAGGCAGAAATTGAATGGAATTGAATGAAGGCCTTTATTGGTCAATACACTGTTACGTGTATATTGGCATGTATAAACGCCTACCAGGCGAGCTATCCGTAGGAGGGCTTCTGATTCGGGTATAATTGAAGCACGAAGACCCCCCTAAAGTGAGGCGAAGGGGTGGTGGAGGGTTTTTGCTGTTGATCATTCAATGAAACTGGGTGAACTGATGCCTCATAAAAGGTGTAACTCCAAGTTTAATGGGTAAACCGCCCAGCGCTAATTGACTGCGCATGCTACTCCCAAAACTTTGTTTATAAACATCACTTGTTTGACCTGTTTTTATCTCTGTTGCTGATCTGTTTGTTTTAAAACTCTGTTTGGTGACCTTTTTTTCTCTTGTTTTTAAAACTCTTGTTTTTGGTGACCTCTGTTTGTACAGCACCTATCAAATACAGTTATTATAGTTATTATTATTATTATTATTCATTAAGGTTGCATCAGTGTCAGTGTAATGTATTAATTAAAGTGCAGCGTGTCAGCCCTCCAGAGATTTGGTTTGACATGTGTGATATGGAAAGTAAAGGTGGAACTTCTGCTTCCTGGAGTGTGCGAGGGCTTCTCAGTGATCAGTGTGTGTTTGTTTGCGTGTTCTCCTCAGCTGTCCTTCTGAGTTTAAACAGCCGAGGTGTGACGAGCGAACAAACCCTTGTGAGCGCTTCTGTCAGAACCAGGGCCTTTGTTCCCTCAGCGCCTTTAACAAACCCAGCTGCAAGTACGTAGCTCCAAATGCTGCCTTTACCTTCCCATGATGCCTTGCGCCCTAGTCCGCATGATTCTACAAACACGTCTTGCATCCCTTTGTGTGCGCTGACTGAGCTTCCTGAGATGGACACGAGGGTTTATGATTGCTTTGATTTCATTCTGAGGTCTGCTTTTATGGATCTTGATCTTTAATCATTTTTTTCTAAGAGAGCTTTGTCAAAGATAGCACAATAATGATCAAAAGGTTAAAAAAAATATTAAAAAGGCATTTTGATTTTGTTTAAGAAATCCAAAAAATATTTTGATTTTGAAAAAAAGATTGTAGTTTGAATCATTCATATGTTTTTCTTAACATGCGCAACAATAGTTCTTTGTGAACCTTCTTTTCCTAAAAATATATCTTTTTATAAACTCAGAGTGGCTGAGGCTGCAATAAAAAATATATAAAAAATCCTATTGATCTCAGTTTTTTTTATTTTGGGCACAAAGGTTAATTTTACTTTACACATATTTTCCCATTTATAATAATCAAAAAAGATATGGTTTGGGGGTTTGATTTTTTAATTTGTTATTAAAAATCTAAATGCATAGTTTTAAAACTAATGTTTTTCTTATAACAAGCACAATTTATTTTATAAGAACTGTTTGTTCTTAATAAAAAAACATTTGCAGTTAAGTAAATGTACTGCCTTTTAATTTGTTAACAACAACAACAAAATAATTGAATCTGAGTTGTAAAACTCTGGTAGCGTTTGTTAAAGATCTTTAAATCATGGTAAAACACTCAAAAAACGTTTCAATATGCCTCAATGTTCTAATGAATAATGACCACTAATCAATAATAAAAAACAATTCATTGTTAATTTTTGTTGACTAGTTTGCTTTGTTTTTTAATTTATTTATTTTTATTCTTGTTTTTGTTTGTATTTGTTTTTATTTATTTATGTTGTATCTGTTTGGTCTGATTTTGGTTTTTTTGTGATTTTTTTGTTGTTTTGATTTTGTTTGTTTCAATTAGTGTTTTGTTTGTTTTGTTGTTATTTGTTTTTGTTTGTTTTTGTTTTGTTTCAATTTTTTGTTGTTTGTTGTCATTTGTTTTGTAACAATTATTTTATTCTGTGTTGTTTTGGTTTGATTTGTTTTAATTTGTTTATTGTGTTTTGTTCAGTTTTTCGTGTTTTAATCACAAAGTTTTTGTGAAGTTGCTCTTCAATCCAAGCAGACCAAAATAAAACCCAATACAACATCTATTCATTCAATTATTATCATTTAATTTTATTATTTTTATATTGTAAAAACTTTGATGTAAAACCGCCAATATAAAACCTTCTGATAAAGTGCTATATAACATTATAATATGTTTGAATTTCAGTCTCTCAAAAGCTTAAAAGTTCAAAGAAAGCCTAAACAATACATCATTAACATATTTACATATTATTTACACATTAAATTTGAACACTGTTCATTTCGAGAGATGAAAACCTTACAAATCGTTCCATCACTTTACGAATATTTCCAGGTCAAAGTTGTACCCTGTCCGTGAAAAGTTCCTCAGTCATCTTCAAGTTTTTCACCTCGCTCTTCTTCAGACTCAGCTGCGTCCCGATCTGTGCACTCTCCACACTTTCATGGGCGCGAAATGAGAATTAGTGTGTCCCAAACCCTAGTGTACATAAAAAAAGTATCCAACCGTGTCCCGAGTGTGTACTTTTTTCTGGTTCGATTCTGAAGTGAAGATCCATGAACACTCAACCGGCTGATATTACCCACAATCCCCTGCACTCGGGTGGAAGGAGTTTTCCCTGCGCCCCAAACAAACAAGCTCTCTCTGTAATACGATTCATTTTGAAAGAAGAAGAGATAAATAAACAATATTAATATAGAGAGTGTTATTTTTATTATTAGGATATTTTTTAATTAAGGAATAGATAAAAAGAGATAAGTTCCCGCACACGTCGTGTGTGATGACGTAGCATAATTACTTCCGTCACGTGATGTTTTAGTGCGTCCCAGATCATCCACACTTTCATCCTACACACTAAAAAGTCTTCTTCTGAAAATGAGTATCTACTTTAACGGCGCAGTGTAAGTGTTCGGATTGGGATGCAACGACGCAGTGTAAGTGTTCGGATTGGGACGCAGCATTAGTCGTTGGTGTGCTGAGACAGAATCTGTGTCCACAAGAAGTCTGGTTAAACCTTGCTATTCAGAACTCATTCATGCCACCTTCCCTCATCAGAACACAATCCCTCACGCTCGGCGAGTCGAGCTTCAAACGCATGCCGTCTGGATTCAACGAGTCCCCGTCTCGCTCACAAACACTTGCATGCGTCTAAGATAAGAATAATGCATCCTTTGTGCTATATTTATGCCTCCCTCCGTGATTCATCCAGCGTTTATCATTAAAGCTCGCTGTCATGCTTGTCAACAGCAAAATCAATGAAATAAATGACTCCGTAGGGGGGAAATGGGAAAGAAGAGTAATTATCATTTTAGCGACAGGTTCGAACCTGCTTTAGGTGTAAATAGCATCATAAAAACTTGAGTTTTTTTGGGGTCTGTTTGCAGGTGCTCTGGAAACTGGTCTGGAACACAGTGTGAAAGAGCCTCGTCCAAGACCAGCCGCTCGGAGAACGTCAGCGGGAGTGAGTGCCACAATCACAGGATTCTCACTTCATTATTCTATTTTTTTTTAAAGAGCCTTGGCTTGGAAACGTTGCAATGGCTTAAGAAACCCTTGTTCAATTTCAAGAGGCTTATTTCTGTTTCTATTTAAGGCTAAATTAGTGTCTATTAGTATTAGTTGGCTTTTTTCAATCTTTTTTTTTATATTGCAGACTTCACGGGGTGTAATGAGTTGCAAAATTGATTGATTATTGACAGCTGTGATGTCTTGTTATCTAATAATTATCAAGAGTTGTGTTATATAGACACAGTTTCCTCCCAAAACAATTTTAAAGAGAGTTCTTTCATCAGAGACTTTACCAATTGGTGTATCATTCATTACTTTAAGTTTAAAAAAAAAATAATAATAATTCATTGTCAAAAGGAAAAATTGATGAAAGGAAACATAATGTTTTTTCCAGTATTTTATTGTAAAACAAAAAAAATGTAACTACGATCTGTGGGCTTTTTGGCATTCCAATTTTGGTTTCAGAAAAGTGACCAAAAATGTAAAATTTGAAACTTAAAATGTAAAAATCTAATTTTTGTTATTTGTTCATTAAAAAAATTAAGAATGCAAGCTATTCTACTAATTTTGTTTTTGAGAAGCCTGATGCTGTTAAGACCAGGGATCTTTCATGACATTATTCTAGAACAACTATTTCAAGTTTTGCAGTATTCGCTGTTAAACGATAAGAGTCAAGTTTAAAAGGACTAAAAATGAAGAATACATTTTTTCTTTCAGGAAGTATCGCCATAATCGTGCCTCTAGTTCTTCTTGTATGCATCATCACCTCTGTGACTCTGGGGATTCTTATTTGCAAAAGATGTCGACGGTAATTGAGTGCATATATTTACATGCCGGATTTGTAAATATATATAGATTGATAATGTTTTTACAAACGGTCCACTAGAACCAAACAGGTTCAGCGGCAGCCCATGGCCAACGGCTTGAGCGTAGAGATCGGGAATCCATCCTACAACATGTACGAGGTGGAGCATGACAATCACGTGGACGTCGGGGGCTTTCTCCACCCCAGCTTCACCCTGGACCCTCATAAGGTATGTTTAGTTCTTTTTCTTCTACTTGTAAGACTCAAAAATGAGTGAAGTGGTCATAATTAGCTTTTATTTGTAGTATCTCTTAATTGATTAAGCTAGTTTTTACTCGTCAGTGAGAAAAGCCATTATTGGCTACTCTGTCGCTAAATTTGTTGGTAGATTTAAAAAGAAGTCTTTAGGGTTTATACGTCATTGACAAATTCGCTAATTAAGCTGGTTTTCTCTGTTTTGCCAACTCCTCAGTAAGAAAGGTCTCTATTGGCTGCTCAGTAAAATAGCCAAAACAATGGCAAGTTGGCAAAAAAGTTAGTAAAAGTCGAAGAATGTATCTGCAGATTATCTCTAGGGGTCATAAGTTAGTAAAAAATCGCTGATTAAGTTGGTTTTCTCTGGTTTTGCACGCAAAAAAAGTCTCTATTGTCTGCTCTGTGAAAATAACCATAACCGGAACGATGATATCAAAAGTCTTCAAAAACACTGAGGAAAAGAAGCTAAATCTGCGGATAGATTTAAAGTAAGTTGTTAGGTGGTTATAAGTCAGTGACAAACTCTATGATTAATCTGTAGCACTGTTTTAACTATAAAGTTTTGTATAATTTATAGGTATTTCCAAACATCAATAACTCTTTTCACCAGGGATAACTTTTCTTAAAATTATTATACCAGACAAATATTCTATTGAAAGCTGAATTATTTTCCTAAACTCATTCCTTCACATAGTTTCATTCTCGTTATTTTGTAGTTATTGTAATCTTTAGGTTTGTTTATAGTGTTTGAGCGTTTCTTGTGGTTGTACTGAATTCCGTTGATTTCACTGTTATTCGTCAGGGCTGGTGCGTGAAATCAAGCGACCCGCGGAACTTACCCCCCGCACGACCCCTGACTGCGCAGACGTTACCCCTCCAGAGCGTTCCAAAGGAGCTCATTCCAGGACAGGTGCGTTTCCACCCTGCAAACATTTCAAATATGTTCACCGACGCCTTCTAATTCTCCACGTAAAAAATGCTTCCATTTTCATGGTGACATTCGTTTTTTGTTAAAGTGGTGCAATCTCTCCAAACCTCTCGTCTCCCGGGTCAGCTACCGCAGTCTGCTGCGATTGAGACACTGTTTAGTTTGATATGCTAACACACACGCACACGCGCAAGCATGCACACACACACACACACACACACACACACACACACACACTAATATAAGCTTAAGATAACCTTAGCTCCATATATCACTAAATAAATTGTAACATTCAATCTTGCACTTAAGAAATTATCACTCAAAATTAAGCCATTTTGGTCATGAACGTTTGAAGGTTTACTTAAAATATTAGTTTTTTTTAAGTAATAAAGACTTAAACACTTTAAGTGCAGTGATTTACAGATTACTGTAGACCAACCACTCAACTTCCAAAGCAGACGATTAGCTCTGTCTTGTACTGGTTTTGGAAACTGAATAAAAACAAATCCATTAAAATCTTTCAAAAAATTTAAAGGTTTTTCACAAACAACTTTTTTGGTGTAAAAGCAAATGATAACACCCCTGATGCTTCTCTAAGAAGGCTACGCTAGCATTGTAAGAGTATGATAAATGCTCTAGTATGATTGAGTCAGCTCTCCAATTGGGGAGGGGCATAGGGAAGAGTTTTGCATTACTATTAATATGAATATTTTTTTTTTTGCATGAGTGACTAACCTGTGTTTGGTTATTCCAGGCCATGAACTATTCCAACCCCATCTACTCAAAGATGTACCTGGACAGGCAGCAGTGTCGAAAGCCAGTCATCAACCTCGACATGAGACGCGATTTACTCCCAAAGAGACTAGAAAACACTATTCGAGAAACAGCGGCGTAACCTCGTCTTTACTCAACCTGCTTTTCTTTTCCAAAGTCTGTTTGTACAGTCAGAGGAGTTCCGCAAGATGGAACTGCTTTTTGCCACAAGAACCGGAAGATTGGAGCATTTGAGAGGATTTGTTCACGTTCTACTTTCCAAATTTACCCAATTATTTCCATTTTTGTTCTTCAGTGTAAGCTTATATTTAGAATTAAACATTTGTATTTTAATCATTTAAATTCAATATGTTTCAAAACTACAGAATTTTGAAAAAAAAAAAATTAAATTTGAACAAAAAAGTTTCTTTGAAAAGAATACAATTTGAAAGATTTAGAAAATATAAAAAATATATGAAAATTACATTTGAAAAAAATATGTATTTGGAAAAAAATGCTATTTAAAAAATACATTAGACATTTGTAAAATAAGTAGATTTGGGGAAAAAATCCATTTGAAAAATATCACAATGTGAAAATATTTACATTTGGGGAAAATAGTAAATGTAAGCAAATACAATTGGTTTTTGATGAGTTCATTAAAATGACTTAAAAAACTTAACTTAAAAATAATAATAAGTCAGAAAATTAAGAGACAAAATAAAATAATGAAAAAATTCTGAATACAATTTAGATATTTTCACAAATGTGAGAAAATTGTTAAACTATTAATACAATTATTGAAACTGTCTAATTTTGCCACAAACACTACTTTTCTGTTTAGATCAGTTTGTTTCTCTCAGTTGTGATTGTGTTTTCAGAAACTGCTTGTGATCTCATCTCCAGAGCAGACGACTCCATTCAGCGAGGAAAAAAAGGAAACTACATTAATTTTCACAAACTGTTTTCTTTGATTGCGTTTGAAACAAAAGGCTGTTTTCAGAAACGCTGAATGCTGCGTTTTCTTGGTGACTTTGTAAATGCACTACACAAACACACAAAACACTCGAAGCTGCTCCGTCAAAAGGCTTTATGTACAATAAAGACGTTTATATCTGTTTCTGTACATTCTCACGATGTCTCTGTTTCGCTGTTGGTGTTTCGATCACCAAGGCCTAGATATTCCCAAGTTGCCTCTTGCATTTACGACGTTAGAAAAAAAGAGACACATATTTACCATGTGTATCACAGATTTATTTTTGATATTACCTTTATGTTAAGCATCTTTCCCGATGAATATGCAGAAACTTGAAGACATTTCATGAGCACATCTCAAAAGTGCCATCAGCACTAGAAGAGCATTCACGTTCAGTCACGCGGGACTCTTGTATCGCTGGAAGAAGGACATAATATCTGTGCAAATGTACACAACTGAAAAAAAGAGAATAAAGTTTTCTAATTTTATAGTTGATTTGTATGTGCGGTTTGCTTGTATTTTCTGGAAACGTATGAATAAATGTCAAACTTTTCTACAAAAGGATGTACAAAGCACAGTGATCTTTTTTTTCCAATTAGAAGAAGTCACTGTGTTAAGCGAAGGGAAGATGGAGTCAAGATGAGAAGGTATGATGTTTAGATTTTATTACATTTTTTGAAGTTATGATGTTTAGAGATGTGGATTACTGAAAGAGCCGGACGTCATCCGCAAACTACGGTGGCCGAGAGGTGCAAAACACATTTACGTTACGTGACACACCTTTACAAATTGCAAAACAAATTAACATTTTAGAACGCACATTACAAGTTACAACACACTTTTACGTTTCAGAAAAAACACATTTAGATTTTAGAAAACACAATTATAAATTCCGAAACACTTACATTTTAGAAAACAAATTTACATTTTAGAAAACATGGTGTTCATATCATTGTCATCATAAATAGCTATTAATAATCATAAATAACTTGAAGCTCTTTCTCTTAGACGATCTATGTTCATCCACTCGTTGCTTTTATTTAAAATACAACAATTGTGTACTTTTCACATTATAGTGAAGTCTTTCCTTATTGCATGCTGGGTCTTTAATTTGAAAGAATTGTACATTTGAACAAAAAAAGTTTTTTGAAAGAAATTGAAAATGGAAAAAAATTTATATAAAATTTTAAAAAAATAAATAGAAAATGAAAAAAAAATATATTTTTAATTCATAAAAAAAATGGAAAATATATATTTTTAAATACCTTTGAAATGAAAATAAAATAGTTAGAAAATGTGAAATAAATCTAACATTTGAAAAAAGAACAAAAAGAAAAAATATTACAACTTGGAAAAAAGCTAATATTTACATTTGGGGAAAAAAGCCATTCGAAAGGTGAAAAGTAATTTGAAAAGTGTGCAGGGGCAGGTATTCAGCGTGTGATCATTAAAAAAAAAAAGAGTTCTTGTATATGTTCACAGAAAAGGAGCCCAATCAAACGATTGCGTCAGAAGTTTGACGGTTCTAAGGGAGGTAGTTCCAGAGCTGTGCATGAGAACATTCTGTCTTTTGTAACTGATGCTTGTTTGTCTTAAGGCATTTACTTTGCTGAATATAGAATGTCTCTCTACTGCCGTAAATTAAGCACATCTTTAGACAGATCAAGGAAACTAATATCACAGGGAGAACTTGCAAACTCTTTGTAGTATTTCCTGAAAATTATATATATATTATGTTTTTTTTTCAATTTGTTTCAAAATGAGAGAATTTGAAAGAAATGTAAATGTGAACGAAAAAAGTTTATTTAAAAAAATAGCAATTGCAAAGAAATTGAAAATGATATTAAATACATTTGGAAAAAAATTAAAAATGCATTTGAAATGTGAAAAATATTTATAACATTTGAATTTTGTTTTTATATTTAAAAAATGTAAATAATTAAATCTGTGGAAAAGGTAAATTGTAATGATAACTGAAACGAAGCATTTGAAATGTGTAATTTGACAAATTAAAACTTCAGAAAAAGAAAATTAATAATATGACCAATTTCATTAAAAAAATATCTTAAAATAGGAAGACAAAAATAAGTTGAAAAAAAAAAACACAGTTTAGATAATTTCACAATTTTAAGAAAAGTTTTACACTAGCAATACAAATATTTAAACTGTCTAATGTAGGAAGCAGGGAGAATTTGCAAACTTTATGTATTAATTTCCTGAAAATGAACCAGAAACCTTCTGCAGATCAATGAATGCATTACTAAACAGCACAACGTGAGGTAAAAACATAAAATATTTCGATATAGTGAAAAGCCTCAGGTAGCATAGTAAGAATGTTTGTGTGGTGCGAAAGACAAATAGCTTGACAGCTCATAATTAACTTCCAGCCTATAGCTGTAAAGAGTGAGATGCGAAAAACATAGCTTTCAGTTTTTAAATACTTCCAAGAAGATTTGATAAAAAAAAAATGGTGCCAAATGTGAGAGGTTGAAAATAAGGTGGAGCGGTGTTCAGAAAGGCTGAACCCAGATGCAGACCAGCTTTTCAACTTAAAGTTTTATTTTAAATAAGTAACAAAAAAAGAAACAGAACACAAATGATCCACAAAGGGAAACCCTACCTGCTAACCTATAACTGGACTTGAACACTTAAAAAAAAAACTTACAAACACTAGCCGAGAGAAGAGCAAAAGCATTCATACAGTTTATTACCATTAAAAATCGCTTACATAAAATCACATTTGCTGACCCTGTAATAAAGGTTATTGCACAAAAAGCTTCTGATTGTGTCTTAATTAAGACAAATTGCCATCAGATCCATATCCCATAAGAGTATGCTGCTGGAAAACCAGTATTTTACTATTAATTACAGAACGCTTTATTTGTAGAAAATGATAATAAACTGTTATAAAACAGCACTATGCTGGAAACCCTGATGCCAGTATTTTACCGTTAATTGCTGAAAAGCTTTATTTGTAAAAAACGATAATACACTGTTATAAAACAGCTCTATGCTGGAAACCCTGCTGCCAGTATTTTACCATTAATTACTGAAAAGCTTTATTTGTAGAAAACGGTAATAAACTGTTATAAACAGTTCATTGCTTAAAATCCTGCTCCCAGTATTTTACCGTTAATTACAAAAAAGCTTTAATTGTAGAAAACGATAATAAACGTTTATAAAATAGTTCACTGCTTGAAACCTTACTGCCAGTATTTTACCGTTAATTACAGAAAAGCTTTATTTGTAGAAAATAAGAATACAATTTTATAAAACAGTTCACTGCTGGAAATTGTAGAATAATAAATAAGAATAATACTATAAAATAATAATACTAAACTACGAAATTATCATTCAACTATTTCATTCATTCAACCACATCTTATTTTTCAGACATGTAAAAACAGTCACAGTGATAAGAGTGATAATAAACACGTATTCCTTTGCTCTAATTTATGATTATTCAGCTAGTTATAAAGCATTTAATAGATGCCAGTTACTCACAAGAGTTAAAGGCTAAACAGAGAAATGGGGACCACAAGCAGAGAGGACCAGAACTTTGAAATATTTAGTCTTGTGAATGCACCTTAAAGATTTTCTGGGCCACACTGTCCCAGTAAAGGTGGTGTGATGGCGTCTAAGTTTTGGATGTTTTTCAGTTGCTAAAACGTAATTGCAAAAACGGAACAAAATGTGTTTGGAACTTCAGAAATTCCGATAGAACAGACGATTAAAGTGTCACACATGGCAGTTTGTATGTAAAGATTTCTTACAAGATCTTCTTGTGCTTACTGTAAAACAATTCTTCTGGTTTGACTACATATTAAGATTGTTCCCTTTTAGAATGAGATGTAAACCTGCTTCAGAGATTTTATGTACAGAAAATGGAATTTGGTTAGAGGTGATGGTATGAAGATATTTGTTGTGCGCATATTTCTCTGTGTATAAGAGCCAGGGGCCACAGAACACAACTGGCAGCTGTTGACGTCTTTACTACTATCGTCCTATCCGGTTCCTTTGCATTTTGAGCAATTCAGTGTATTTGTAAATTTATTTTCAAATATAAGAAAAAACTAATCGAGGATTTCCCATCAAGCACTTTCTGCTGGATTAAAGCTCCAACAATACACAGCACACCTTTGAGTTGCAGGTAAGTGCCTTTTATAACGACGTGAACGTTTTTACGCTTCAAAACATTTTTTAAAATGTTCCTCATTTGCAGGAACATCCTGACAAAGTTCTGAACTGGAGCTCAGAATTTAAAAAACAAAGCAGCCGTTTGTAATCACCAAACCTATCTCAGAAGATGGCTGACGGTGGGGGTTGTAAATATTTGCTTACTTCTCTGAAACACAAGCTTTTTTTCTTCAATTTCCCGATGGGTGCTTCGTTATTTGGAGTAGAGATTTTGATGGACTTTATCTTTTCATGTCCATGCTCAGAAGACAAGAATAAAACTCTGGTAGTGCTTTTGTTCGTAGGACCTGCTTTCTTTTTTTTCGCTTTAATGTGCGTAATTTCCAGGCCTTTAACACATGGTTCCGTTCGTTGTCCTGCAGTAAGAAACCCAGATCAAACCAGTCACGCCAGAGAAACTAATAAAGACAGAGAAGCCGGTGAAGACCATGATGAATGCTGGCTAAAGTCTCTTGCAACTTGTCTGTTTTTACCAATTTTTTGGTGCATCGTTTTACTACTCGATGGTAGTTATGTAGCTTGTTACACAACAACCTGGAATGGAGTCTACATCTTTAATAAGACGCTCAGCCTCTCCTTCTGTAAACCTGATTATGGCGAGCTGAATAACACGCAGTTACTAAAGACTTACGAATCTATTTATTACTCTCGGGTAAATATCATTCTTTATTCCCTATTGAATGTTCAATGAGGATGGAATATGTTATTATTAAAGCTACATTTTTTTTTCTTTTTAGGTTGCAGGTTACTCCAGCTTAATACTCCTCAGTTTTGTCCTCGTCATCGTTTTGAGTGGTTTTGACTGCTGGACAAGTGGTAAATTTCTGAAGTTTCAGAAAAAGTTACGAAAACTCGATGGACAAGCAAACAGACATGAATCAGATGTGCCTTTAAGTGGTGTTAATTCAGGGAACACTACATCGATTAATTCAGAACAGCCCCTTATGTCCTTCGATTCTTCCTTACCCGATACATCGGCTGAAATTCCCACAAATTCTGTTTTCTAAGACCTAGACCGGTGTGTCTCAAAGTCAGCCCAGGATCCCACCTTTTTTTTCTTTTCTTGTGTAGTTCTTTATCTTCTCCACAATTGAAACATTTCTGTTTGTTCCATTCTTCGGATCCAATGATGCTACTTTGAACTTTTTTCCTTGGTTAAAATATGACCCAACTGCTGGGACCATGGGGTTGTTAATTTAGCTCAGTTCTAAGATTAAATTGACATATTTGCTTGATCTAACTGAAGTCATTGAAGAGTTTTAAACCTTTTAAATTGTTTAAAAACAACCCCATTAATATTAGTAAATAGACTCATAATAGTACAAGAAGCCAGACATAATGACATTTTGCAAAGCCACAAAAGGCTTTCTGTTTAATTATTACTTTGAAAGATTATATCATAATACACTTTCAATTTATTGGTCTTAAAATATTGTGTGAGGCAATTTCTTCAAGATCCTCTTTTTAATCTGCTGCAGACACAGAAAAGATTAAAGGTGCTGCATCTTGTAAACTCGACTTTTCAGACATTTCCTCATGTTTTTCCCTTATTAAAACATGCCTAAAATCATATTCAGATTGCTCGTGCATGTTTGTGTAATCCTATTTTTATTTTATGGGAGCTTAAAACAGCTCGATGGTTGTAGCCACGCCCATTGGCCCAACCGCCACCCACTAACCAATCAGATGAGACGCAAATGCATCTCAATTGAGAACGTATGCTCTGAATGACACAGAAGTGTAGCGCGACATTCAGACCAAGCGGCAAAAAACGTGAGCAGAACACATCTCCTGCACCGATCTGAAAGCTTTCGAACCTGGTGTTCACTCGTGTCACTCGTATGAAGACGTCCGCTCCCTTCGCTTACGAGAATGATGCGGATCTAGGCCCAAGCTTGCCGGGGAGGCACGGGAATGACAGGGCCGCAGCATACTTCCACCTTTTCCCTGAGCCAGCTGCTGTCTGCTGCCTTTCCATCTCTTCCTGCACACTTTCTCTGATAAATAAACTAACTAGCATGCTTATCTTTAGCTAACATAAGCCCAATGTCAGTATATATCAAGTTGATTAATAAAAAATGTGTAACTTACCAGCTTCAGCCACCTCCTCACCCACTTAATTCCATGCAAGGTCCTTTTTACATTTACATTTATGCATTTGGCAGACGCTTTTGTCCAAAGCGACTTACATTAAGGGGACAATATGCAATCTGTTACACCGTCAAAGTATATCTCAGCTTCTCATAATAGAAATTGTATCAACTGATCAATAAACCAGTGAGGAAGAAGATAAAGACAGAGGAGGGAAAAAATGAAAAAAGTTTTTTTTTTTTTTTTTTTTTTTTAATAGTAGTTTTTTGTTTCCACACGTATAATACAACGTCGAGTCCTTCAATTCTGGGTAACCACAAAGTGCGATAATATCTGTCCCCTCCATTGTTGTTGCAAATGTTTCCGCTTGATAAAAAAATCTCTTCATTCGTGGCTTTCGCATCTCTCATGTCTCATGGTTCGGATGCATTATCTTAGACTTTACATATAAATCATCCGCTCTCCCCGTATCAATTTGTGCTTGGTGTGTAGACACCTTAACTGTAGCAGAACCACATCAATAAACAAGCAAAACCCAACAGGGCACATGCCTTGGAGGAACAGGGGCACACCACACGTTTTGAGGAGCAGAGCCATTTGAGGTGATTCAAAGACATTGTTTAAGATAAATACTGCCTTGTCTATAGGGCTTACATATTTATTATAAATTATTTAAAAGAGGCAAGATGTGGCACCTTTAAGAATACTGTTACACATTTTCAACAAGAAGACGTTATATTTATAGGCTATAATCTATAAAGAGAGCTTTCCTTTTGAGAAGTTCACCCAGTTGATTCTATAACTTTTTTTCCTTATACCCATTGGATTGCTAAAAGCGCTAACGTGACTGTACTTCTGTTTTTCACGGCTCATGTAAAATGTAACCATTAAGACCTTTTTGACGGAGCAGAAGAGACTTTTTATTGCATGTTCTTCTTTTCTGTTGGCTGTTTTGATGAAAATGATTTTAACAGAGATGTGGCTTTTTGTTTTACGACGTTATAAATGTGAGTTTGTATTCATATTGCTTTGTTTCTGACATCACATCGCATCAACCTTAACAGAGACTTCCAAAATGCATGTACAGTTCTTTTTTTTGGGGTGTAAAGATGAATGCACAAGTGATATTTACTCACTTCGTCTCGTGATTGGAGGAGGTGGAGTCAGCAGGAGCTCAGGATTATTTAATTATACTATTGTTATTACAAAGGTCAGACTCAAAAAATAACTGAGATGTTTTTTTGTGTGAGGTGAGTTTTTTTTTTACATACTATTGAGTAATTTGACTTTAGTTTGTTGCATTTTGATCATCTGAATCTCATACCCCATGCAAATAATCAAATTATGCATTTTAACCCTAAATATAAAGAGGGTTCCCAGATTTGTTTTTAACAGGTTTTAAATAACTTACATTAATATTGTTTGATCCTCAACATGAACATGTTGTTTATATTTTTGTTACATGTCAGAGGTTCAGTTGATGGGATTTTTTTGTCTTGTTTTTATGTTCTTAAATACAGAGGGTTTTTTGTGGTCTATTTAAAACAGTTCTTTGTTTAAATTTATTTAACATTGTAGGTATGAAATGCATGGGTATTCAGGGTCTAGAAAGATAAGTTGTTATTCATCTTACATGTTTTATTGTTGCATTGGTAATGGATAAAACCTCTTTAAAGAATATCATGTACACATGGGAATGAAAAAAGCTATTTTGTTATTTAGCAACTCTGAAAAACTTTTTCATGGTTTTCTTTCTTTACAAATCTTTCCCTTAACCTCAATTTGCAATTATTTCACATGTCTTGCTTTTTCTTGGCACTCAATAGCTCCTCATTTGTAGTTGTTGGCTGCCTTTAAGCTTTTAAGTTGTGTTAGGTGGCATGTGGATTTTCTTGACTTATCAGTTTTGCAAATACTTTTTAGCGAGGCTGTTAAATGTGAACTGCAAAATCATGAGGGACCGCTCGACGCTGATTTCACACATTACTGTGTTCTTTGCATGATAACTGAAACTGGGAGCATTTCATAGGAATTGCTGACATCAATCATTTTTCTCATATGTTTACAAAAAAGGAACGTCTGCGTACTGGTGGTAGAGTTTTAGGAATGAAAACTACAAGTCACACAAATCCACTAGTTTATATCTCATCACCTGTTTGCCTTTGGCTTCTAACGACGCATCCAACCAAGCAGCAGAAACTCAGCTCCCTTCATCAGACATAGCATTACTGTATATGTTTTTATTTTCTTGTTTTGCTTGTGAGTTGCTCTTAAAATACTGATAATACTAATGTTGTTGATAACCAAATTAGAGTTTCAGGGCCTCCTGTGTTCAAGCGGTGTTAGGGAACATGTTACAAAGCACTGTAGCATGTCCTGCAAGCCCTTTTAATTTGATTCATTGTGATTTATTATCAAATAAAAGTTGTGTGCTTGTGGAATGAAATCACTCTGTTGGTTTTCATTTGTTGGACAAATAGATTTCATTGGATGTTCAATGGAGCTTGTCCGGCTCATATCTTGAAAATGGTCGCCATTGTTCCTTTCTTTGTTTGATGTCTCTATTCATGTTCCTGATAAATTAGGTGCTTAGTTAAATAAAGATATCAGATTGCTTTGATCTGCTGGTCTTCATTTTTTGAGCAAACAAGAGTCTTAAAGGCAGAACGTTCTCGTTCATTTCCTGTGGTTCGAGGAGCATGGTGCTTCCAGAGCTATTCACGAGCGATTCTGGAAAACCGGAGAAGAAAAATGATTCCGTGGTTTTAATGCAGTTCTGTTTCGCGGTGATTGGACTGGAGAAGCTGGTGGATCAGGAGTTCTCCTGCCCCTGTGACCCGGCGTTTAACGTCATCCTGGTCAGCTCCGTGTTCTCGGGTCCGGCTCTTCTGGCGCTGTGTGTGATGGTCTTCATCCAGAGACCTTGCAGACGCTCCTCTTCTCGATGCGTCAGGGCGCTCCTCTTCAGTCTGATTCCTCCGCTGCTGTGGATGTTTCTTCTGCTGCTGGAGGGGGAGTATGTGGCGTGTGGGGTCTCACACTGGAAAGGAGATTTTGTGTTGGATGAAGAGGTGAAGATTAAATGGTGCAAACCCTCTAGGTTGAATGAAGGCAGAGTGAATGGAACCGAACTGCTCGAGCGGACGAAAAAAGTCATTTTTTTACTCCAGGGTGAGTCGAGTGTAGCATTCCTTCTGCATTAGGAAGCAGAAACGTTGAAGTCACCTTGTGTCTGTTTTGTTAGTTTTCAGCACTGGTGTTCATCACTCTGGTGGCTGCAGTTCTAGTTGTTGTTGTGAGCTGTTGGGATTGTAGAGTGAGACGTTTGGAGATGCACGGAAAGCAGAACAATCCTGGAGAGAGGTCCACATCATCTGTCTATGGATCTGAAGTTGAACTACAGCAGAGTTTTTAGAATCTAGATGGTTATTGACAGAATAAAGGTCTTTGAGCCATTTTTTTATTTAAACATCTTCCTGCAGGTAAGGAAAGATCTCTCCATGAATGTAATTCAACTGTGTGAGACATAAATAGGGGCTAGTTGGTATCCCTTTTAAACGAATACCAGTGTTTAAATTTTTTTAAAATGATTTTAATTGATTATATATCCCAATACCGGTGTGTATGTCTGAACAGCCAATCAGAGCGCTCTCTGGGTGTTATACCGTTTCATACTGGATACCTGTGTTTTAGGATTCTTTTATGTATTTTTCATATACCGTAATAATGTTTGAGCGGGTACAAAATGTCGACAACACACTGAGCGATGAACTGCATGGACATAGTTTCCGAGGTGGTACTAAACAAGCGGTCATATTTGAGAATTATGGAAAAACAGTCTGTTAATTCAGGAAATGTTGTCACAGGAACAGAAGAGCTTGTTCAGAAGCCAAATAGATTGTGTGGAAATACTGTGGATTAACAAAATCTGACACTGACCAAAAAATAATAATGCCAAAGTTTTGAGGCAAGCAATCGGCTTCATCCTGTCCTGGAATATGAAACAAAGATCTGCATGCATTTTCATGTGTGCAGGTTTAAAGTTGGCACTACAAAACACGACTCAAAGCGAACTGCCTACGACAAGAAAAAGCAAACACTATTAACGTTACCACCCGCTTAACGCTGCTGAGAAAGAGGGCTTCAACCTATTTAAATATTTCAAATGCTTGAATACTACCTGGTTGGACTTGAAGTGATTTTTCACAAAGATAAAAGTTGAATCTCTTTTGTAGTTAGCTGTTTTAAAACTATTAAATGTTACCTTAATGGAAGTCCAGTGATAAAGAATTTTCCACTTTGCAGTTACAGCTGAAGGTAGGCATGGGCCTGTATAAGAGTTTGGCACTATGATAACCTTAGATAAAAAAGTCACGAAATTGTAATTTACTGCTAATTACATTGTCTCTAAAAAAGAACACTGCAGGTACGCAGCTTAGCATAGTAGAGTCTTGCGTTTTCACTTTAACGGCACAAAAAATGCACGTACTGTAGGAATGGTAAAACTTGTTTTGCTTGCGGTTTTGAAACCATGGCTTTTTCAAACTGTGGTAAACCTTGAAATCGTCTGATTGGACACAGGGTCGTCAAGCTGTTTTGAGCTCCCAGAAAAAAAAATTGCATGAACCAATCTGAATTTTACATTTACATTTATATATTGTGCACACGCTTTCGAATATGACTTGAGGAATGTTTTTGATGAGGGAAAAATACTAAAACATGCACAAAATTTCTGAGAATTTCAGTTTACAAGATACGACACCTTTAAGTTTGAGAAATCTAGAGAAATCGTTAAGCTTTCCTCCCATTATGATGTGTAAAATTTACCTTGGAGCATGGATTCTCTCCTTCCCTTTGAGAATAAAGTTGCCAGCTATAGCTTTCTAGACTTTTATTTAACTTCAGGGTGAGAAGCCACAATGAGCTTGATTTCTGGGCTGTTAAATTTCAAAGGTGAATTTTTCTACTCAACTCTACTTCTCAATGTCTCCTGGCACATAAAGGTCATCTTATAACTAACTACTTGTGTTCAAATTCTCACCTGATGCATGTTTTAAGGTTTGCACATATGTTTCAATTTATTTGTGGTTGCCTTTTTGTTTAGTGAAATACTTCATCAAAACTCTTAACTTGAAAGATGTAAACCTTGTACCGTAGCCCCAACAAATAAAAACTTAAAGAAAAACCAGACATTTTCCACCAGATATTTTGCATTTTTGCAATTTTAAAAATGAAATCTTTGGAACGTTGTCTTCTAGAGTGAAAGTGAAAGCTTTTGCCAGCCTCGGGGTCTTTCTGAAGCAATTTAATCAATCATTCTTTTGGGATTTAGAAAAAGAAGCTGCAGAACATGTTTACACAGGCTTGCAAGTTCATTCCTCGAGATTTTAAAGAGAGGAGACAATGAAAAGTTTTCCAAGAGAAAACAAGTATCTTCAAGTTTTTGAAAGGCTGCTGTAGAATGAAAGCAAGTACGAAATCAACAAATATACTCAAAATGTCATAACTTTTGTAAGCATGAAAACTAAACTTCAAATTTCTAGACAAATAAACTAATAATTAGCCATGCAGCCAATCCTTAACATTTTTCTTCTAAATGTTTCAGACGCTGTCATTTAATGCCTTACAATAAAAAACTAATTTGAATTGAAGTAAACAAATATGCTTAAATTATAATGCAATATGTAAGCATAAAAACTAAATCAGGAACTGTTTAAGTCAATCCTGAAAGCAGATATAACTCAGACCCAAAATGCACATTTCTCTGCTTGTTTAAGAAACTTTTGAAGCTGCAGTTTAATACCTTTAATATAAATCAAATATGAATGAAAGAAATGGCCAAATTAAAATGCATTATTTTTTTAACACAAAAACTAAATCTGAAATTTAATATTATAAGTTAAACTGTTTGGTTAACAATATTTTCAATCAGATATAATTGTAGATATAAAATGTACATTTTCTACATGTTTAAGATACTTTTGAAGCTGCAGTTTGATACCTTGAAATAAAAGCTAGTACAAATTGAACAAATGTGCTTAAATTATATATATATATATATATATATATATATATATATATATATATATATATATATATATATATATATATATATATATAAAAAGTAATAAGGAAAGATCCAGAATTTCTGGTCAGTTAAAATATCGATCCTCAAAAGAGTTAATTCAGGCCTAAAATGAACATTTTTCTACATGTTTAAGACATTTTTAAAAAACTATTGAAATGAAAGCATGAGTTGAAGAAATGGTCAAACGTTCTCATTGTCAAATTATTGGTCAAATTTCTAAACGTAAAAACTAAATCATCAATCTTCCAAACAGATATAATTCAGACATAAAATGTATGTTTTCTGCTTGAATAACACAAAATTTAAATTAAGGCATGCATGAATTAAACTCTAAAATTATGCACAGACTTAATGTAGGATTTAAGTAAATATGCTCAAATTGTTATTTTTACAAGCATAAAAACTGAATCAGAAAACTCTGGTCATTTAAACAGCTAATTAGCTTATACCAAGGCAGTCAGTCTGCATAATTCAGGCATAAACATCATATTTTTATATGTGTGAGATAAAATGTAATACCTTGAAATGAGAGCTTGTATGAATATGAATTTGTATGAAAATTCGAAAATCATGTTGTTGTTTTTTAAGCAAAAAAAGCAAATAAGCAAAGATCAGGAATTAAACTGTTATTTAGTATGTACCAATGTCTTCAATCCACTGAAACAGAAATATGTAAGGCAGAAAATGCATACTTTCTACATGTTTAACACACTTTTCAAGCAGCAAACGCCTCGAAACACCTTTAAATTAAAGCAAGCATGAACTAAAGTCATGCTCACATTATAATGTTTAAGTGTTAAATAGCTTACGCCAAAATAATCAAACCTCAGACGAGAAAGTCACAAAATAGACATTTTTCTACATGTTTAACACACTTTTAAAGCGGCAATTTAATACTTTCAAATGAAAGCAAGTTCGAATTAAAGAAATGCTCAAATTCTAAAATAGTTTTTTTAACATAAAACTAAATCAACAATTTCTGGACAGTTACTCTTGTACAAATGAAGGCAATTCTCAACACAAATATAATTATTAAATATAAGAAGACTTTTCTACATGTTTAAGGCACTTATGAAGCCAGTGTGTTGAATTAGCTAAAGGCATCTTTTCAAGATTTATGTCAGAAACGATTTATTATCATCTCTAGCTAAAGTGGAGCTGCGTTTGGGAGGAAGTTCGGAGATCCTGAGTACCGGTCTGATGAGGTTTTAGAACACTTCTTAGAAGAAACTGCATAATCTACACCTCTCTAATCTAAAATTGTTCTGATCTGTTTATCTTGAGAGGCTTGTCCCGTTCAAGTCCTTCAGAAACTTTAGTGTTCAAGGCAGCAGGGGGCACTGAAAGGTCCTGTCTATGTAAATCCTGGAATGAAGAGCAGAAACGATTAGAAACCAAATTTATTCAGCCGAAGTTTCTTAAAACTGATTATACACCAAGACCTGTCTAGAGCGAGAGTCAAAAATTGTGAAAAATAACTACTCTTTAAACGAAATTAGGTTATATGTTAGTTAACATCACTAAATATTCTATAGATCTATTCAGTTGCATGCATTAATACATAAAAATGTTTTATTGCTAAATTGTACGTCATGTTTTTTTTTTTTTCAATCTTGCTAAAATGGACTATTTAGTCACCTTCACTCTTCATCAATCTTTCATGAGAACCTTTTTTCAGCTACATTATAAAAGCAAGAAGTAAATAATAATTTCTTTTTACTCCTTTGACTGTAAATTTGACTTGGACATTGAATGCGTGATTTCACCCATAGCTTTCAGGAGAAACCAAATGAGGCTCTGAGTTTGGGTAAATCCTTGACACATCATTACTGCCAGAGTCTAAACAGATTAAAATATGTGATTAGGGGAATCAGAAGTGACGAAAATAAAATCTCAGTGTTTGGAGTAGCCCAGCCCTTAATTGGGTAAAACTTAATTTTTAATCATTAAAACTGGACCCCCCTCAGAATTTAGAAACAAAATGAGTCCCTTTCTTTCTATCACGCATAGAAGTCAAAAGTGGCTAAAAAAAGAGTAGCTTTGTCCTAATTATGCAAAATGTTACATCTTATTATAAAAAAACATGAATAACTAAAGCTGCAAGCAGCGATGTAGAGCTTGGAGCAGTCTGGCACGGAACCCTCGGTTGCCAATACCTTAAGCTGCTTAGCAGACTTGCAGGTGAGGATAATAATAAAAAGATTTAGGATTTAGAGCATTTTTGAAAGTGACAAGCTTCTTCAGGCCAGTTGGAGGCGCTCTATCCAAATCTCACAAAGTTCAACCCGGTACGTTCTTAATTCTCAGAGCTCTAATAATAAAAAAAATCGACCCCCTTCAGAGTTGTCGTGAAGATCAACAATAGTGATGTGAATAAAAAAATCGTTTTTTTTCATATGCAAAAATAACATTTTTAAATTGGAATTGTTTCAGTTCTGGGACCAGCCTCAAGTGGCCAGTCGAGGAATTACAACTTCAGTCACTTTCTATCAAGAAAGTAAGAAGGTTTTTTGTTAGAAGTGTTAAAAATCGTGTTGTTTATTTTGTGTTATGTTGCTTTTTGTTTGTTTGTTTGTGTCTCGGTGATGTTTTGCCAAAGAGGATGTTTGGTTTTGTGCGTTGTGTTGTTTTTTGCTGTGGGTTGCGGATTTCTTGACAAAGACGATTTTTATTTTCTGTTGTGTTGTTTTCTGGTTGTGTCGTGTTATTTGTTTTGTGTTTTTTATGGTTGTGATTTTTTAGTTTTGTTCTGTTGGGTGTCTTGGCAAAAAGGATGTTTGTTTTTGTGTGTTGTTCTTTGGTTGTGTTGAACAGAAAGAGACAAGTTTGTCAGAAGTTTTAAGAATGAATAACTTGCTTATATCTTAGGAATAACTCCACTTAGCTTGAAAACAATTGCAAAGGTTAGCAATCTTGTTTTCAGCGCACCTCTGTAAACGGTTCCCATCTCTGAAAGCATGTTTCTCAAAAGCAGCAGGTCTGAAGCAGCACTAATAATTACAATGCACGCATCACTGTGTAATATTTGGCTTCCAGTCGGCTCTCAAAAGTGGCTTGTAATCAACTGAGAGTTTAACCAACAAAGAAAACCTTTTCCTTTTCTCCTCAAACACTGTTCATTTTCTTAATCGCTGTAATTAGAAACCAGCTTTGATTAAATTAGAGCGGAGGACACTTCGCCGTCTGTTTGAGGACTTAACGAGGATGTACTTGGCCTGGATTTATTTCAACTTAATTTAAACGTCAAATGTTTTAAATCACAAGTTTGTGCTTAATTCACTTGATGCAAATTATCTTTGTGGGACCTGAGCGGTGGTAAAAACTAAATGATTGTATTGTAAGAGACCGTTGACTTTATGGTAATTTTGGGATTTCATGTTATCACAGAGAGCAGCTGGAGCAGAAATATTCAGAGTGCCATTCTGTCATTATTTTTGCAGCTTCTGTGTGCTCAGATATGACATTTCATGAGTCTGTCAGACACTGACAACAAGACTCGGATCAATACTTAATATATCATCTGCTCTATAGGTCAAATCATATTAAAAATATATCAAAAATGGATGTTTGCGTGTCACTGAGTTGAAAACATTGTAAGATTATACTGGGGAAATACAATATTGTGCAGACATTGATTCACCCAAACCCCAAACTTTCGAGGGTGTTCTGCACACAATATTGTCGCTTCAAACAAGAAGAGTTAATTGAATCGTTCACTCAACTGATAAGTTCAAGAAACATTATGCCATGTGACAAAATGCCACAAATGATTTTTTGATATGTTTTGGTTCAGCAGAGAATTAGCAATTAGCAGAATAACTTAATATTATCAATGCTTTAGCCTCTCTTGTTCGTTGCACTCTTTCCTATACTTTCTCTGCACTGCAGTATTTTATTTTTTTTTTTATTTTTATTTTTTCAGCTTAAACCGAGGGCAGGTTACATACAAAATTCCCTGACTGGAACTTGCAAGCTTAGTTGATCATTTGTAAGCAGTGACTACAACCTTACTGGATGGATTTTTGTTCTGAGTAGACAAACCAAATAGCACAACCAAATTGGTGAAATGAAAGCATGTGAAACAAACATTTATTTAAAATGATTTTAGTGTTGCTATTAAGTATCTTCACCTTCAGTATAACTGAAAAGTTAGAGACCACTCTGTTACCCTTTGAGATTTTGAGATATCTATTTTTCAAGAAAACGGCCTTAAAGATGGTGTTCTGTCAGCCACACCTTAAAGCTGAAGAATTGTGGGCAGGGCATGTCCTGTCAGAACCAATCAGCAGAAGCTGGGCCGACTATTGATAAAGGGGTTGTCAGATCCATGTTTATGATCCTGTCAATTCATTTCTAGTTTGAATTGCCACTCCTCGTCTAGATTGAGTATAGCTGTGTTGACATTTACATTTATGCATTTGGCAGACGCTTTTGTCCAAAGCGACTTACATTAGGGGAGAGACAATATGCAATCTGTTACACCGTCAAAGTCTATCTCAGCTTCTCATAATAGAAGTTGTATCAACTGATCAATAAACCAAAGCAGTGAGGAAGTAGAGGAAGAAGATAAAGACAGAGGAGGGAAAAAAGAAGGTCGTTTTTTTTTTATTTATTATTATTTTTTTTTATAGTAGGTGTTTCCTAGTTTTCTGACTGGATCAGGGAGTTTGTTCCACCATCCAGGGACAGTGAAAGTGAAGGTTCTGCTGAGAGATCTTCTGCCCTTGTGGGATGGAACCACGAGTCGCTGTTGATTATCTGCTCGTAAACTCATATGCTAATCATGACCCATACTTCCCACAAACCCTAAGTAATCTCCACTTCTACCATCACTTTCTTGTCCAGGAGAATTCTGTCAACAGTGCTTGGTTCTGTTCTCCTGGGGTTGACAGTACAAAAATTATGAATGCAAATAAACTCTTTACGTTAACTTCCAGGAGTCCATGGAGCCAACTCAACTCTTTTCTATGGATTTAAACAAGGTTAATTGAGTTGGATTTAACAGAGAATTTTAACAGCTTATTTTCAGCCGCATGTTTTTGATGTCTTTGGTTCGACTCATTTTTAGAACCTCATCCAAACAGGTGAAAAAGGGTACAGATATGGTGGAAAAGCCACCCAAAGCATGCAGTCATCTCGTACCTTCCCTCAAGATGGATTGGTGAAAAGTGACAGTCTTTTTTCCCTGTTAAACTGAAATAATAAGAACAGTAGCTTTTCAAATGGCATAAATGTGCCTTTTGGTTTACTACCAGTTTAAATGGTTGTCTTTGTTGGTATCAGCTTAACTAACATAATTTAAATGTCCTTTATCACATTGGCAGAAGCACTCCGAACTAACCAATCAGATGAAGCGTTAATGCAGCTCATCTCAATGAAGAACTTTGCACTGACTGACCCGAAGTAAACCGTAGCAGAACTGTGTCGATAAACAATGAAGAGAAAATGTGTTTTATTTATCCGGGGCCAAAAGATGAATGTATTTGTCAGAAATGAATATATTTTCTGTGTGCTATCTATCCATCCATCTTCATCCAATTGATTACCGGGGGCCTCGGGGGCAGCATTCTAAGCAAGGATGCCTAGATCTCCTCCAGCACACTTCCTCAAGCTCTATCGGGGGATACCGAGGCCTTCCCAGGTCAATCAGGAGACATAATCTCTCCATCGAGTCCTGGGTCTTCAGAAAATATTGAAATCTTTTAATATCTTTAGCAGACATCTTTTAAACTTTTTTCATATCTTGTTCAAATTAAACCGGTTTTGATATTTTAATATAATAATTGTTATACAAGACACTCTTTTTGATCTTGTTTCAGTTCAATACCAGTTATATGATATCCTCTTCACTTAATTTTCAGTGGAGTTTTATTTGATTTGATCTTTTGGTTCATCAGTTAAATGTCAGCATTGGATTAATTACACCTTTAGTTCATTATATTTTTTGATGTTCATTAAAAAAAAATGTAATAAAAACACTGGTTCTGACAGACACAAAATAAACTTTCTTCAAAATTATTAGTTGATGGGCTACATTAGTGTTTGAAATGTTAACAAAGGCTCTGAGAAGTCACCTACTACACCAATAACTGACAATATTTAAAAGAAAATCAATACTAGCTTAAGTGAGTTGTTTTTCGGTACATGGTTTAAGTAAATATTCATTCATTCATTCATCTTCATGTTGGCTTTTTTTCCCTTTCGGGGTCGCCACAGCGGAATGAACCACCAACTCTCTGGCATATGTTTTACGCGGCGGATGCCCTTCCAGCCACAACCCATCGCTGAGAAACATTCACACACACTCATTCACACTTTAACACTATGGACAATCGTTCTTACTCAATTCACTTATTCCGCATGTCTTTGGACTTGTGGGGAAACCGGAGCACCCGGAGTAAACCCACGCGATCACGAGGAGAACATGAGAACTCCACACAGAAATGCCAACCGACCCAGACGAGGCTCGAACCAGCGACCTTCTTGCTGTGAGACGACCGTGCTACCCACTGCGCCACAGTGATGCTTGTTTAAGTAAATATTTTCTATATTACTGGGTACCAGTTTAAAGGACAAATTTATCATGATTATTTCCTAGTTGAGCGGCTCAGGCATCTGCTTCGATTCGTCCTGGACTTCTACACAGGGAGTTGTTCAGGGAATCTCTGTCTGGAGGCCCCAGGATAAGCTGCAGGGACCATGCCTCACAGCCAGCCTGGGAATGCTTTGATATTCGTTTGCAGAGCTGGAGGAAACGTCCAGAGATAGAGCCCTGGGTGTGCCTTTCTAGACCACTAGGTTTACGTAGTAGAAGATAATGTGAGATTATATAGAAACAATTTACCCTCCACAGCAAGTTAATGAGTGTTTGTGGGTTTTTCTTCGATTAGATTTATATGCTATTTGTGAAGCTGCGGTAACACATAACAGAGCGGTAGCTTTCCTTATCAAGATGTGGGACCCCCCACAGTGAAACCTGGATTGACTTTCAACACACTGGCATCCAGACAGACCCCCACTGCCCCTTCATCAGAAGAAGCCTGTGTCTCGCATGCAGCCTCACGTCTGGTCCTGCCTTCCCCTGTCCACCTCCGCGTCCCTGGGATTGGATTTCTGAGGGAAATCACAGGGTGTTCCTGATAACAGCGGATCAACACAGTTCAAAGCGTAAAGGAATCAACTCCTGTGTCCATCCATGAGTAAAAGGTGTAGAATGCTTGACTTTTTTCACAGAAATATGAGATAACGTTTGTTATAGGTAGAAACAAAACAAAAAATGTATATGTGTGATTGCTGAGTTGCTGTAGAGACCCCTTGTGTGCATATGCCGTTTTAAAAATAATGGCAATAATAAACTTTTATTTTATAAAGCGCTTTTAAAGCAGTACTATGTCAGAAAAAATGCAGATCCTAAAAAAAATACAGCATCAATAAAACATGTTAAAAATAGTAACTGTAAAAACAACAAAATAATAAAACACAATAAAACATCAACAGTCAAAGGCCAGTTTATAAAAGTGATATTTAAAGATGGCGTAACTTTAAAGAAGAGAAGTTCCTCAGTGTCATCGCATAGACTGAAAAAGCCCTGTTTCCCATAGTTTTAGTTTGCGTACCTGGTACAGACAGATGCGTTAACTGAGTGGAGCAGAGCAAACGGTTTGGTGAATATACAGGAAAAATCTCCAAAAAGTATGCAGGAGTGCTTTGTATGGGAAGGTTAAACATTTTTAAATCAACACAGAAAAGAATCCGAAACCAGTGAAGTGATTTAAGAACATGTGTGATGTGTTCATGTTTTCTAGTTCTGGTCAAAATACGAGCCGCTGAATTCTGAACACACTGCAACCCGTCCAACCCGAGTAGACCTAGAAACCTCGTTCAGGAGAGCATCACATTAATCCGAACGAAAAACGAATAAACATATTGATCAGTCTTTCAGTGACCGAGAACTGCAGCATAGCACACAGTCTAGCTGCATTTCTCAGGTGAATAAAAAAATCTAAAGTCAAGCACGGCTCGAATGTCACACCAATATTCCTCATTTGGCTCTTAGTCTCAAGCCATCAAGTGACGGACAATAGAACCCAGATGTAGCACGCTCTATTTGGTGTCGGGAACCAATCAGCATCACTTCAGCTTTGCCACTATTAAGGCAAAGGAAGTTTGGACTGGACAAATAGACTTTGGTATAGAGTATTAAACAATCTTTTATGTCAGTGTTGCATGATCTTTATTTGAGAGGTTTTCAAATGGTTTAGTTTTCTATAAACAGACAAAATACTATGGTAAAAGTATACGGCACATATTTGAGCTCTATGGCCCTGTTCCACATGACACACTCTGGACTCCAGATCATGAAGGCCAGACCTTATAGGGTCTATTTGGTGTTGTTTCTTCATTGTGAATCCTCAGAGAGTTAAGACCTGTGACCTGAGAACGGGAGGAAATGCTGGGCAAGGTTATAATCTGTTTAAGACTGTAGAAGACTGTTTAAATCACCATGACAAAAAGTTCAAACCATGGTGAAAAGTTCACCATGTTCAAAAAGTAAAAAATATATATCCCTCAGTCATTTCTCTGTGAAATTTTTACGCTTTCATCTCTCATCTGAGTAAGCTCCTCCCATCAGTCAGCTGATTGGTCATTTGCAAAGATTTCTGGGTTGTGTAGTGCATGAAAACAGTGCAGGTTGGGGCTTCACCAAAGACTGCATAAAGAGGGCATAGGGAGTGTAGATGATCACATTTCAGAGCATAAAACTGGACACCCTATGAATTTGAGAACTTTGCAAGCACACGAGTCAGAAATTCTAATCAAATAAGAAAATTGAGACAGCGCCTAACGACTTTTGATTGGTTAAAAGCCAGTACATTACATAATTTGCATAATTTTATGCAACACAATATTATTGTATAAATGGTTTAAGCATTAAGTAAATACACACAAAAAAGCTCGACATGTCTACACACAAAAAGGTTGCTAAATCATTAAACCTTTCGGCTTGAAACACTGACCCTCACTCAAATACTGAAACCAATATTCTGTCCCTCGTGACTAATTAAGACAATTATTAAAGACTTATACTTTAAAATCAATATACAATGAACATAACTAAAGCATTAATCCACATTTGCCTACCACAGCCAGATAGTAAATGTAATGTAAATTGTTCTTGTAATTCTCACCTTAAATGCAATGCTTTATCATCGCTACAGCATTCAAAGTTGCAAGAAATAAACCTGTCTAAATCAGACTTGTGCAAGCCCTCTCCTTTAAGCGTGGCATCGTTTGATCACAATAGCATTACCTTTAACCTTTAAAATAAAGGAGGATTTTTAATCAACTCATAGCGCATGTTGCATAAAGCGAGCTTGATCTGATCTGCAGTGATGTTTAATTAACTATAAATCACATCTGGCAGACAGCGGTGTGAAGAGGAACTCCTGCCGCCTGCTGTAAGGAAGCTCAGGATGTCCTGTGGCTCAATCAGAGAATGATCTGGCCCTGTTAAACCCTTTATAACCTCATTATGGTGCGTCTCATTCACCTTTGGGATGTAGGACTTGATTACCGCAGTCTTAAAAGATTTTCTAAGATTTTTGTGTTGTTGTGGTGAGGCTGCTGCTGCTGAAGATAAGCTTTGTTTGCCAGCTGACCAAACTTCTAAAATCATAGCTACAACGTAAAAACACTGTTGCTCTGTATGAGGATGCAGCACACACAAATTGTGGAGTGCCACAATGGGCCTCAAAATTTTGGATCCGTATACCAATGGAAAAAACATTGGTTGAATGTTAAAAAATGTAACAAAAAACAAATACATATGTAATTATTAAACTTTACTGTGGTAGTTAACATTGAAACTGAGTTCAGAGGATGATGGAACCATCTGTTGGATCCGTGCTAATATATATTGCATATATTGAAGATAATATTAGCCATCTGATCAAAACAATGGCTCTTTAATGGAAAAAGAATGCATAAACAGGGACCAAAAGAGTGAACCACTTAAAAACAAAGAATATGACTAATCAGCAAGATACAAGATTCTAGATACTAATTAATTAACAATTGAAACAGAAAACACAGAAAAGTGTTTCCCCTTTTTTTCCGGGTGCAGTTTTTGTGCCTCCAAAAAAATGACATTTTTATTAAATAAAAAAAGTGAATTGAACGCAATATTTTGCTCACAAATTAGTTTTATGTAACACATTAATGATTACAACACTCTTTCTTCCTAATATTAATCTGGATGTCTATAGATTAAACATAGACAATCATATTTTCTGAATTTAATCTAAAAATAACCATATACTGTAATTCTAATCTTCACAAACAATTACCCTTCATGACTTTTTCTTTAAACTATGTTAATCCACATTAGGTTTATTAATCTGCTTGGAAGCACCTGCGAAATAGAAATACTTTCATTGATTAATTCATTGAGTTGGTAAAAAAACATTAACACAGAAGGGACACTAACAAATCAAATCTAAGTTTACTTATTTAACACCACACTTTTAACATTTCTCAAGGGGCTGTATATATAAAAATCAACAAATACAGATGTAATATAGATGACAAACCTGAAAATAACTACAAGACACACCTGGAAACATTGATTAGTGTGACAGGAAGTAGGTGAAGTTTTGACCGTCGTGAACACTTTGAGGGGGGTGAATTATTTTTACTCGTGTTTGTTTAAGATATATTAAAATGAAACCTTCAGCCAATCAGACATCTGTACTAACTCTATGTCCCGCCTCTTTGGACCCATTTTTGCTGCCCTGTAAGTGATGCACTTCCATGATGACAATGGCCGGCTCCGTCCATTTTGGGCCTCCTTTGCCATTCATATGAAACATTACGCATGCTACGTCTATGTACTTTACAGCCAATGGTCCCGACGGCCAATTGCTAACTTAGTGTGTCCCGCCTCTAACACACACCCTGAATTAAATCTATTTATCTACATAAATTAGTGTTCAATGTGTGAAACAATGTGTTTAATGGTTAGAATTATTCCACTATACAGTTTAAGCTTCTTCAACACATTTCGGGGGGGAAAATAATGGATTTTGTTACTTGGCTGGCATATTAATTTAACTGTGACCAAAAAAGACTTGTTGCCCCAAGTCATTTTATTTTATTATTAGTGTTTTAAAGTTCATTAATGACAGTTAAGACCCAGTAGCTGAACACCTCACCTGTGCTCCGGTTAGTTTTCTCATCGTAAAGATGCTGCTCGACATCTGGAAGAGTTTTCCAGGCCGTTGTTCTCAGATTCTTCAGATCAAAGGATGTGGCTGAGGGTTTGCTCCCCTGTGAAGAAGAAGCATCTATTGCTGCTTCTGGCCCGAAACAATTTTTAGTCATAGCTTTCACAGGTTCTCAACAGACGCTCATAAAGGTTTCTGATAGAATCCACCTCAGACGGGGGTCGTGAGAGAATGCTGGTTTTGGCTACAGTTGTGTGTCATAAAACTGCAAAAGGTATCCACCACTGCTTGCATCCCCCACCCTCCAGCATTTGGTTCACACTACATTATAATGTTGCATCTGTGCATATAAAGAAATGTTCCAAAATCAAAATGAATATTCCAGGATGATTCTTCTGCTTCCCCCGCTATTGATTATCTGAGAAATGTTTAATATTTCTTGTATGAGTTCATGACTTCAGGAGATCTTCTACTCAAAGACGAGGCTTAAATGAAAATCCGTTCTCAGAGGAACTCGTCACTTCTGAAGAGGAGGGAAGTGTTTTCCTTTGCCTTGAGGTTTGAACTGTAATCCAGCTTGAGATCGAATGAGACTGGAGACTTTCACTAGAGCTAGTTCACGACTCGAACCTCCACTCTAGCTCTGGACAGACTGTAAGAGTTAGAAACGGATCAAACCTCGGACCCCTCAAACCCTTGGCCAGGTGGCATACCAGACGCTTCCTTCCAGGGATTGAGAGCATAGTCCCATTTGGCCACTCAGGAATTTGGTTTGGAGAAGAACAAGCCCTGAGAAGTTTGATGTTGGCTTGAAGGGTCGAGACCAGAAGCTGGAGGATTTTGAGAATGCAAACATCATAAACCAACCGATACTCTTAGGATATGTTTATGCTGTTGTACTGTCAGCTAAAATAGAACTCAGATTTTTACATAACAATAGCATGTTAGAGCCTGTAACGTTAGTTATGAAATCTTATATATTAAACAATAATTGCCTCCCCACGCTGCCCTACTTCCCAAACTATCAATCTGTCCATCATGCATCCTCACATCTCTTTTTCTGTCTGGACGTTATGTCCCAGAGAGCAAAAACCACTTGGACCAGCTTCATCTAGAGTGCCTTCCCTCCATCTGCCTCCTCTCAGACTCAGACAGGAGTGTTTTTGGCTTACGCACCAGTTCCCCAATTCCAGAGATCAGAGACGGTGTGTGATTCCATTTCCCTGAGCCTTTCCAACCGAGTAGCCCCACACCAAGCCAATTCTGGGACGAAGCTAAAACAAGCATCTTAGCGTATCCACACCAACTCCTGTTAAGTCTTGTACAGACTTCATAAATCCTTTAATGAAGCATATCAACTGTGAGAAACCTCTAATGTTACACAGGCAAGGTCACAGAGACCCATAATGAACCAGAATGAGTGAGGAACAAGCATAGAGGGTTGACTGTAGATTGAATTATTGCAAAGGTATTGGCTATCATTAAAAGCTAATCTTTCATCTGTCTCTCAAACATCTGCTCCTTTTAGAATTAAATATATAGAGATTCATAGCGTGACAACAGACAGTGAGGGATTTTGCCATATCAGCGTTTTGTAATGATTAAAATA
This sequence comes from Danionella dracula, assembly GCA_900490495.1. Classification (NCBI taxonomy): domain Eukaryota; kingdom Metazoa; phylum Chordata; class Actinopteri; order Cypriniformes; family Danionidae; genus Danionella; species Danionella dracula. Next base: position 41,519 of record UELW01000312.1, read on the forward strand.
TTTATATAAAATATATATGTAACAAACTACTTTTGCTGTAGAGAAAGTATTTTTTCACCTTATGGTAAGTCCGCCCCTGGCAACAGATTGCAGGTCTGTTTTGGTTTTTGAATGAGCTGTACCTCTGAAAGTGAGTCTGGCATTACCAATAGTCCACATAAAAGATTTGAACTACTGGAAAACACTAAAAGTATCCTTCTGGAAAACAGAAGGAGGTTTCCAAATGGTAAAGTACACAATTTACATCACAGGCTTTAAGAAATACCCCCCAAAATTCTCTTCGGCTTTTGGGAAATATTCATTTGATGTTAAATTTTTATGTCCTCAAGATAACAATTTAAAACTTCCACTAATGGGTCAATATTCACCATGAACAAATCGTTTTTTCTATCCAGTCAAATTGCCCTTTGAAAAGTCATTCATTAAAAAGAATGAAAAGCTAAGCAAACCAATATTGTGTGCTCCAAAAAGTGTGGAAGATCATCGCAGGCTGATAGTGGCTTGTGTTTATCTACACTCCTTTTAGGTGCTGAGGGCTGGTTTTAGGGATCAACCTTTAACAGGGTTGAAATGAAGCCCATCTGGAAAATCTTGAGCCCATGTGTTAGCAGTTATGTTTTGTTCCACCAATGTGTAAACTAAGTTTAATTCAACTATAATATTTTTACACCCAATTATTTTTCTATGCAGATCCAGCTACTTACCTTCTATTCATTTGGTAGATTTTTATATTTCAAGAAAGCCACGTATGTGTTTTTGCTTTAACTCAGAAACACACTACTTTAGGGTTAACAGAGAAACAAAAGGCGCCTAACAAAGACTTTTATTATGAAGATTGACATCCCATAAAGACTTCCTGTTACCTGCTTAATTGGTTTGCAACTTTGCATGTGGTTGTTAAGCTTTGAGCCAAAGTTGGGGCTTTTAAAATTATTTGTAAACAACCACTTTATTTCAGGGGGGGGGGGGGTGGTTTACCCTCAATTGCTGTTCACTCAAATCAGGCCTCAGTTGAAAGACAAGAGTTTAATTTATTTTTCCAGAAAATAGTTGAGATTACATGTATTGAAAGTCTTTAAAAATGTTTTTATTGAAGTTTGTTCGGAATTCATATAATTAATACCAAGAAAATAATGGAAAGTTGTTTTTTAATTGAGAAAGAATTACAATAACTGTCCAAACGTTTTTCAAACTGACGTTACGCTTTCCAAAATGGCGGATTAAGTTTAGACAAGTTGGCGCCAATTTAGCATCATTTATGCACTCTTCTGTGTGACGTTGTAATGTTAACGAAGAATTAATATTAAAGGGCTGCACTAATCTCTTCAAGAGAAGCTCAAAACTTACTTTACAATCATTAAAAACAAAAGGAAAACACTGTAAAATTGAAAAGAAAACGCATCGTTGACCGTATGTAATATTACAGCAACAATGACCAACTGGAAGAAAAAGTCGATTAATGGTACGTAAACGGCTAATCTTTTATGAGCTTCAGCTTTACTTTATCACCTCTCTTTGAGCCAGTTGTGACTATTTCCACCGAAGAGGCTGCAGTGTTTCTTTACTCTCAGTTAATTGAGGGTTTCTGCCACCGAGAGCTAGCCCTTCACTCCCCGAGACAGCTGACTGTAAACAGACACACGGGGGGAATGCCTCGTGCTGCCCAAAGATTAATGACAAAATGCTGTGTTTGAGGGAACTTCTTTAGTCTAGCGAGGGCTACAAGTTCACCTCAGGAGCTCCTCTTCAAACTTTGTGTTCTGTGAAGCTAAACGGCGCAGAAGTTTCTGATGGGATTCACGTGAACGTCGCGCAGCTGCGGGACTCAAACATGGATCTGTTAAAAGTGTTCTTAAACTCGTCCGTCTGCTTCTGGTGCCTGGCTTTATTTCCCCTGAAGATACCTGCGCAGCTGGGTGAGTGGAAAACTTTCTTTATAGTGCTGCAGATGTGTTCTAGCGAGAAATCTGCGCATTTTAAGCTTGCTTTGAATGAAGTGCGGACTTGCGTGCACTAAACGGGATTCGGTATGCAGCAATCATGAAAGAGTTTTCGATAACTTTGGGATCAAAAATGCAAAAACGTAGTCGAATCTAAATTATAGTTTTTTTTTTGTGAACGGAATAAATTATTTTTTAAGCAATGCGTTCCGCGTTGATACCATATAACTTCTAATATCTGACACAAATTCTTACTCATTTGTTTATTTTCTTATTATTAATAGTTGTTTTTCTAATTTGCTAATTCATTTTCTAATATAAAAATGTGTTCAATAGAAATCAAAGGTGGGTAGAGTTGCCAAAAAATTTACTCAAGGATAAGTAAAAGTACCTCTTTTGGTACAAGTATTTACGCATGAGTAAAAGTAACTGTCAAATTATTTTCTTGAGTAAGAGTAAAAAATGTATCAAAATAAAAGATTTCCTATGTAATTTGTTACTTCTGATCTGGAATGTTCACATACTTTGCTCTTGAACCAGAAAATAAAATGTTTGTGGTGACAAACCATCGTTTCTTTGACGGATGTTCATCCCTTTGCCTTATGTATTTGTTGTGTTTTTCATGCAATATTACATAAATAAACAACTACTGTAGATAAAACTGTAATATAACATGTAATTAATTAATAAAGACCTCAGATGCCAGTTCAACACAAGTTCATTTAGTCTGTAACAATCTAAGTTTGTGCTTCAGAATGGTTTTATAAAAAAAAATTACCTCAGCAAAACCACTTCATGTAAAAACTAGCTGCTATCGGCACTGTGCCAAATGACTCCGCTCACCCCACCCCTTTCTGCACGGAGGCGTGTTTAGCTGTCTGTTGTGTTTTTGTAATGTACTTTTGGTAGAAGCATGTGACAGCGATATAATAATAATACAAAGTAATTACGCAATATATATTTAACTGCGTGAGAAATGATCGGCAGCAGGATTTTGTTTGAGTTTTGAATAGTATTGGCACCAAACATTTGCCAACATAAATAGGATTGCTATTGTGAGGTCATTTAGGTAGATATTTATGGTAATTTAAAATAATTTTCACTTGCTTGATCTGTAGCTGAATCACATAGAGTTGTTACAGATCCAAGTTTCAGTCTCAACTTCATTGCAAATCCTGTTTCGTACGGATCCTCGTTTAAAAACAGTCTGGAGCAAAATGGCTTGAGCAAACAATCACGTGTTTTGGTAGATCTGCCAAAGCATTTCCACCATAAATAAAGGTTCATTTGATGGGAATAAATAAGCAGAGTTGTGTTCTTCTTTATGTCCCAAAACATCACAGATCTTTGAAGCCAGCGGTACTCACAGGAAAAGTTTATCGTGTTCACAACCGTACGTGGAGGGGTGGAGTTGGATGGGTTTCAATGGATGGGTTTCACAGTATTTTATGTTATTTACTGTCAGTTTTACTGGATGATTTAAAAAAAATTTTTTTTGAGGCATTTGCGCACAAATCAATGGGCCACATTTCTGTCCAAAAAGCTAGAAAGTTTTGATTTTGGTCTCCTTTAAATTTTCCACAATAAATAATTATCTTTATTTCAATCTGTATGTAAATTTGCAATGTAAAATGGGCATTTAAACGCTGAGTGTAGGATCGTAATTTGATATAGACACCAGCCCACCAGTGAGCAACGATTGAATAAACTACACCTGCAGGGCTGTTGTTCAAATCACACAGGTTCGAGATGCAACTTGCGAATGTGATTTTAAACAATGGTTTCTGGAAACGCTACATCTGGCACGAATGATAGACGTTTAAACTTGGCCAGCGGCTGGAGGGAGGGGCCTTTGATTTCATTGCACTAGTCTAGTGTCTGTTAAGAAAATTAACCAATGGGCCACGAAAATTAAGCAATGGCCGAAACTGTGTTCTTTTTAATAATTATTATTAGTACTGGCCCAAAAATATGCGTCGACCCACCAGGCATTGCCCGGTACGCCCGATGGCCAGTTCAGGCCTGGTTACTTCACAACTCCTGAGTAATTAAGCTTTAATTTCACTCAAATATGCTGTTTTACTCCATTTAACTCCATATGAAAGCAAGCAATTAATCTTTTTTATGTATGTTGTATTTGTGTTGATATGTTTGTTTTTATACTTATATAAAATACGCAGGAATCCAACAAAAATTACATTTTGCATTCACTAATGCCGTCAATAGGGTGCAGATCACAAGATGTTTTCACCTAATTGCAGTATTACATTACAATGTGATTGCACCACCCATAAATCTTGATCTAGAGTCACACATTAGGAGACTCTTCATCAGTTTCAGGGACAGAGCGTCTACCGTTATCTGCTTGCACTAGTCAAAGGAAGGAGTAGAAGCGATGCTGCTTCTCTCTGTCATGTTTCGACTCCTCATTATTTCTTCACAGCAGATTTACTTCTACAGCAACACAATGTTTCTGATTGGATGTCTGTTGGCAAGCACTTAGCAGCAACAAGCAGCACTCGGTTGCACACCAAACAAACTTAGCACTGTAATACAGGGTTAACACCAGAATTATGGTGCTGATCCTGTTCCGAAGCAAGGTTTCAGAACATAATATATATACATAATAATACATATACATTTCCCCCCCGTATTATATTATTATTACCCGAGGTCAAAAGCGGTGTTCAGAACAATGATAACCTAAAATAACCCTTAATTAATATCATGGATTATATCATGGATCATATCAATTTTATGGAAGTTTGGCAATAACAATATGAAACGATATTTTGAATGACCAAACATCCATAAGAATATTTTAAAAAATTTTAAGAAAATTAAATCGTACACAATAAGTGTCATAACTTTGTTGTCATAAAATACACACACATTACCCCTTAAAATATAGAACAGAACATAGTAACAGAATGAAAAACATTTCCCCTCAAGTATTCAGCTAAATATCAAACTATCTTCACAAGGAACGTATATATTTTACCATCTGTGTGATTAGAGAAGTGTAATATTGATTGATTTTAGATCAAATAAATATTGCTATAATGATAATAAGTGTCAGTGTTTTCTTTGCCTTTTTAAACACTGTTTTGAAGCTGAGGTTTCTTGTGTTGCTGCGTCAGGAGCATGCTGCAGACCTCAATGTGCTTTCAATCCGAAGTCCTTGTTTTCATTAGCGCTCTGTTCTCAAGAGGAACTCGACAGCTGTTTGGAGTCTGAAACGGAACCAAACTACCTTCCTTAACTCGCAACTCTGAGGCTGAACACCAAATGGGCAGCCTGTCTGCTCCGCTGGTGTCTGTCTCTCTCCCCGTCTGTCTGAAGCCAGTCAGAAGGTGAGCATTAAGCCTCAGGGGAGAAGTAACGGTGGGAATGTGAAGCCTCATGATTGTGGCTCTGTCTGATTAGAGAGCTCTGATGCTGCTGTTGTCTCTCAAAGCTCAGCCCCCAGCCCCATTACTGTTTAATGAGTCATAAAAGCACTCCTTTACAAATTTAAGGGCTGACTGGCTGTTTAGGTCCTTACTTCATTGACTCTAAATAATTAATAAAGTATAAAAAAAATAAAGTTGTTTTTTTCTTGTTCACATTACAAGTATGTGTCTGTTTTACAGTATGTCTTCTGTGTGAGAGGAATGCGGCTCCTTATGTGACACATATTCATAGATGACAACACTACGTTACCCAGAATGCACTGCTAACAGAAATAAACATTGCCATAAATGCTTCTCTTGGAATTCTTGCAGCTTTGTTACTTCTAAATATGACCAAACATTTGGCAAAAATGTACACATTTCAGTAACAAAAAACAGTGACTCAAATAATTGAGCTGTCATATAAATATAAACATTAGGAAAGGTCTGGTGTTTATTGCAGCTTTTTTTTTTGCCAAGTCCCTCTCATAAAGACATTTACATTTACATGAAAACAACCAATCCTATTTTGTTTAGTGTTTTATAGGCGTGGAAATTTTGATGCAACAACATGCAGCAAGTTGATGAGAGAGAACACAGTTACAAGAGTGAAACAACAGTTGCACTTCAGTCCCCATTACAACAATAAACCACCTGAATCAACCATAAAGCTTTTGAATCAACCATAAAGCACTTGAATCAACCATAAAGCACTTGAATCAACCAGAAAGCTTTTGAATCAACCAGAAAGCACCTGAATCAACCATAAAGCACCCGAATCAACCATAAAGCACCCGAATCAACCATAAAGCACCCGAATCAACCATAACACACCTGAATCAACCATAAAGCACCTGAATCAACCATAAAGCACCTGAATCAACCATAAAGCACCTGAATCAACCATAAAGCACCTGAATCAACCATAACGCACCTGAATCAACCCTAAAGCCCCTGAATCAACCCTAAAGCCCCTGAATCAACCATAAAGCACCTGAATCAACCATAAAGCACCCGAATCAACCATAAAGCACCTGAATCAACCCTAAAGCCCCTGAATCAACCATAAAGCACCTGAATCAACCATAAAAGCACCTGAATCAACCATAAAGCACCTGAATCAACCATAAAGCACCTGAATCAACCATAACGCACCTGAATCAACCATAAAGCACCCGAATCAACCATAAAGCACCCGAATCAACCATAACACACCTGAATCAACCATAAAGCACCTGAATCAACCATAAAGCACCTGAATCAACCATAAAGCACCTGAATCAACCATAAAGCACCTGAATCAACCATAACGCACCTGAATCAACCATAAAGCACCCGAATCAACCATAAAGCACCTGAATCAACCATAACGCACCTGAATCAACCCTAAAGCCCCTGAATCAACCCTAAAGCCCCTGAATCAACCATAACACACCTGAATCAACCATAAAGCACCCGAATCAACCATAAAGCACCCGAATCAACCATAAAGCACCCGAATCAACCATAACACACCTGAATCAACCATAAAGCACCTGAATCAACCATAAAGCACCTGAATCAACCATAAAGCACCTGAATCAACCATAAAGCACCTGAATCAACCATAAAGCACCTGAATCAACCATAAAGCACCCGAATCAACCCTAAAGCCCCTGAATCAACCCTAAAGCCCCTGAATCAACCCTAAAGCCCCTGAATCAACCATAACACACCTGAATCAACCATAAAGCACCCGAATCAACCATAAAGCACCCGAATCAACCCTAAAGCCCCTGAATCAACCCTAAAGCCCCTGAATCAACCATAACGCACCTGAATCAACCATAAAGCCCCTGAATCAACCATAATGAACCCTGAATCAACCATAAAGCCCCTGAATCAACCATAACGCACCTGAATCAACCATAAAGCCCCTGAATCAACCATAATGAACCCTGAATCAACCCTAAAGCCCCTGAATCAACCATAAAGCACCTGAATCAACCATAATGAACCCTGAATCAACCTTAAAGCACCCGAATCAACCTTAAAGCGCCTGAATCAACCATAACGCACCTGAATCAACCATAAAGCCCCTGAATCAACCATAATGAACCCTGAATCAACCATAATGAACCCTGAATCAACCATAAAGCCCCTGAATCAACCATAACACACCTGAATCAACCATAAAGCCCCTGAATCAACCATAACGCACCTGAATCAACCCTAAAGCCCCTGAATCAACCCTAAAGCCCCTGAATCAACCCTAAAGCCCCTGAATCAACCCTAAAGCCCCTGAATCAACCATAACACACCTGAATCAACCATAAAGCACCCGAATCAACCATAAAGCACCCGAATCAACCCTAAAGCACCCGAATCAACCCTAAAGCCCCTGAATCAACCCTAAAGCCCCTGAATCAACCATAACGCACCTGAATCAACCATAAAGCCCCTGAATCAACCATAATGAACCCTGAATCAACCATAAAGCCCCTGAATCAACCATAACGCACCTGAATCAACCATAAAGCCCCTGAATCAACCCTAAAGCCCCTGAATCAACCATAAAGCACCTGAATCAACCATAATGAACCCTGAATCAACCTTAAAGCACCCGAATCAACCTTAAAGCGCCTGAATCAACCATAACGCACCTGAATCAACCATAAAGCCCCTGAATCAACCATAAAGCACCTGAATCAACCATAAAGCACCTGAATCAACCATAAAGCACCTGAATCAACCATAAAGCACCTGAATCAACCATAAAGCACCTGAATCAACCATAAAGCACCTGAATCAACCATAACGCACCTGAATCAACCATAAAGCCCCTGAATCAACCATAATGAACCCTGAATCAACCATAAAGCCCCTGAATCAACCATAACGCACCTGAATCAACCATAAAGCACCTGAATCAACCATAAAGCACCTGAATCAACCATAAAGCACCTGAATCAACCATAAAGCACCTGAATCAACCATAACGCACCTGAATCAACCATAAAGCCCCTGAATCAACCATAAAGCACCTGAATCAACCATAAAGCCCCTGAATCAACCATAACACACCTGAATCAACCATAAAGCACCTGAATCAACCATAAAGCCCCTGAATCAACCATAACGCACCTGAATCAACCATAAAGCCCCTGAATCAACCATAACGCACCTGAATCAACCATAAAGCCCCTGAATCAACCATAACGCACCTGAATCAACCCTAAAGCCCCTGAATCAACCATAACGCACCTGAATCAACCCTAAAGCCCCTGAATCAACCATAACGCACCTGAATCAACCATAACGCACCTGAATCAACCATAAAGCCCCTGAATCAACCATAATGAACCCTGAATAAACCATAAAGCATATGAATCCTTTACTTGCAACTGAACAACATTGAGCTCTTCATCAACAGCCATTTCAATGAATTTCTAGAGCGTATCTGCCTGATGGAAAACATTTGATGGTGTTTTACATGCTTTTTTTTTTTTTTTTTTTTTTTTAAACCTGTTTGACTGAGTATTGACCTGTGTGTCCATGAGAAAGTCTCAGCTCTTCAGGAGTAAGTCAAACGTACTAAAGCATTAACTGTTCTGGAAGTGATTAAAATTGCCATATCATGCCTCTTTAAAATAATGTATAATAAATATTTGACTTTCCCCATACCTTTATTAACCTTCAAAGGCAGTATTTAAACAATATCTTTGAATCACCTCAAATGGTTGTGGTCTTCCAACAAGCCATGGACCTCCCATTGCCATGCCTCCACTATGTCCCCTGCTGGGTTTTTCTTGTTGGCACACAGCAAATCCACTGTTTTTGGACGAATACATTTATTTTTTGGTCATTTAAATAACACATGCCGTGGGACATCCAAAAATATACTTATTTAAATTTTTTTATTGAAACTGTACATTGTTGAGCTACATTATCGGTTCATCTGATTGGTTAGTGGGTGGTACTATGGCCAGTTTGCTGGCTTCAGCCAGCGAGCCATTTCTAGCTCCCAGAAAAAGAAAATACGATCAAACAAACAACCCAAATTAATGACTTGAAGCATGTTTTTGTTACGAGGGAACAACACAAAAACATGAAAGAAATGTTTGAAAAGTGGGGTTACATGATACTCTTTAATAATTAGATTTTGATGTTTGGGACAGTGTATCCCTTTAACATCTTAACTTGATTTATAGTTCTGCTAATACCATGCACCTAGGTGTGTCTAGGTATCTCTAGCTCCTTGTGGTATCTCTTAAAATCCCTCATATGAAACCGACAGCATCAGAACGCACCAAAGTTTTGGTGTGTAATCCTCCCTGCACCATCTTTATCCCACCTTTTTGTCCTTTTATAACTCAAGAGATTGTAGTGGCTGGCGACATCCACTTTTAGCTTCAAATTCTCTATACAAAAAGCCATGGCTGACATCATAGTCATTGCAACCTTTGGGGAAAAAATCTTCCTCCTTTCTAGCACTTTTCTTCAACTTGAGCCCCTTTATGTGAGACTTCTTTGCCTGTGACTTCTTGGTTTTTATTAGATTCTGGCCGCTATGGACGTGAGTCATGTGAGCTCATCTCATATAAGCCTCACTCAACTTGACTGAGTGGAAAAGAGACAAGAAGCAAGTCAGAGGGTTTCTGTGATGCCCTGAATCAGCTAAAGGAGGAAATGGATGAGTATGGTTGGGCTTTAATTTCAAGGAGTTTCCTGTGGTCACCAAGTCTTCGTAAAATACACAGAGCCAGAGCTAAGATGGGAGTTTCATGGGTGGTCCTAGCTATTGTCAAAATGTGTCATGGTTCTGGTCATGTGGCATTGATGGAATTGAAATATAATGAAAAATTGATTTGTTTCAGTAACTCCATTCAAAAATTCTATATTGTATTCGTTTATTACTTTCATTTAGACCTCTAGGAACTATTAAAAGGAGGTAGAAGTAGTGGTGGCAGGACGCTCTTGTATCAAATATTTCCCCAACTCCTTCATTTGAGAAGCTTGTTTGTTCTAACTCTCGAATAGTTTTCATTTGTTTGGAGACATTGAAGACTCTGGGTTTGGACTTGATCCTCACTGATTTGTAAGAATGAAAATGCTTAAACGTTCCTAAAACGCTGTAATAATCAAGTCATTATAGTAGAGCGCAGCCGAGTCCTGAATCATGAAGTTATATCAACCAATCAGAAGCTTCTCTCAGCTCTGATGATGAGTGCACAATACATTACAAATACAATTTTTACTGGCAATACATTTTCCCACATTTTACTCAAACATCTTTGAATGACATTAAATCAAACTATTTTGTCAAATAACATTTTTATCAAAGCTTCAACTAGCACATCTTGTCTGAAGAAATGTTGTGTTTTATTGTTTTATTTTAACTATTGTATTTTCAGTTTTTATTTTGAACTTTTAATGTTTTATAACTGTCTAGCCAAGCTATAGCCTGAGATGCTGACATGGATTGAACAACAAAAAAACTTTGTTCAAGCACATTAATAGGCAAAGGGGAAGAAAAGATGAGGTAGAAAAAAGTGTAGAAAAAAGAACATTAAGTAAATTCACTAAGAGTGGACTCCAGCTGGAGTCAGTGCTGGAAAAACCACCATTCTCAGGCGTATGCAAGACAAGGCTTTCAACTGACTCTCTTTTGCTGATAGATAGATAGATAGATAGATAGATAGATAGATAGATAGATAGATAGATAGATAGCGAAAGATGGAGTAATCTTCTATTCAATAAAGTTTCCATCATAAAAACAAGTTAAAACAGCCCATCGAGGACATCCAACACATGCCTTTTCTTATCTGTGAATGTTCTGCATTTGCATGGAAAGTAAAACAAACCCCAGCCGATGCTTCTACTTTCACGCCGTCCTGAAACAGGCCATGCTGAAACCCCATTAACCTTCCCTCTCCAACTGTCCCTTCAAATCAGCTTTGTCTCTCCTGTTTAAGAATATATAAAACGAGATCTTAAGAGTCTTTATCTCCACTCTGCCCCATTACACCACACTTAAGATGAGATTGCAGTGTAACGATCCTTGAATTAAGGTTGATAAAGCGTGGCATTACGGAGGTGAGGGCAGCCAGACATGATCTCATGAGCGCTCCAGCGGTGCAGAAAACCTCTCGGCTGCCCTCGCCGACTCAGACAGGATTATAGGAGAGATTTTCTGCTCTTTTTCAATTCTGGTCAAGGGTCAGCCGGACCTCTCCTTTATGAGGATGTTCAGATGGTCAGTTGAGACATGCTGCTGTGAACAAAGTCTGCTTCTGACAGTCAGTCCAGTGCATAGGTCAAGTGAAATCTTTTATTTTAGAGGGGAGCAATAAAGTTGTGAGATTGCTTCAGAAAAATTTTTCATACAATACTTTTTATTGCTTTGATGTTTTTTTTTTATCTTAATGAAGCATAGTTTTTATATCTTATTTGATTTGACTTGATCCAAATAAGTTTGGATTGTTTTGTTTCTCACTTTGTTTTTGGGTTTGTCATTTCAAATGTATTTATTTGATCTTTGTGTCATGTGGGTTTTATTCCTTTTTTTTAGTTTATGTTTAGTTTACTTTGTTGGGATTTTTTTCCGTTGTACTTTGCTTTATCTGCAAAGTTGCTCACTGCTCAGTTTCTGTTTTGTCTGCTATCTGCCCTGTCTCCACCTGTCTCCAACAGAAGTAGTTATTTTTTTGTACTTGAGTCCAACTTGGTCCCTTTTACTAGCTTTCTTGGTTTGATTTGATGATAGTTTTTTTATTTTCTGTGTGTTAAATACACATCAATATATATATATATATATATATATATATATATATATATATATATATATATATATATATATATATATATATATATAAATCACAAAATTACTTATTCTCAATTTAAAAGTTAATTATAAAATGTTAAAGTGGTGTAGTTATAAAATATAATTTTCTTTATCATAGTCGTGTACAATTGAAATATTAATTAGCACCTCTTAGTTATCTTACAACTGTGCAAATAACGCTTAGTTTCTGGCTTTTACATGGTGGTATAGATAGTGTAACAGCGTATTAAAGTCTGGTGTGAGTGTGTGCACTTACCACGACATGTCTGTGTCGAATAAAAATAAGCATCTCTGCTCACAGAACTACATAGAGTAAATAATAACAAATTAAGTGTGTTTATGCAGTTGCTCCCTTTTCAGAAGTACAGACTAAACAAGGTGAGGGGATAAAAACTCTTGCTTGCCATCCTGCTTGTTGGTTTTGTTATTGTTCAGACTGCCTTGACATTTTATTTGTTCTGCCTTTTTTGCTTCGTCTGCACTTTTCCCACTGGTCTGTTTTGTCTAGCTATCAGCCAGGTCTCCACTTCTCAAATAAATGCTCCTGCCATCCTACCTAGCTTTCTTTTTTCACATACACAAAGATTTAGAGGATTATGGTCTGTTTCTTGCTCCAGCCCTGCTAAAACTGAAACACAAGACCAGTTCTATCACTCCCGTACCTTCATAATTAGCTGTAGAGGTGACATTCGGCCCAGTTTGGCTCTGAGATACAGGAAGGAGAACGGAAAGGTCTTACAGATGTGCTGTCTTAAAAAATGGCAAGGGATTAAAAAAGGTTTAGCCTGAAGGTCACATGTCTATTTCTGTTCCTTCATTTTGCCGCGAGACCTGGACACACGTCACAATTTCATGCAACCTTTGCAGCACAAAGGTAAGAGGCAGAAAAGGAGGGTCAGATAAAGGTGCGTTATTTTTACCCCGGTTAAACATCGGAGGAGCCTTCATTTAGATTTTAATGAACCGAAGCGACGTTTTCAAGCCACTGTACTGACACAGTTTTTGACCTTATCTTCAGCTGTATGGAAAGCGCTGAACTCTGTCTTTGCCAGAAGCCTGTTTAAGCTCTGTTATAAATATTTTGCAGTGGCGTGCTGAGAGGTCAAGGGCAGGTTAGCGGCTGGATAGTCACAATTATCCATGTATGAACCCTAAAGGGATTAAAAACTCCAGTTTTTTATGTTAGCATGCTTACTCATCCTCGGGACTGTAAAAAAAAAAAAAGATGAGAGCATATCGATTTTGGGCTGTCCAAGCAAGCACACACATGAATTGCTAATAAAAAATTTGTTGATGCTAATTCACAAGGTGGAGATAATTATGTTCAAATGATTGATGGATATGATTATCCATTGTTAATAATCTGAAAACGTGCTTTTCTATTTTTTCTTTTTTTTTGTGATGATTTTGACTAATCAGATGTAGGCCTGGATGTGTGTCTTTTTGAATATCTGATGTCAATAGAACACAAACCAATGGAATTTTTGAGCATTCATGAGAAAAAATGCAACCGTTCATGAAAAACTTTATTTTTTATAATCACACATCACAGTTGCACAGCTAGTTGGAACAGTGTTGCCAGATTTTTTCTTATAGTTGAGAAAATGCGGTGCTTGAATTTCACATGGGTTTTTGCTTGTTTCAGGACCTGAATGTTATCCGGGAGGATACAGGACCCTGAGAAATTCCTATCGGAGCGTTGATTTCGACTCCACCGAGCTTCAAAACACTGCGATACAGGATCTAGTCTGTGACCATTCGCTGATGCCAGGATGGTATCGATTTTACTTAAACAACAAACCTGCTGAGATGCCGACCCGCTGTGTTGAGGTAAAAGCTATAAAAAAAACTCATACATTGCACTCTAAAGTGTTCTTGGAACCCTTTTACTACACCAGGGATCTCCAAATCCGGTCCTGGAGGGCCAGAGGCTTAGGTGTTTGGTTCAATCATCATGAAACACACCTGTTGATGTAATGAAGGTCCTCTGTTTTTATGAATCTAGAGTAGTATGCAAACTAAAGCAGGGTTGCAACTATAATGTGCAGGACTGCAGCCCTCCAGGACCGGATTTGGGTAACCCCGTCCTAGACCTGTCGTAGACTTAAACACAAAAAACTATTTGGTTGTGTAAACGATACATGGCTGACTAAAACTGATTTCGCCAGATGAACCACTGTGGCACACAAGCCCCAGTGTGGTTGTCCCTCAAGGACAGTGCTCTTCCTAGACCTGGAGAGGTCAAGAAGCTCTCGGCTTGTGCCACGTGGCAGTTCTTCCATGGGAGTCTTAAAGACTGCTGTTTGTTCCGTATTCCAATCTCTGTCCGCAACTGCGGCGACTTCCTGCTCTACTTCTTGCAGCCCACACAGGGTTGCATGGGATACTGTGCTGAAGGTAAGGAAGCATGACTCATTTGTTCAGAAATATTTAGAACCCTAGGGCTGCAACAGTTAATCGAAATAATAGATTGAAAAAATTATCAGTTAACATTTTTGTGAATCAGAGGTAATAAAATGATCAACCGGCTCACCGTTCTGGAGCATCAAGAAGACAAGCGAGTTATTAAAAGCAGCGGTATAGACGAAGATAAAAAGCAAGTCTGTGAAGGCTCTCATAAAAAGTGGCAGAAGTCATCTCAGATCCGAGAAGATTTCAAGCTTTAGCATGGTTCAGTGCATACACGTAAGATGAGTTGAGATGAGGAAGTCCAGGTGGTAAAGTGATCTGTATACTTCTGTGATCTGTAGAGTGGTAATGCTAAACTCTAACGTTACGATCTATTTTATCTTTTAAGGTTAGAAATCCTTTAGCGTTTTAGATATGCATGGCAGGTGTTTTTTTTTTTTGTTAACTCATTGATGAAGGTGTATAGTACAGCAAGATCATGCTGAACGTTAGAATTCTTTTAAAAACTCAACTAATGTGCTTCGAAGCATGGCTTTTTTGATGAACTATTGGAGATGAAGGCTCCCTTTGAAGAGAAATAAAATTTATTATAAATAAATATAGTGTACAGAACAGAAATCTAGTCCCTTTTTTCAATGCTTCAACCTTCACACTATTTATTTTTCTGTCATAATAAAAACATAGACAAACTTTCCTGAAATATTTATCAGTATTATTAGTTGGGTATTTCTTAATTTAGTGAACCATCTATTATGTGTAAATAAGCGTATTTATGGTATTAGATTCTAATTTCTGGCAAATTCAATCGGCAATTATTTTCTCCCATTCTTTAACATCAGCATACAGCGCAGGAATAATGTGTACATCTGATAATGTGATCCTATACTCTTTTTAAATTCTCTGTAAAGTAAAATATCAGGAGATTAAAAAAAAAGTGTAGGAGCTTTTTCAGAGCTTAAATTAGACTATCATATTAACTGATAGCTGCAGCCCTAATAAGGAACATAAATGAGCAAATAAACTTCAAAAATGTAAAGCAGTGCTCGATTTAGATAGTCACTGTATCTAAATCAACATATCAGTTTGTTAACTTGCAGTTTGTCGAGGCGCATGTCAGTTTTACGTCTGTAGAAACAGCGAATATTTTCTTTTTTTGGCCTGTTAAATGATTCACTCCGCTCTGAGAGAAACCACAGGCCTCTTTTATAGTCCCTGTGATCAATATTTCTCTTTCTCTGCGGCCGTATTTCCTCCTCTTTTCAAACATCGCCTAAATCCATATGAGTGATCGTGTCATCCACCTCAAGCAAGTCTTTAGGTCATTTTTGGGGGTGGATTGATTTCTAGAGAGCCTGCAGAGAGAGATTCACATTGTGGGATTCATGTAGCAATATTTCATGGATTTATGACGCTTGCATGACGGCTACAGGAAGGAGTAAAAAGCTTGACTTTTAGAGCTTTGGCCAGACTTTAAAGCCAGGCTTGGATTTTAAAGTGAACTTTAGAGTTTTAACTGACATCCGTAATTCTCCTTCTGATCTGACGCTGACGTTAAGCTGTGCAAACTAGATGAATATGTATTAAAAAAAACATTGCTTGTATATTGTTTACTGTTTCATTTATTCAGTGTAGGAAGTGATGTTTTGTAGAAAATATATTTAAAGTTTAATAAAATCTTCAGATTTAATTCAATAAATGAGGCGTAATGCATATTTGTGCAACCATTGATTTATTTAGTACTTGTTTACATTTGAGTTCAAATTATTTCTATTTATAATTATTATTTATTATTTTCTTTCTTTATTATTTATTCATTTACTTAAATTACTCATTCTACTTTATTATACCTTTTTATTATACTACTCTAAAGTAAATTGCCAAGTTTTATGTGTTTATAAAATAAGCCTCAAAAAGCTTTTTTGTTTTTCATTCGTTTATTTACTTATTGGATATAAAATTGTTGTTTATTTATTTACTTTTTCTTCTATTTTGGCAAGTATTTATTCATTTATCTATCTATTTTGGTTAAGAGTATTTATAATTGTATTTTATTTGTCTTATTTATTTATTTATCTTTATACGTTATTATACGTATACGTATATATATTTTTATGTAAAATGTCAAGTTATATTTATATACAAAATAGGCCTCATAAAAGTTGTTTCTCAAGTTTTCAGAAAAGAGGCCTTGCCTTTTAATTTATTAATTTATTTGTCTAGAAATTGTCTTTTGTTTGTTTACTTTATGGAGAGTTCTATTTAATCTCTCCAAGAGTTCTTGCAAATATTCATTTATTCATTAATAAGAGGTAATCATTCTACTGTACCAACTTTTTTTACCAGACAGGTTGGGGTGGAAAGTATTTGTTTATTATTACGATTAATTATTTCTTCTTGTTATTACTTTTTATGTATTTGAATGTCGATACATTTTATACATAAAATATGTATAGGTCTCCAAGACGTTGTTTTCTTTTACGGGTCACATGACCAAATAGTTTTGCAAACAGAAGTTCTCCAGTCGTTTGGATGCGGCAGCTAGGTTTTATATCAGTTTCTCTCTATCACAGCATCCCAAAATTTCTGGCTGCTGCGTTTACGTTTGCCCTAATAGATATTTTAGAAATTAAAAATATGAATAAATATTTTCATTACCTTTGACAGACAATCATACTCGAGCACACGCATACACTGAAGCATATTCATTGTTTAAAAGTAAAATTCTACAGTTAGAGGGTCTTGATAATTGTATAGAAAATCAGATGGCTGAACAAACAGACGTTATAAGTATGCATTTATTTCTTTTGATTCAAGCTTCTTTGTTTCTTTAAGTTGTTTCACCATACGCTCCTAAACCCTGCCCCCCGGGTGAAGCTGAAGTGAACGGCGTGTGTAAGGGTACGATATTTTTATATTCCGTATTTTGGTAATGTTCTTCCTTCAATTTACTCTGATCTGTCTCTGGCCTTTTTCCGTTTCCTCTTTCTTTTCTCCGTGAAGTGAACGTTCCCTCTCTGCCATCGAAGCCGGTGGTGTCGGCTGAGCTGGTGGGCAGCAGTGTTCACCTCCGCTGCTCCTTCGGCGCAGTCACCTACACGAGGCCCCTGGGCTTCCTGGTGGTGTGGGCCAGATACTCCTCCAGCAGCATGAAGGTGGAGATCAGACGAGAAACCACCACAAGGCTCTACTCACTGGTGGAGATGGACGGAGTTCACTTCAGGCTTGGAGAAACGGTAAAGTTTACATTTGACATTTAGTCACGTTTATGCATTTGGCCGACAATTTTGTCCAAAGCGACTTACAGAAGTGGAGACACGATATACAATTAGTTACACAGTCAAAGTCTATCTCAGCTTGCTCATAATAGATGTTGTATCAACCGATCAATAAACCAGGAAGAAAATAGAGACAGAGGAGGGAAAAAAAGATTTTTTTTATAGTAGGTTGTTTTCTGAGAGCTGTTAGTGTTGCTGCTCTCCTGACTGGATCAGGAGTTTGTTCCACCAGCCAGGGACAGAGAGAGAGAAGGTTAGAGTCGGTTTAGCTGCCGATTCAGTCTTTTGTAAATGCTATAAAAAAACAGAGATGGATATCAGTTGTAGATTTGTGATGTCACCCACACAGAAACACGATAGCCTAATATTGTTAACAAAATCTATTGTAGGGTTTATTGTATGTTCAATCGACAACTCTGTATAATTGGGGCCCAATTATAATTAGACTAATGTAAAAAAGAAACGTACTTCTTAATCGCATGGTCCTGAAAAAAAATGTTGGGGCTAATCGCTATTTAAAATGTTGTACATGGCTTTTTAGAATTTTTTTAGACGTTCAGTACAAATGGTTGGAGGGAAAAAAAGGATTAAATCAAAGTTTATTTATTATAGAATTTTTTTATTTTAAAACTGAGGTACTTCTGGCTGAGGTACAGGATTCTTTGTTGTGAGGAAACCAGTTTCTGAATAAAAACAGACAAAGTTATTCTGTGAGAAACCCTGAATCAGAATAGTATTTTTTTTTACATTAAACATATGCTTGCAAAGAGAATTCGGCCATTGGTACGTCATCCGAAAGGTTGTTAGATTTAGTTTTTCTTTGGTGATCCAAACCTTTAACATTATTACTTTTAATAATGGGGGCAAAATAGGCAAATGTTTAACAATTAGCTAAATAAATAAAAGCTTAAATATTTTTAAAAATGAATGACCGCTTCGTTGTGTCCAAAAGTATGTGAAAGGGCTTTGCATCTGTACATGTACAAGATATTTAAGCCTTTTTTTATTTAGCTAATTGTTAAACATTTGCCTATTTTGCTCCCCTCCTGAGAAATAAGATAAATTATGTTAAAAGTTTGGATCACTGAAGGAAAACTAAATCTAACAAGCGTCCTGATGAAGTACCAATGACAAAATTCTCTTTGCAAGCTTATGTTTAAAGCAAATGAAAGAAAGAGTTATTATGATTTTGTGTTCTAAAGTTCTGGATTTCTCAGGAGGGGGAAAAAATTGACTCCTTCACGTGTCCAAAATCATGTGAAGAGGGCTTTGCGTCTGTAAATTTTTGTTATTTATTTTTATATTTACAACTTGTAGCTTTTGTAAAGTAGGTAACTTTGTAAAGCATTGTTTGTAAAGCATTGTGATTCATTATGTTCTCATGAAACCAGCTCATACAAGAGGAGAAAACCC
Organism: Danionella dracula; assembly: GCA_900490495.1. Lineage (NCBI taxonomy): Eukaryota > Metazoa > Chordata > Actinopteri > Cypriniformes > Danionidae > Danionella > Danionella dracula. Next base: position 60,810 of record UELW01000312.1, read on the forward strand.
TCACTCATCCATCAAACGCTTCACTCGATGTGTTGAACTCTGCTGTGGGAGCAGGGCTCTACCTCAGACTCGTTTACTGCGCACGACAGAGTGCATGATCAAACCAGATTCAAACTCAAAAGACAGAAATTAAAGTTGCATCTGACCTGATTCGTCATGTCCCAATGTGTCCAGTCTATAAACTGGCCTTTCCGCGTCACAAGAAGTGCAAACTATGTTATTTTAACAACAATAAATTGGTTCCAATGCAAATCAAATAATATTCCCTTCGTTGTTGGTTTTTATTTGTATGTATTTATTTATTCTTTCTTGCCTCTGCCCTGCTTTTAACACCCCAGACTCTCATCTCACACCAGACCTCGAAACATGTGGATCTGTTGTGTGGGATTCTGACCTTTGACCTCTGATACTGGCTTAAAAAGGGTTTCAGTGGAAATGAATGCAGGCCAGGAAGGGTTAAAGTTCAAACTGAGGTTAAATGTGCAGAAAACAAGCGCCCATAACATGCTCTTGATATTATTTCACATTCTAAACGCAGATACGATGATTTGGGATTAGGATTATAACATTCCACGTGTGTTTGATCCCAGAGGGCTCGTCCTCCATGGTTTAGCCAGTGTGCTCTCAAACATGCGTCACAGCTGGATTCGGTCAAACATGAGCGCTCACATGCATACAAACAAACCTTGGGCTCCCCGTACTGCCCAAATACAGTCAAAGCCCAAAACTCAATCAAACGTGGTTGGCTTTAGTTCCATTTATGGTTTACGCTTTTATCTGCATGATGATTTAACGAAGCAAAGCATGATTTCTTTGAACAGTTGTGTATAAACTTGTGTTTCAAAGAGCTTGATGATGGTACACTGATGCTTTGATTGACAGTTCTCCTGCAGCGTTTCCAGCTTCCTGTTGAACTCCTCCAGCTCACAGTCAGCTTCCAAAGAAAGCGCCGGCTTCTTCGCAGGTATTAAGGTAAATCTGGTTTCGTCTAATTCTTTGTAATTATGATGGATCATGTGCCTTCCTGAGTGTTTAATTAAAAGCTCTGAATTCTCTTTTCACGGTTTCTGCAGTTTGCTCCAGATGTTCTGTACGTTCGTGAGGATGCCAGGAAGCATGTTTTGAGCGTTCACAGCACGGTTCCTGTTCCCTGTCACGGGTTTGAGCACAGCCGCCAATGCAAAGTGACCCTTGACCTGCGGATTTATGAATCAGGTGTGTGTGAGGATGTGTTTTTTTAGGAATGTTTTCTTCTTTAAATCTGGTTATAATGATGTGTTTGACTGTCTCAGACAGCGTGGTTGTTGAGGTGTCGAACGTAGCCCTGACGTCCTGCTCTCTTGAGCTCCTATCTCAGGCCTGTCGAGGGGGCGTCTGCGCTCAGGGCTCCTTAACCCTCACCGCTGTGACGGATTTCACTCGGGACGGTAGCCGTGTCAGTTTCCTGTCTGCAGAGCCTGCTGAGGGAAGCCCTCGCCTCTGGAGGGGTTACAGACCGGCTGATCTAAAGGTGAATGTGGTAAAGCTCAGTGGTAGAGCGCATGCTTTGCATGTATGAGATCGTGGGATCAATCCCCAGCATCTCAGCATCCTAGGAGCATTGGTGATTTCCCCTTCTGTAAGTCGCTTTGGACAAAAGCGTCTGCCAAATGCATAAATATAAATATATCAAACCATTATATACTGATATACAACAAAATTGGAAAAGGCATTCTGTAAGCACAAATACGCTTGTATCATTTTAAATATATAATTGTGTCAGATTAAAATTGAGTTAAAAAATTATAAATGTGCTAAAGCTGGGTTAAAAATCAAATTACGATATTTTCCACTGTATCGCGATATGACGGAAAAAATGGAGATCACATTTTGCAGGATTAGACAGAGAAATTAAAACGTTTTTTTACAACTTTTAATTTCTTTTTTTGTTAAATATGACAAATATTTTTGTTCATTTCTACCAGGTTTACTTGCTGACGTTTCCCTCAAACTGCACTCAGTGTTTAATTCTGAGCTGTTCTTATGTAGATTAGTTGTGAAGTCTGCTACCAGAGCCTGCTGGAATATTTTCATGATGAACCCTTAGTAAGAGTTTATACTTAACTGCTAATGTGACAACTTAACACTTTCTCTGTCATTTTTTAAACAATACATATATTAGTTTCTCTCCCGTGGTTTTTACGTACCGTCCAGGCTGTTTTGCCGCTGTCCCAGTTTGACCGAACTTGACACGAACACTTTCAATACAGACTGTATGTCATTATTTTACACATTTTCACCGATAACCCGAGTCCTGATTCGAGAGAGAGAGAGTGAGTTAGAGAGTGAGGGAGTGCGCGTGCGCTGAGGAGACGCCCTGGGCAGCCGTCCTCACAGACCGTCCAGTGTTGCCAAATTTTGTCACTGGATTTAGCGTCTTGCGACTTTTTTTATAAACCAGCGAATAGTGACAAATCTAGCGACATTTTCTGCTATTCCTTGTGACTTTTAGCAACTTAGTTTGTTCTGGCTGATGGGCTTTTTAGAGCAGCGCTGGCGCAGTCGCTACCTGACAGGCTTCCTCCTCTGCTCTCGGCGCAAGCGCTCGCATCACATCACATCAGCTCCTGCAGAGGGCAGGAGACAATACATCTCCTCGTCTAAGCATCAAATAAATTGAGCGTGTGCAAGTGAACTATCAAACTGAATTTATGAAATGTATGAATGTGACTGTATCCATGGTATTACAAAATCCATATTTTGACACAACACAATATTCAATTTCATACAGGTATAGCATCCAGCCCTAGTTTGTGCAATAAAAGAGCTCATAAAAAAGCAGCATTAAGTGAGCACTCAAATGCAATAAAATATTATTATAATACATGGTTTCTGGTGGATCTTATAAGTTCTAAAATTTAAAAGTCTACATGTCAGGCCTTAAAAAGCCTTAAATTAACTGTTCTGGGTTATATTTCTGATTTCCATGTAAAGCTCATCTGATATGTGTTTTTTCTTGTTGCTTGGGGTTGCCAAAAATTAGGAAAATGCTTTTAAATGCTAATGAAAGTTAAACTGATTAGGTTCGCCATAGTCTGAAAAAATGTGCATAAATGCTAAAAAAAAAACACATAATGCACATAAATGCTAAGCATACTACACTTTATAGACTTTTGTTCAACTGTTTACATTTCATCAATACTTCAAAATACTCTACCTCATAGCCTTATGTTTGTTACTTGTTCTTTGTGTTGCACTTTACTGTACTTATGTAGTTTGTATTGTGGTTTGTATTGTACTTATGTTGTTTGCACTGACGACTCTATTGTACTATCGGAAATTCCTTGTGTGTGCGTGCACACACACGCACACACACACGCGCGCACACACACAGCAATAAAGCTGATTCTGATTCTGAAAACCATTAAAGTCATGGTTGGAGTTGTTTGAGAAAACTTTTGTAAATCCTCAAAAACATAAAAGTTAAGTTTAATGGTGCAATGCTATGAAAAAAGACTTATATTCTCAAATCATAAAAGTAATTGTTAGAGTTGCCAGATATTGACGTAAAACTCATAAATGTTAAAATATGTAAATGTGATTGTTACAAGATTGAGATAAAAGCATAAAAGGGATGGTTCGGGTTGCCAGAGTTTGACAAAATACTCCTAAATGTTAAAAAATGTAACAATGACAGTTAGTGTTGCCAAAGTTTGAGATAAACCTCTTAAATAGTAAACTTTTAAAAGACACGGATAGGGTTGCCAGAGTTAGAGAAAATCTTCGGAACTCGTTTATTGTGCATGTTGTGCCCGGTCTAGGTCAGGCAAAAACATGAAAACAGGCTACAGTAACGAACTCATTTTTAACTTTTTACTATCACCAAACAGGAAAGACATATTAACAACATTTATACCTCAGGAGCCTGGTGAGTAAATTAAACAAAATAAATAAATAAACAGAAACCCACTATACACTCGGTACTAACCAAGTATATTTACAACTATTTACATTCAACGTCCAAATCCAGTTAGGGGCAAAACAATCAGTACAGCAAGTTAAGGTTAACAAACTGAAGTGAAGAATGATGGTGGAGGCTTATGTAGAGGTGGTAGATAGCTGTTGAGAGGGACATGGGACAGGAACGGGGTGGTGGTGGAAATCGGAGTGTTTGACTGGGACAGTGAGAGGAATATCTCTCCTAAAAAAGCTCACTAAACACTAAACACAGACAAAGACCGTAACAATGCAAAAAAAAGTATTTGGTATTAAGATATAGGACTTAAATTTTAAAGGTCTTAAAAAGTCTTACTTTTGACCTCATGATATGTGCAGAAACCCTGATAAGTAAACCCCTAATTTCTTTTGTCAGAATGAGTTTAAAACACTCCTAACAGACTCTTGCTGCCTAAAAACAACAGTGAAATTACAGACAAGAATGCGCTGAAAAAAACTAAAGCATAAACACACATCAGTCCCTTCAAATAATGCTTTTCCAGGTTCAGATCTCCGTCTGTGTTGTCTGTAAACATGAAAGATGTCCAGTGCCCTTTAATAATGGATGCAGACTATACTCTCCTGCATTATAATTAGACTCAAGTCAGAATCCCTCCACTGATTTCTTCTAAAACGTGAATGTTTGGCAACTGTAAATAGTATTTTAAAGGTCACTGCCTTTTTCTCAAAAATGTGTTGTTGATGTTGTTTTTTTGTTTGTTTTTTTTATATTTGTTTTATTTTCAGATCACAGTTCAAGATGTTCCAACCGCGACCTGTTACTCTCTGACTGACCCTCACATCATTACATTCGATGGCAGGTAAAATTTTATGAATCTCTTGACAGTGGATTCTTTTCTCTCTTTTAGCTAAACCACTGTAGCTAAACCATGTCAGATAATATGTAACTGTTGGAGCGCACATTGAGGTGCAAAGATTCGGGTCTGCATTTGAAATAAATAATTATTTATCCACAGCAATACATTGTTCAAAAAAAGTCAAATGAATAGTCAGAATAAAGGCAACTGAAACCTGAAAAGATGTTTTCTACTAGAGTGGGTTATTTTGTGTGGGGACATCTTTACACCCGGCAACATAACGCTACGCTAAGCGTCATGAGATTGGTTGTTTTACATATCAGTCAAAGTTTGCCGCGTGAGTGCAATGTGGATGTGGTTTTACACATCGAGCTGGTAAAGCAATGAGCAAACAACTAACACAAACTACCTACTTGTTTAGAACTCTTTTACTTATTTATTCATAGATTTTGAGTTGAGAGTAACCCCTCTACAATATGAGTTTTTCATGTAAATATTTTTTGAGGGAACTTTTGCTTTATCTTAACAGCTATAGGGTTAAAGATCACATCTATCACTTACTTATTATTTATTTATATATAAATATATATATATATATATATATATATATATATATATATATATATATATATATATATATATATATATATATATATATATATATACACAATTCCAATAAAATGTAATATAAATCCAAAGCTTGACAAACTATTAATTTTTGCCATACCTTTTTTAATACACTTTAGATAATTTCGCCAAATAAGGTGCGCATACGTGGGCTTGTCATCATTGTTTAAAGAAGGGTTTTATGTCTTCCAAACCTGTAAAGATTTTGTTCCTCCTTGGAACACAATTTGCGATGTTGCTAATCAAAACCATGTTAAAAGTAATACACTGAACGTCTTTTTGTTGGCATTTACGCAGGACAGTTTAAGTCCTTCTAGATAACCTACAATTATTTTGACACAAATCTGGTGACTTTTACATGAGACATTCTCTAATGGTACATGTTCAGATAATGACCGGAAATGCAAAGGTCACTTTAGACTTTAGGTTTGTGCTGCACTGGTTTATCCGTCGGACACTTTGAATGTGGCTCAGAAGGAGGGATCATTATGAAGGTGTGCAGGAACTGTCCTCATTAATGATTGTGTCCTTGAAAGACGCCTTTTGCCACAGTTTCTTCCAGTGGAGAGGCAGATATAGCCTGAGTGTACAATAGAGTTGTTTTTAAACACCCACTATAGAGAAGCTGAACTCACTCATTGAACTACTCTGTGCCTCAAATTTAAGAGCACCTCTCAGATTAGTTGTTGTAGGTTTTACACAGTGATCAAGTAAGCCCAAGTCAACATCCATGCTGGAGAAACCATTAGGCACAAACAACATAACCTTTTATCAATAAAACACTTAAAGCTGATCCACTGAAAAAGCATTTCCTTGCTTCACTAACGAGTGGATTTGAGTATCATCAGCATACAAATGAAAAGACATGTCATGCTTTCTAAAATTGAGCAGAGAGGAAGTAAATACATGGAGAAGAGAAGAGGCCCCAGAATAGAACCTTGTGGTACTCCTTACGTGAGGGGCACTACAGAGAACTCGGTAATTCCTCTGTGAGGTAGGATTTAAATCTCTCTAGAGCAGTACCCAAAAAACCAACTCACTAAACACTGGAAGAAGCAGTGTGTGATATGGAGTGTTTTTAGGACGTTCTTACCACAGCCTCTAAAATGTTACATTTACTGTGCCGTTTGGAAGATGAAACATTCTGTCCTGTCATGTTGCTGTGCATAATGAGCCATCTAGTCTGTTATTGCTTCATGTCACATGTCTTGCCCATACCTCCACAACACTGCTGAAACCGAGACTACCTCTCGAAGCGGTTGTGGTAATGGCTCCTGTAAACTAAATTTTCACACGCTACAATAAACCGTTAAAAGTCAGAAAGGGCCCTTGTTGTAGTATAAAGTACTTTTTATTCAAATTATGAACCAAAGTAAGCTTGGATTTCTTTTAAAAAGTGGGTGACCTGAAAGTCAAATTACACTGTTTGGTGGTTCCTCAACCTTGGAGCCATTAAAGGAATTTAGATCTAAAAATAGTTTGTTATTGCTTTATTCAGGCGTTATGAGAACCATCAAACTGGTACATTTTTGCTTTACAAGAGCACAAAGCGTGCTTTTGAGGTCCACGCGAGACAGTGGGATTGTGGGAGTCGACATTACGCCACAGCATGTACCTGCGGAGTGGCTGCTCGAGAAGGAAATGAGGTTGTGACCTTCGACATGTGTAATGGACAACTGCAGGAAACTCGGCCAGACTTGTCCATCAAAACCTTGGATCCGTCTACGACCACACGGGTGAAGATCTACGAGACACATCAAGGGAAGAAAGTCACGGTAGGCTTGAATTCCAGTGCTTGTGGATTTTTCAATTAAATGTTTTAAAACAGAATTGTGTATATTGTGATGCAAAAGTCATGATTAGAGAAATAGGTCATGCCCATACATACATGGGTGTTTTAAAAAAAAGTCACTCTAAAAACAATACAAGTATGGTTTTAAAAAATTCTGTCAACAGGAAAATACTAAAATGCTTCTAAAACACTATAAAGTATGCCAATCGATCAATTCTTAACCCTGAGCTTTAACCGACCAATCAAAAGCTAGTTTCACTAGTTTGTCTCCTCATAGCTTCTTCTATTCAATGCCTGGGAAAAGCAGCAAGCCCAGATAATTCAAAACAAAAGATAACTTATTATAATATAAAGATATGTAAAAAAATAACTCAAGATAATGTCATTGATAAAAAAAAATTATATATAAAAATATATATATATGTATGTATGTATATCCTGCCATTCCAACTGTTTCACTCTCAAACCTGTGCCATTTCTGTAAGGCTTTTTCCGGTTTTGTTCAAAACCTGTGCTGTTTATGCCTGTGTTGAGCTCACAAAGATAAGCAAAAGACAATAAAACTTTATCTATAACTCACTTTAAAAGCAACAAAGATGACCAAAATGCTGTTCACAAATAAAAAAATTCACACACAACACAAAAAAGCAGAAGCTGCTCTGCTACATACATACATTGACCAAGAATAAAATAAATTGAGTGAGAAAGTGTATGGCTGAAGTAGGTAAGGCCATGAAGGCTTTTACAAACAAGTAAATAGTTTGACCTGCATTATGTTGCTGTTTGAAGTGTCTGTTGTGTGAATAACTACACTATTAGATATGTTAGGTCTATGTGTAGTATTGCACATGTCTTAAACCATGCTTTAAACATACTTGTACTCCAGGGCAATGTTTTACAACAAGGCAAACATTTTCTAAACATCATCAGTTGTCAAACTGATCAAAATCATTACTCTCTATATATACAGTGGTTGAATATACAGTCAGAATATCTTACCTTAACATGTAACCACCATTTGGCGCAAAGGGGCAGATTCTGCCAGGGCATATAGAAGATTAATAAACATATAAAGCTGAAGTATTCGAAATTTACTTAAAATTCGCTTTCTAACAACCGATATAAGGTACATTTTATTTATTCTTTTTTTTTAATTAGAGGAATTTCTATTTTTCGGTTTGGAGACACTTTCAGATAAATTGTTAAGAAACGGTAATCACAACCTGTAAAAATAGCACAAAACCCAGACATTGAGTATTTGTATTCAGTCATTATCAGTTATTATTTTACCAGTTAGCCTGGTACTTACAAAAGGAGTTCATAAGTTTAATTTAAAAGGAAATATTAAACTGATTATCTTTCCACTTCCAGGGCTGTCAGTCTTCTTCTGATGTGTTGTTTTCTGCATCTTCATGATGTGAAAGAACTGTACCTGAGCTCAAGAGAATAGGCTGTTGTGATGAACTTACACAAAAAAGTATTATTAGACTTTAAATAAACCTCTTTTAGATGTACATCGATGTAAAGCATAGCGCCATCTCATTGACTTATATAACCTCTGCCAGAGCGATAGCTTTATAGAGTTATGCCAGTGTTTGATCAGTGTTAAAATCACAGCCGAGTTTCCTGGCTTCTAATTGGTCATGTTATGTTAATACATCACAGAAAAGGATTCGTAGGGGAGTTGTGGGAGTATAACAGACTAAAATAATATAGATTTTTTTTTTCTGGAAAACTAGAATAAAAGTTTGGCGGTTTAAATCTCAGAGCAGGGATAATGTGAGTGTTTTATCCCATGCGACTGGAACTTATGGCAAACAGAGGAAATGAGAAGTGCAGTTAGCAACTCGCTATTCAGCCAGCCCTACTACACAGCAACAATGCTGCCAACATTGTGCTGCCAACTTCCAAAAAAATCACTTTGGCTGACATAAAAAAAAAAACCAGGTTAGGCTGAAATGCTGCTCAGTTTACATGTCGTTCAAAATAACCAGATGCGTGTTTACAGTGCCATAAGCTCAATTCAGTTTGAAAATGAAATATTTTTGATTCCAAACAGCCTCCATAGACTATTGATCTGTGTGCAGCAGAGTTTAGAGATAGATAAAGGTATCTAGAATTCTAATAGTCTGGTCTGGTTTCATGACAAGTTGCTTCTTATTTCCTCTCAATCAGCTGTCCGTGAGACGCAACAGCTCACAGATGTTGTCCAAAACTGCACATTACATAACTATAGCATTAATTACTTCAGATACAAGATTTTAAGTTCTTTCAACTCGCCAACGTACACTGTTTCCCCTACTAATATCCAAATACTTGCCTTTTGCTGCAAGGTGAAATTCCATAGTCTAATATTAAATATTGGTTTTCTTTGACCCCTACAGATAGTATTTGCCTCTGGCGCATTCGTGCGAGCAGACGTCAGTGATTGGGGAATGAGTCTGTCGGTCAGGGCTCCAAGTCAGGACTTTAATGCCACCAGAGGCCTCTGTGGGTTGTTTGACCGGAATAGCCACAATGACCTCCATCATTCTGCCAGCTCAAGTCACCATGGCAAAGACCTGGAGGAATTCATCGAGGGCTGGAGGTGAGAGACGTTCGATATCTACAGAGGCTGTGTTTTCATTTGAAAATGTATATGGTACATAATTGAGCTGCTGAATTTAAGATGGGCAATAAATCTTGTCAGAACCAGAGATGTCATAAAGTGAGCTCTAGTGCATGTGAGTTTATCTTGATGGTCATGGTTGGATTTATGGAGCTGTTATATTTGTAAAACATGAAATGCATAGAAAGGATATAAAGAGTTCTTTCTTGAAGCATCTCTCCATTTAACCTTGGTTTAATTGTAATGTCAACCGTAATTAAAGCAGAGGAATCTCTTGTCTAATAGGCTAACCTTTCTCAAACTCTAAATCCTCTCTTGAGGGCTTAATTCAAAGGCTGATTTGAGACAGTCATATTTTTGTTTTATTTCCCTGTGTCAGGATCGTGCCTGGGGAGAGCCTGTTTGACAGCACGCCACCTGCCACGAATGAGGAGATGAAGTGGAATTTCTGTGCTTGTCAAAAGGGATACAGCCTCTCTCTCCATTCAACACATGCCACAAAAGGCCCATTAAACCCACCTCCCATCTCTCGCTGCTCATCTCACGACGACGCATACTACACATCTCTGTTCCCCTTCAAAGATTCCACTCCTGAGTATGCAGTTAGACCTTTTTCCAAAAGGCATGTCCAGAAGCGGGAGGCTTTGACCAAGCCGGAAGGCACTAAACCGAATTTACAGGAGCCACACGCTCTGTTTGACAACTCTCCTTCTTTAGCAGAATTGGAATTCGACTCATTATTTAAAGCTGATGCTGCAAGCTTGAATGACTCTAAGGCTCCCTTACTTAGGCCTAAGAGACAAGCTCTCATCTTCCAACCAGTTTACGCCTTTCAGGCTCTAAGCCAGACTGACCTCGAAAGTTTCGCCTACTTCTTTCCAGACGACCACCGTTCAACCAACCGTCCAGCTGCTAAACCTTCCTGGCCAACACCTAGTGGTCTCACTTATTCGAAAGCTTTGGAGATCTGCCAACTGGTCCTGGCAAACTCAACCTTGGGCACCGTTTGTAAGAATCTTCTGGGTCGACGCCTGGAAGAAGCTGTGGATCTGTGCATCCTCGATCTTCAACTGAAAGACGATTTGGCCTGGGAGGACGCTCTCGTTACTTTTCTTGAAAATGAATGTGAGCGAAAGTGGCTGGAAAACTGGACCCAGAGATCTCAAGAAGCTTCCAGAGCTACGGCAGATGAAGTTGCAAGAACATTACGTTGTCCAAACTTCTGTAACGGAAATGGAGAATGTGTTGAGTGGGGATGTCGGTGTTATCCAGGCTACAGCTATTACGACTGCAGTCTCACCACAAGTAAGTGATCAGTTTGCGTCCTTTTGGTGCAGCAATGTGGTTTCTAGTTGTCTGATTGATTCTCAGTTAAACTTTTATACTTTTATGTTAACATCCTTATTGGCTAATGGAACTTCATTTGAGATGTACTCGTAGGAGTTACAGGAGTTACTTGTTACAGTTATATCAGTGTTTGTGGCCCGTGTTTGTGGATATGGCCAATCTTTTATAGAGGATGTATGATATAGGAGGAATTGTTTTGTTGTTGTTTCTCTTAAAATAAGAGTATGTAAGATAGATGAGATGTTGAGAAGTTGTGGGTTCTTTCACACCTGTTGTTTGGTTTCCTTTGGCATTTAATGTATTTGTATATGTGGCCTCTTGGATGAGAATACTGACATTTTTTGCTGGTTTAATTCTCAGGTCACCAGAGTTGAAAGAGCAATCCAACTTTTCAACACACCAGAAACCACATCCATTGCGGTCCAATGATTTGTGCACTGTGTGGTTGTTCCCAGTTTTGTTTAAGCACTGATGCGAATGGTTGAATGTGGAGCACAAGTTCTGGGTTTGGGTCTTTCCATATCTGAACACGTCACTTCATTTACATAGACTTAAATGATTGTTGTGGTCTGAACTAGTTTAAACTTATCAAAATGGAGCAATTTGACTTACACATTACTTATTGGCCAGGCCAGAATGAATCTACAGTTTTTGGGCGATTTCTGTGCAGAATCCTTTTGGAATTTATGTGGAATTCTGTGCAAGAGTTTTAAATTCATGAGAACAAATGCTAGAAATACTTCAAGGTCTGAGAGTGGAACCTAGAGAGTTGAAATTTAATACTCCAATTATTTTGATTTCAGCCTGCTAGCAACATTAGTATCTTATGTTAGTACCCATTCCTAGACTCTACAATATGCAACATTTTCTGCAGTTTTCTGTGGAAATCTTTGGTCTCAGACTCCGTCAGGCACCAAGTCTCTAGAATAATTGTTATGAATTTTTTACCCAGGACACTCTGACATCAGACTTTACTACACTTATCCTAACCCCTGCATCATTCAATCTGTGAAACCAAATGCTTCTCTCACGAAAGCACATGGTAATTGCTCTCAATTATGGATTACAGCTGCATAATTCCAATGAATCCAATTAAAAAAATCACATTTTGCAGCTTATATTTTAACCAATTATCTTTAATTGTTTTAGGTTGTTTTAGCCCCTTTTTAGGGAGATGCAGCTGTGGGCTGCTGGAGACTGACAGCTGAGTCAACCAATAAAAGAGCAAACAGAGTCCGCCTCTGCAGAGCTGAACAGATGATTGGCTCACCTGAGTAGCAAACTTTACTGCATCTTATCCACATCTGCTCGTTTAGAGACTGAGCAGAAGTGTTATTAAGCAGGCATTTTATTAATTAAATCAGTTTAGAATCCAGAGAAGCTTTAATTTTAAGGATTTCAAGCATGTAAAAGCTTACTAAACAGAGAAAATCATTCATAAATCCAAAGCACCATAATTCAAAATTTTTGATTATATTGATTTTATAATTAATTTCTTCACTAAATGTGATTTTTTACTTGATTATGAAAATGCAAAAATATTTTTTTAAAGAATGTAAAAATACATGTAAAATGTAAAAAAAACCAAATAAATAATGATCTAGATTTGCAATAAATAAAATAAACAATTAAATTTAAAAAACTTTTATGAAACCATTTTTTTAATCTGCAAAATAATTTTTGCACACACACACAAACACACACGCACACACACACACACACACACATATATATATAATTTTTTATTTATTTATTTTTTTTTAATAATCTTTCCCTCAGGAGGCCATACCGGATAAATTGTTTTTTTTTTTCAACAATTTCAAAACATACTGAAAGTTCTCTAAAGAGGCTCTATGCCCCTGAACACCATTTATAACAACAACAAAGTGTAGAAATAAAATTAGAATTAATTAAAGCAAAAAATGTTATTAAATAGAACAAAATTTCATTATTTAAAGCAAAACATTTTATTAAATAGAACAAAATTTTATTATTTGATGCTTTCTTTTTAAGTACTTATCGATAACATATGAAAAAGAGCCACACTTTTTACGTTCAAATTCTCAAACTTAACTTTGAAGACCCTCATTTTTTTTTTTCATTTCAAACCTTTTTTTCATACCTAAATTTGAACCCAACTAAAGCGGTAAAGCTGAAATTTCTTTGAACATCGTGCTCCACAACCCTCTCTAAACCCATTGAGATCACACCTCTTTGTAAACGTGTATCTAAATCTACATTTTTATAACAGGTTATATTTATAACTTATGTTTTATAAGAATATGTTGTTTTGATAATGGAGTAGAGCACTCCTAAAGCTTGGATCCTAGATCTGTCCCCAAACTCCAGCTTTGTCCGGTAGTAGATTTATAGTTGGTTAAGGATGAAAGTAATAGTGCACAGTTTTAACAGTGTTTGCCAAATGGTTGTATAACATTATATGAATATAAATTACGCTGTGATAACATTCTCTTTATAAAACCCAACTTTTCATCGCTTCTTTCAATGTGTGTAATTAAATATCATGCACTCTGGCACATCTATTGTGTTCCCTACAACTGCTATTACCAGATGGTGTCCGTAGTGCCAGAGCATTTCTTTGGCACAAAACAAATGAGTTTCTTGTGCCAGTGCATTTCATCAAGTAGTCTTGTATGCTTTCCGTTCCTTTTAATTATGTTTGCTTTGGATAACGCTGTTATGTTTCACTCTACAAAGAATCATTTCCTACTCCCTAAAGTACGCCTTCAAAGAAGCCACAGATGGAGAATGGTTGTGTTTTCGTTGATTGTCTGAATTATTTGAATTGTTGTTTGAAACTTCTGTCAGCAAAGTCTACTTATCAACTGATTGTTTCAGGCAACAGTGATGAGCCTCAGAAGTGCCTTTATCATTGCTACCCAACCATCATATCAGTGAAATATTATTATGCATGTATGCACGCTCTGCTCAAAGCCAGACACCCGTACTGTCTCTCTGATTAACATTGGGATCTTAGCTAAGCCGTTAGCTCCCTGCATGGGTTTTGCATGCTCCCCAGGGCTCCCTTAGTGACGAAATGGGAGTTTTAACACAAATTAGCAAGCAGATTAGGAGCACTGGAGAGAGTTGTTTATCAGAGGCTGACGTTTCTCAGAGAGCCGGGTCTGATTTATTGGAACTATGCTAGGATCAGTGCGCAAGGTAGGATTTTTAGATAAATCTGCTTAATTGCTCAACTGATCATCGCTGATGTCCCTTCCACACCTGCGATGCGATATTTGTAGTTTCCTGAAAGCCCATGACTCATTTATATGCATTTGATCCAGTCAGAGCAGGATTTCTGTTGAGCTGCACCTTGCTTGTTTTCTTTCTTGGTTAGTGAATAAAAATGTTAGGATGTTGTTTCTGCATTCAACTTCATGAGCCAAAGCGTGTGGCACACAACTAAACACGGTAAATACTCGGGGAATAAGCCGAGTTCCGTTTTGAAAAATGCATGGGTATGTGTGGACTTGGCATAAAATGGGAAGAAAGACACCGTCTATAAAATTGCGTACTTGTAAAAATGTACTTAAAAGTATGTGTCAATATAACAACCAATAAAGGTTCACTCTAGGGGAGAAATGATTCCTTGAGTTTCTATAATTGCATTACTATCGAATAACTCGATTACAAAAAAATATCGATGCAAAACTTCCCCGCAAGTTCTACCATTTCCTTTTATGCGCTGATGTCACTCCTGTTTTCGCTCTCCTTGTTTCTCTTATTCTCAGCTGCTCCTCGTTCTCTTCATTAGCCTAACACTATTTATTTCCTCCTGCTTTCCCCTTTTCTTTACTGGTGTATTCGTTCATGTTCCTGCTTGTGTGGTTTAGTGTACTCTTAGTCTACCTGCCTCCTCAGTTTTCTTCTCCTCCTTTGTTGTTCCAGTCTGGCTTTTCTTTCCAGACACCCAGAAGACGGTGCTTCTGTAGTTTTTAGTTAATAAACCTTTGTACTCACTGCATTCGGGTCCTCCTCCGTTATTTGCCTGACGCATGGTCTATCTGAATACTGGATTCTGATTGGCTGGCAGGTGTTAGTCCAGATCGTTTTTTTTCGCTGGATATAGCCTCACTCAACGTTGGAGGCAAACATTAGCCCTTCACTCAATGCAAGCGCTCGAGCTCAGTTCAGTAATCATTCATGGAAGATCATAGCGATCGTATTATTTAAATTGCATTGCTATTTTTTATTCTGTTCAGTGGTATTTTCTCTGCGGAGTATCTCCAACATCTGCGGAGTATCTCCTTCCGGTTAGTTGAGGCACTGTGAAAACACTAGTAAAGTCAAGTCAGATTTACTATTTTAGTAAGTATATTTATTTCTTGTATTAAAGTTCACTAAAAACTGTTTACAGTAACTAGCGAGTCAGTAAAGCAGATATTTTAAATAATTTTATTGTCGATTTGAAAGCTTAACATCATGCGCCATCCCATGCAAATACTTTTCTTTTACTTGTTAAAATAAATTGTATACATTTTACATATATACATCATACAAAATATATTGTGTTCATACGTTTTTAAGTAATTTAAATAAATTCCCATTAATTCCTTCGAGTTTAAAACTTGAAATATTCAAAAATTTTCAAGACAATGTTCCCATTGAAAATTAACTGTATATTTACCATCCCTTTGCAACTGTAATAGGAACAAATAATGATATATTTTTATGCAAGGCCAACTAAAGCTTTTAGTTTTTAATGGTGTGTAGCTGCACGTGTCCATATAATGAGCCCGCATCAATACAAATGTCTTGTTGATATTCGCTTTCATTTTCTTATCATTCACTTTCGCTTTGAAACCAACATAACATCATGATAACTGAAAGAAATACAAAATAAAACTTAGTATCTCACACGTACACGCGTGCACATGCACGAGGCATACAAAAATAATATCTATACAAATCAACATTCCTATAGATCCTAACACAGTAACAAACAGAAATAGACATTTACCGTGTGCGCCTTTATGAACAATGCAGCTGAAAACTTCTTTGAGCTTGATCAGACGTCCGTCTCGTGTCAGAATTCTCTCTCAACTAAACTTAACGTTCAGCGTCCGCTTGTCATCATGCAACACACGTGTCAAAATAAAAGTCCTTTGACCGCATCCAATTAACATCATTTATAAACACTTATACAATTTATTCACCTAGAAATACCTGTGTATTTCATTACATGGCGTCCTCTGGTAGCATTTTCTACAATCTTTGTATAAGATTCACCTCAAACACAAAACCTGAAGGGAGTCAATGCCAGAGGCCAGAAAGTGCACATCACGTATTCCTGGAGTCTAATAGTGATTTTTATGGCGTTAATGTCAACAGGGGGTGTGAATTATTCCAGCCTTAGAATGAAACGCTGCATGGAATGATAGGAAATAAAAGAGTAGTAGAGTAAAAAAATCAAGTCCATTGAAAAAGCAATCAGCCCAGATTCAATACCTCTGCATATCTGGAATTCATTCAATAGAACGAGCTTAAAAAGGTGACTTTTGTGCTTTATTCAGTCGTAATGTTCATCCATGAGGCCGAGGTCACATTCTGTCGAAAGGATTTTGCTGAGATTTATTATTTTTTTCACAGGAGTCATAGCTCCTCTTTTATCATTTCTGCTCAAGCATTCGCCCTTGTGGCTGAGATTTAAACTCCAGATAATCTCTCGAACTTCTTTTTTTTGTGTGCAAATAAGGGACACTTGTGTGAACACCTCGGGATCCTTACTTTCAGAGTGATTCATGAGAAGAGGGTATAAATTTTCTTGCTTTACTTTAGCATCCTGTCCCAGCAGATCCATTTGCATTCTCGTATCCAACATGTAAATTAAATCAGCTTCCCCCTGCGGAGATCCCAGTGTAAGGTTACGCTCCGCAAATAAAAACACTGGTTTAAAATGAACCGAGATGGGAGCGATAATGGCATTAATCAAGCGTTATCCCTGCACACTACATTCACTCCAGCCATATTAAACGTTGTTGAGTTTTACGTCCTGGGAGACATGGAAACAAGCGTGTGTTTGCTGGTTTGAATTATTCAAGAGCGCCGGTTATGGGAAACGGCGTGTTTCCCAGCTCTAATTATACAGTAATGTTTGGCATCTAAATTTGGTTTAATGACAAATGCCGAGAGGCAAGATCAGAATCTAGAAGTTTGAATATATAAGCGTTTAAAGCCAGGGGTGTGTATTGTTGTTTGTTTCCTAGTAGCAGCGTACTTGAAAA
The DNA here is from genome assembly GCA_900490495.1 of Danionella dracula. Classification (NCBI taxonomy): domain Eukaryota; kingdom Metazoa; phylum Chordata; class Actinopteri; order Cypriniformes; family Danionidae; genus Danionella; species Danionella dracula. Next base: position 78,225 of record UELW01000312.1, read on the forward strand.
TGACTTTGGTAGTGTGATGCTCTATGATTTTTCCTTTTTTGCCTCGTAAAGTTTTTTGCGAAGGACGATCTGTTTTCAACATCATTAATAGACTTGTGTCGACTTTACAATGGAGTTTCTGGAGTTAACGAGACTCCTGCGGTGGTGCCTTTTCAATGAATCAACAATAGGATGAGTGCAGACTGGCGCTTTTTTGTAGACTTGTTTATCTCTATGCTTGTATTTTGTGAGTATGTTGAGTTGGTGACAAAGCAGAGCATGGGATTTGACCTTGCAACACTGAATTATGGAGACTGTTCACTCTCCATATGTGCTACTAACAAGATAGAGAGCAGGATAGATAAATAAAATACTCAATAACAGCAATTCCTTCTTGGAAATTAACAATTTCCATGATTAACATGATTTATCTTAAATGCATTTGATGCAAAATGTTCACTATTTAGTCAAGCTTAAGTCATTTCAGTATTTTTGCAGTAAAGTAAAAAATAAAATGTCTTCACTTGAATTTAAACATTTAAGGACTATAATGTGTTCTGACTAATTTTAAAATAAAATATTTGTTAATGTAATATTCAGACCTTTACAAAAGCCAAAGGCATGCAGGTGTGGGGTATCGACACCGAAATATACTACACAAAAAATATTTATTTGATGTATAATAAAATGGTTGCATAAAGTAAAAAACTACTGTGGCCGATACATGCAATGCACATTTATATAACGTGAAACACTTTTACAAGTACAAAACTTTTTTGCATTTCAGAAAACAAATGTGCATGTCATAAAACTAATTTACAAATTCAGAAACAATTTAACATTTTTGAAAACACATTTACTTGTTCTAAAACACTTTAACAAGTTCTGAAACCCAAATACATTTTACTGAAACCAGAAAGGGTAGGTACAATGAGAACCCACAACTTGGTGCTGATTGGACGAGACTTCAGTCAATCAAACAACTACCCTGTTCTCCTGCAAAGTGACAGCTTACTTCATTTAAAGACTGGTATTTATTTCATGGAGCTCTGACATGTTCACAATCACTGCATAAGCATGTCCGTCCTCATAACAGTGTTTAATTAATTCCATTAATTGTGCAATCGTCATGATTGACAGAAGCCTCGTCCAATCAGTACCAAGGTGTCAGTTCTCTATTGGTACCTACCCTTTTCTGAAATGTATTACGAAATACTTTTACAAATTCTGAAGCACAAATACATTGTGTCATGGTTTATGTTGAGAAAGCAGATAATAAGAAAAAAAAGGCATGGTTGTAACTTATCCGATTTTTTTGGCCTTGTTAATATCCAAAAATGGCTACAAGGCAATTACTGCTAGCAGTTCAAAACCACTTTCTTGAATAAGATGTCTTCCCTGTTGGGTAAGTACAGTGTGTTGTGTTTTATACGAGCTAAGCATAAAATTTGTTTCTTTTAATCTAGCTCTGGGTCAACAAATGAAACCACCATTTAACAAAGCATTCTCGATTTAATGTTGCTAACTTTAATTTAAACCCAACTAGCATTTCGAGAACAGGGCTACAGAATACCAAACAAGTTTCGAAATGTAACAATAATGGCATCTGAATCACCCTATTTAGCATAAATAGTACTTTATATAGATTTAATTAAAAACTTGAAATGTGTGTATCTTGTTACTACTGTTGTTAGTGAAATAGTTTAACTACTCATCCCAGAGGGATTTTAAAATGACAATAAAGACATCAAGTTGAGGATGATTTCAACTTTAACTGCAACCTAGCAAGAAAATGACCTACCAAGCTTAAACCAGCGGATCTACAAAAAAAATTAAGAACTTTTTTTTTTCCTGAGTGTACTGTTCTGCTTACTCCATTTGCGCTGACTGCCAGATCAGCCATCATGTTGAGTTTTTATTTATTTATTAGGCACAAAATCACATTGGACTCACCTTTCTACCTTTGAGGTAACATGTTTTTTTAAGCCCTTTTCATTGGCTTCCTGTACAATATCACATTGACTACAAGATGCTGCTCCTTGCCTTTAAGGCGCTGAACGGCTTGGCTCCGCTCTATCTGAGGAGTCTCTTATCACGATATATTCCAGCTCGCTCTCTCCGATCAAAAGAAGCAGCTCTACTGATTATTCTGAAGATTAGTAAATCCACAAGAGGTGGAAGAGCGTTCTCATATAGATCCCTGAAGCTCTGGAACAAACTCCCGGATGTTGTTTGGAGCTCAGCGACACTCATAGAGTTCAAAACTAAATTAAAAACATATCTGTTTAATATAGCATTCGAATAATTGGCTCTTGGTATTTGTCAAAATGACTTGGTGTCTGAGCGCTATAAACATACAAACTGTGGACAAAACAATGTGATTCAATGTTCCTCTCTTACCTCTCCTTATCATTTATCTCTCCTCCTGCAGCTGATGCTGATCACCTGTTTGTTGTCTGTTACATTTTTCTAACTGTTGTTTTTCGTTTGTTAGTTTCTGTTTTGTCTTTGTCTTTTTTGTTTTTGTTGATTGATTGATTGATTGATTGATTGATTGCTTATTATTATTATTTATTTTATAAAAAAAATTTTAATCATATCTTCTATACTTCTATACTTCTATTGGTTAAATGTTTGTTTTTTTGCTTGCTTGTTTTTCCAGGTCAGCTAGTAGAAGTGACCGATCTGGAGAACGGCGGTTTATGTGACGTCCGCGAGTTCGACTGTGACAGCGTGAGGGTTTTCGGCATGGGCTTCATCCAATCCCCCGAGCTCTCTTGTCTTGTGATCAGGCTGAAAGTAAGTGGAATTTCATGTTTATTATTATTTTCATTTAAAGGGATTCAAATACTGTTTATTTAAACATTGTTCTGAATAGTTAAGATCAATATAATTAAGTACACCTATAAACTGTCTGTAATATGGGGGTATAGACTATGCATCAAAATATATATTTTTTTAATTATTTGTTTATAAGACATTGGTTTAGAAATCTATTTCAAACTCTAAATTACAAACATAAAGTTACGATCAAGTTTTCGAATCAATCACAGGTTTATAGAACAAAACTTTTAAGTACTTTAACTTTGCTTAGTTAAGTTCAATTTAGTTACATCAAACGTTAGTTTCAGCATTACATATGTATTTTAGTGCTGTCAAAATGAACGTTAACGCATGCGATTAATTTGAAATGTATAACGCATAAAAGTTTTTTTATGCGGTTTCAGTTTTTCCTGTTTTCTGATTCCTGCTTCCTGACGTGCTTTAAATAAAGTATGATGCATGTTGTTAGACAATGAGAAGGCACTGAGTGTGGACACGTTACTGCACGCGACACACATCGCGCTCACATGAGACCGCTGGGCTTCTGTGAGTAATGACAGCTACTAAGGCATCACAGCGCTCTTTGTTGAAATTGCATCTGTTTGGTCTAACTTTGGGTAACACTGAGGAACGGCGGAATGCGGAGTCAAGTGTGGATCAATGTCTCGAAATGGTGAGAGAAAGGAGAAAAAGCGAGGACAAGTTAAAGCACACTTATGGTGCTCATATTATGTTTGCTGCTATGACATTAACATTACTTTCTTGTGAACACCTGTCCTGCGCGACCCACAAACTGCACCGAACTGTCAGGTTTCCATTCACGGCAGCGGTTTTGAAAGTGTGCTAGCTAAATGTCACGAGATTGTTTGGCACCTTAACCATAGTAACGTTACATCCAACGCTCACGAACTAATAGAGCAGCTCCGTCTCTTGTCTGTTTTGTGTGTGTGTCCACTGTCAAGGTATACTGCATAAAATATAAATGAGTTCAGAATAGTGTAAAACCATTTTTAAAAGTTGAAGAAGTAGTAAATATGGTGTTGAATAGTGTAATGTAAGTAAAATATATTTTCTCCTGCTCAGTGCTGTTGCCAGAAATGATGGAGTCAACAGAGGAATATCAGCATATAGTTTATCTGAAAAGAAGGACAGCACTAATCTCACACGGCTGAAGATCGCTGCTGCAGTTGATCCAAGGTTTAAAGACCTAAAGTTTCTTCCCAAAGATGAAAGAAATTATGCTGTTAATGGCAGAGAGTCCTGCAAAACAAGAGTCTAAAGAGACAACAAACTAACAGCCACCAAAGAAGAGACACAAAAAGCTAATTTGGAGGATATTGATGATTTATTGCAGATATGTTGTTTACATGAAAACACCAAGTTACAAGTTAAACAAAAAATCAATAAACAATCATATTTAGAATTGAAATAGTCTCTATGTCTTTAATTTACATTAATTAATTTACATTTTACATTTATAGATTTAAAAAGTTTCAGTCTTGTCATTGCGATTAAATAAATAAATTGTGCGACTTAGTTATTTTTTCAATCGAATTTACTATTGTGTTTACATAATTTTTCCGTTGTATTTGGTTTTTCATTTACAATAGACTTTTGATTCTGATCAACTTAAATACTTCTGAAATCTATGTAACAATAATATTAAATTAATTAAATTATTTACAGTTCAATTAAATTGTAGGAAAACAGTTCACAGTAATTAAAGTAAAAACTCAAATCTTTCATTTGATTTCTATCAGATCAATAACAGACCTGATCGAGTTTGTTTTGTGATATTTCATATTAAAAGTCTTTATGGTTCTCAGCTTGGAGTTTCTTGCGCAGTGGCTGGCCATCTGTTTGTACGTTTAATTAGAAGAATGAGAAGAAAGACATAAGGGGCGTCTGTGGAGTTAAAGCAAGCAATAAAAACTGATCAGTCAACACAGCAGAGCACACATGAAGAAACACTGCGGTAAACAACGGGAGAAGCACTCGTAATTGTTTCAGCCTCTCTATCCACTGTTTCTTCTTTCATTCAATTACCGGTTTTCTTTTAAACTTCTGGTTTGATGTTAATTTAACAAGTCTGCCAGGATATGTTTCACATGATGCTCTTGTCTAACTTTTTTTAATGAGCCAAATGTTATGGTAAAACAAAGCGTCATTTTACTGTTTTAAGGGCTGCTGTTGTGTTTGTGAGACACTAGAATATAAATATAATTATACATTTGAAACCCTACAACATGCAAATGAGTCTAGTTTCCTCTCATCCGCATTCAGTCGGAAAGTTACTATCAATTCTTTATTTCCTCAAGGCCTCTGGCATGTTGTGTTGGGTCATTCCATTTGAGTAAATTAGTTCAGATTTATTATTCTATCTGCAGTTTTGCTGCAATGTAGTTTTAGTTAAAAAACGTTTTCATGTTCTGAAATTTAGTAACTCATGTTCAGATTTTGTGATTAGGTGGTATAGGGCTGAAAATTATTTGCACTTTTTTGTCAAAAAAAATAAAGTTTGACCATTTCTTGATATAAGTAGTTGGTTTTAAACAATTGCATCTAGAGCTGCTCTATTATGGCAAAATTGATAATCACGGTTAGTTTGGTAATGATTGAAATCAAGATTAGTCTTTGTCTTTCGAAATAACTTTAATTCGAAGTCATTTGTTTTTATAAGACACTAATCTAGAATGATGCAAAGTCTCTATATGAACAAAATTGTACACAAAAACTGTATCGTCGCTTAAAAAAATTATTTGTCATTCAACTGTTCATTTCAACACCTGAATTAAAGAATGAAGATATTCAACAACTGGAGTTTTGAAATAAAAAGGAAGATTACTTATATTTTCTATCTGCAAAATAGTAATTGTTTTCCTCTCTTCTCAGCAGAAGTGCTTTGAATCTCTCTCTCTCTCTCTCTCTCTCTCCTCTCTCTCTCTCTCTCTCTCTCTCTCTCGCTCTCTCCTCTCTCTCCTCATCCATCTCCTCATCTCTCTCTCGTCTCCCTCTCTCTCTCTCTCTCTCTCCTTCTCTCTCTGTTTGTCTGTCTGTCTGAAGATGATATTTTTTGCAGCTAGCATTATTTATTTAAGAAGTCCTTTGGCTTCCACGATAGTGATCAATAGTCTTCCCAGAGTCCTCAATCAACTGATTCTCAATTCATAAAGTACTATAGACACATAATAGTATGCACAAAAAAACAATACCATTCACAGCACACAAAATACATTAAAATTAGAATACAAAATATCACAATAAATATAACAATGCAGTGGAATTATTAACAAAAATATGGCATATCACATGTAGACTTTAAACATATCTTTATTTGTTTCTTAAGTTTTACAGCCGGTCATTGCTCTACGTTACAGTGTTACATTCGCTCTTTCTGAGTGGCACAAACTTGTATTATTCCAATAATAGTTTATCTGGGCCAGAAGGATTCTCGTGAGCATCTTCAAGCGAGCTTTCAGTACATAAGCTTATTTTGTTTCTTGGATGGATCTGCCATCTCCCCTATTTATAAAACATTGTTCTAATTCTAGATACATCTATCTCCTGCACCGGATCCTAACATTTAAAGTGAAAATCATAGAATGAGTGCTTTCCCACTCGAGATGTTGCTCGGCTGAGAGATTTGTTTAGGTTAAAATGCGATTATTAGTAGAAAAAATGTAATTGTTCATCAGCGAATAGTTTAAAGAGTTTGTTTGTTTTACATAAAAAATAAAGAAACGGTTTAACACATCCTAATCTTGGAAGTCAAGTAGGAACAGTTTGAAACGGATATCTCTCTCTTTTTTTTTTTTTTTTTTTAGAAAACAGAGCAGTGAAATCTTAAAGGAATCGCCAAATTCTCACTTTTGTTTTTGTTTCTTTGTAACTCATTCCATTTACTCCTTCTGTTTTCAAGAACACAAATGGAGTGTGGATCCCTGAGGAGGAAGCCAGAACCCGAGCGACCTTCCTGAGCTCTAAAGCCGTGGACTGCTCTGTCCCCCGAATCACCAACATGGCGCTGGACACCTTGGACTTCGCTGCCCGTGAGCAGCCTTACGCCAGATGGGAGATAAAGGTACCCGTCAATCAATCTAGGGGACCGGGGCCTCTCGTGATTGATTCTCCTCTGCCATTCCCCGCAGTGCCAGAATGAATCAAAATGTCACCGCTCTGATAAAAGCACACTATCGTTTGCACCTGAAAGATGAAGCGCGACTTTGAATGGAGCACTTTGAAAGAATGTAATCACGCAGGAAGTCTCCTTCACACTTTTGGGGTTTAACAGTGCAAATCATCCTGAAATTATGCCGCTCACACAAGCTAAAGATGCTTTCAAATAGATCACATGGAGAGCACCAATGCATGAAATGGAAGAGAACGCTCCTGTTCTGAATGACACCAGTCTCATTTCTTCACCCTAGCATTGGCGCACAGCGTATGGCTAATAGAAACACACACTCCATTTCAGGTTGACCTCTTCACGTGGTCCCAAAGTGCACCTTGATCTATGTGTGTCCTAATGAAAGTGTTTACCGATGTAACAAATGATGAGCTGAGTCATTAACATAAATTTGAATGTTTAAAGCGCCAATGAAGGTCAAAGCAAAGTCGCATCCAGGAGGTAATACATCTGGAAATCCACTTAAACTCCTGACTGCATTAATCTCAAAGGCTTTTGGGATTAGCGCTCACTCAGGGGTTGAAAAATTAACCTGACTTTTAGGTTTTCGGGATTTTGTGCTGAAAGATTCTGTGAAGTGTTGCAAAGGTTTTGCATCATCTCTCAGTTGTTAGAGAACTTGGAAAGTTTATTGATCATAGATGATTACGGGGATGTATTTTTACATCATTTTAGTGAATCATTCTTTATTAGTCTCTGAAATTATTCTGAGGTGCTTGATGTAGCTCTTTACAGCTGCTTGGGTTTGTTTGTGAATAAAACATTTGGCTGAAAATTAGCCATTAAATTAGCCATTGGCCATTAAAACTGAAAAAAAATGTATTTTTCAGGTAACCAATGGGGGTCTTCAGTTCAGCGAGGGGAAGATTTTAACCCTCTATGATGGCATTTGTCAGATATGTTTGTCAACTTCTGGAATTTGCAAGCTAAAGGTAAGGATTTCAAAGTCTTAATTAATAAAACATTCTATTTCTTTTATAAGCATTTCTTGTTTTGAGTCTTCTTTGAATATATGTTGTAAGTCATGAAAATGTACATGATGGATAGGAATAACTTTCTCATCTGTGCTCACTGAAGTGACTCCCACTTTTGATTTTGAGCATTACTGGAAACTGCAGTAAAACCTGAGATGAGGCAGAAGAACACAGCTGTGTTGTTCTCTGTGGATTGTGTCTGATTGGTCTGTTTTACCCATGCTGAACGAATCACCCAAACAACAGTATTGACAATAAAGTTGCAAGAAAAAGTAGTTGAAGAGCACATTTTATGACCAATTCATGCAAACCTCCTTGTAATCCTAAAGGGTTCTCATACTTTTTCTTGCAACTGTAACTACAGGTCACAGCTAGCATTGCATAAAGTGTTTTGAACAAAGAGACTTGCTGCATGAATCATTTGGAAGTTGCTCTGAAATTAGGTTAAAAACATTTTATCAATATTGAAATAAATCAAGAATGAAAGATTTTCTTGAATCTGTGTTAACTTACTGTTAGAAACTCCCCAAAAAACAAACTATCAACATTTTAAAATAATTTCAGGAACACTAGAAATTTGCATCCACCACACTCTCATTCTAGAACCTGTTAAACAGCCTCTTGTTCAAGATTTACATCTATTCCTGATTGTTTCTGCACCTTATCCCTTGTGCCTCTTCTGCTCGGTTATCCAGCCTCTCATCATCCTGAGTTTTATATTCACCACATGCAAAGGGAAACTTCTTTCACGTTTACCTCCATTTTTCCACCTGAAAAAGTCACAGAGGAGTCAAGTTTATGGATTCAAGAGGCAAAAAGTCTGTCGCAGCCATTTAGCATCTCCAGTGTTCACAGGGACTGCCTTGCGTGAGGTCACGAGGGTGTGCAATTGGGAATAGCCACAAGAGTGGATGTGGAAAACAGACAATGTTGGAAATTATTCATGATATCGAGTCCAGAAACGGATCCCTGGAGCACCTGATGTCCTCCTCTTTCTCTGGTTTCTACTGCCATATCCTCTCAGTGTGAGAGATGAGTTATCTCGTTGAATCTGTTTGCTCTCTGTTTATTTTCTGTGCTTTTCCTGCGAGTGCTGTGAATTACATGTTCCGGTGGCTATTAAAAGGTTTGAAATGGAGAAATTGTATCTGTGCTAGGGTTTAGTACTATCCCAAAGGTTTGAGGAAGGAAGTTGGTTGGAGATCAAGTTGAAAACGTGTTGATGGAAGTAGATTTCTGCAGCATTGTTCAACTTAGATCCTCTTACTTTCGCACTTTCTTTTTAAGGTACATTTTTGGCCTGACGTTCGGTTGATATCTAGTTGTACTGTAGTTTAAAAATGTGTCTCTAAACATTATTTTAATTGGTGGTGCTTGGATTTTTTTTTTTTTTTATTAAAGACTTAATAAACAAGCAAAAATGCACAAATACTGTTTTTGAGATACACCGTGTTTCACTTTTGCTAAGAAATATGTTTGTAATTTGTAAAACGTTTAGTGATTTAGTGATAAACAAATTTACAAGTTTAGTATAATTCCACAATAAGAGCTTCAAATTGGTCTTTGCCTGTTTTTATTCATTGTTGTGAAGCTTTTCTTTTATGGCATTCGTTTGTGTTGTGGTATTAGTTGTAGAGCAACATATTTTGCTCAACTTCAGCTCCTTCAGCTAATTGGAAGGTTGAATTAGTTGGGGTTAGGGTAAGTTGTTGATGTTAGTATTTTCCAGTGACTAATTTCCCTCACGTTCGGCAGGTATATGCAGAGTCTACTATGGGAAGGTAATTGCTAGCTCGGAGTAAATGTTCTGTGTATTAAAGTAAGTTACACAGAGGCAACTGCCGTCCGCTTCGCATCAAGAGGTTCTGCTCCTCCACTTCATGCATTAAATCTGAATAATGCACGCTTAACTGTTATATATATATATATATATATATATATATATATATATATATATATATATATATATACCAAACATATCTTGATCAAGCTTGTCAAGGTGAACTTGATTTGGTCAAAACACTCAATTTGTCATTACTCATCCTTACCTGACTTGGCTGATCTTGACATGACTTTGCTAAGCCACTGCTTATTTTACCATAGATTTTTTTTATTTCAGGAGAAGACGTGTAATATAGAGGGCATGTGTTTTGCCGACGGAGACTCCAACCCTTCAGTTCCATGTCTTCTGTGTAACTCCACAGCCTCCAAATATGTTTGGTCCATTAATCAAGGTAAACACAATTTTGTATATCATTTTAGTTATTTATTGATTTTTATTTGTCTAATACAAACCAAATTGGCCAATTCCCTAGTGCTCGGCCACCCGAGGGGATTAAACAAACTTTTTTAACTTCAGATCATTCTTATTCAAATGTTTAGAAAGTTCGATGTGAATTCATTTAAGCCATTTTTGGACAAAGGTGAAAAATTGCCTTATAACCATGCTGGAGTTCTTAAATTCATTTGAAAACAGTTTAACGAATACATGCATGCGCATTTTGACTATTTTTAAAATAGTCAACATTGTAAATTTGGATGTGTACCAACTAAACATGATAATCAGAACTTGTTGGGACCAATTTAAGGAATTTTGGACAGATGAATTTTTTTAATGGAATTGCTGTAGGAACATTTTGGCTAGTTTGCAAAAAAGCAAAAAAAAAAAAAATCAGCTGGCAGGGTCCGAAGATGATCTGGTTCAAATTTTGTGAACATCAAACAAATGGATAAGGAGTTCAAAAGTGTGTTTTTGGTCCAATTCTAAATAGAAAAAAAAACTTTCATGATGGACAATGATTCCTTAGGATTCATTTGCATCAGAATGAGCCAACGAATACAAGGAAGAATGTATTTTGTTTCTACACAGTAAAATTCAATAGTTATTAGCACAGACAGGAGTGAACGTTCTTCCTAGAGTTGGAGCTAGAGTGTTTGGGACTCCTATTAGGGGCGGTTTGTTGTTCAAACACTTTTTTCAGAATAAGAATAATAGTGAAGAACAAAACCAGTTAATATGTTGGTTAATTTTGTTATACATTGATACATTTGAAAATAATTTATAGCAAAACATATTACTAGTTTATGTTAATTTCATAATTTCAGCTCAAATGCTGAACTAACTGCTGATCTGTTTGGCTGCATGATACAAGTCTCAGAAAAAAGGCTCGACCAATCATATCTGAAGACTCTGAAGATAGCTGCAAAATCACTGACCTTCTCCCCTCACACACTTATCCTCCTGATTCTCATTTCCCTTCTACTTCCTGTCTTACTTTTCCATCCTTCTGCTGCAAAATTGAGTTTCTTCATTCTTGCAGAGAAATTAAATTGAGACGGATTATCATCAGGGTAAAATCTTGAAATTGAAGTGTTAAAGTGATTCAAATGAGGATTTGTGCCGGAACCGACTCCATCCATAAACCAAAAAATCACTGGAAAAATAGAAATCGAATGTTAATGCAGATTTTTTTTTTTTAATCTAACTTGACTTTGTCGTTAACGTTTGTTTTGTTGAATTTATCGTCGTTCTGTTCAAGCTTTAGTTTATAAAGACTTTAACCGAAAATTACATTTTCTCTTAAAAAATACCTTTTGCAGTAGGCTGAAGCAAGAAATAATAACATATTTAGTTTCTTTTAGATTTAAAAAATAAAATGGCTTACAATCTCAGATGTTAAAATATGAATTATTATACAATTAATTCATTATTTTGGTTCCTGAAAAAAACTGTAAAAATAATGTATTTCTCTTGATCTAATAAAACAGAAATTGTTTGTTTTCAATAATACAGAGGTAGACTTTAAATTCCCTTAGAAACCTGATTGTTTACCCTAGCAACCGTGTTAGAGGATAGACGTCTCTGCATAATAATTAAATACACGGTAGCTGTTTTGTTTGACTCGTTCTTGGCCTAGCAAGGGCAGATTTTTTCATGGTTTGTATTAAAACATCAATTTAATGTAATCTTACATCATTTTGCAATACAAATAAGTTACAGTGCTAAGCACATATGCTCACCGATTTAAATAAACACTCATGAAACATTCATCAGCAGATGTTTTCCTTAATCAACTCTGTAAAGTTTTTTTGTGATTGCATGATTTAAAGGACACTGCTATGTTTCTGTGGGTTCTGTTGTGATGTGTTGCTTGAAAGTTGTTGATTATTTGATGTCGGAACAGATTAAGGATTCCATTTTGTGCGCGGTTGACATTTCTCAGCTAGAAACACACAAGCTCATATGCGTCACGCTGCTCGAGAATGAAATCTTGAATAGGAGTGACATCTTTGCAGAGAAAACATGCATATTGGATATTCCCTTTGTTTTGTTGGGGATAATTGAATGTCGCTGAAAATGTGTTTGTTTTTGTGTTATAAAAAAGTTTTGTATAGAAGCAGTCAGAGAGGGATGTAAATAAGATTTCCTGGTAATCTCATCATGCCTGATGGAACAAAAACTGATTTTTTTCTTTGCTCTCTCTCTTCCTTTTTAAAGCGTGTTGCTGTTTTGAGATATAGTTTTAGCACTTTAACTCTTTACTTTCATTGGTTTGTGTGAAAATTGCAACAACAAAAAAAAGAAGACAACTGACATTTGTGGATAGGTTGTAGTAATGATTAATTGTCTATTCCTCAAAAGCAAAGCTTGATTGTTATTATTGTGTTACTATTGAATGTTTTTTTAAAGTCTAACTGTTAGACAAAATAAAACCAAAGAGTTGCTTTGGTTAGACTAATTGTATGATTGTAATCGTAAGAGAGCTAAATTGTCGAAATGTCGAGAAAGTTGTGTGATTATAGTAAGTTTAACAATAGTTAAAGTGGCTTAAAAAGGCTAGGAGGAACAGCCTTTGCAACTGAATTGCAACTGAATTATCCAAAGGCTAAGTTTGTTAGCTTTAGCCTGTTAGATGAACGTTAGCTTTCTGTTGTTATATGTGTAACGGTTTGTGGTACGTTAGTGGAGCAAAGATGTTGACTGACTTTAAAGTCAACTGCAGTGGGTACCGCAACAGCAGAAATTAGCTTTAGGCGCGCGGGCTAAGCGCGTTTCTGTAGCACCTGGAGCCTTGAAACTCAGAAACGTCTGTACAGAAAAACAAGTGGTTCCATGTATTAAGAATATTAAAGAAGCCTGTTTTAGCTGAGTAGTCAGTAGTGATGCTTGAAGTAGATGTTTGCTTCCGCTTCTTGTTAGCGCAAGTAGGCTAGCACAGCAGACAGCAGGGAGCGGATGTGACAACAACATGAAAAGGTTTATTTATTCCTTTTAAAAGGGAAACTTTGTACATTATGTGCATTCATCACTTCGTTGACATCCCTTTTTCCTTTATTTTGACCATTGTGACTGACAACTAATTAAAAAAAAGTCATTCAGTATCTTCAAAAATTTGAATATTGTGAAAAGGTTCAACAAAGGCATCTTCTGGCACACTCTAATCTCCAATCTTAACTCAAAACACCTGCAAAGCCCTATAAATGCCCACCCCAGTCTAGTTCTGTAGACTTTACAATGATGGAGAAGACTGCTGATTTGTTGAGAAAAAAGACAAAAAAAGATCATTGCAGAAGTGGCTTTGAGCTCTGTTAACAGAACTCTGTGTCTGAGCACATTAATAGAGAGGCAATGGCAACTTTGGGTAGGAAAAGTTGTGGTAAAAAAAAAGTGTACAAGCATTTGGTATAACCACAGTTTGGAGAAGATTATGAAACAAAACTTATTCAAAAATGTGGAGGAGATTCACAAAGTATGGACTGCAGCTGGAGTCCGTGCATCAAGAACCACCTCAAATCGATATATGCAAAACTTATCTTTCAGTTGTCGCATTCCTTGAAACAGCATCAGAAGCATCTCTTCTGGGCTAAAGAGAAACAGAAATGCTATGGATTGCTCCAGAGTTATGTTCTATGATGAAATGAAAGATGTATATCAAGGCCCCTGAGTCTGGAGGAAGAGAGGAGAGGCAGAGAATCCATGTCGCTCAAGGTCAAATATAAAGTGTTTTCAGTCAGTTATGGTTTGGGGTGCCATGTCATCTGCTGTGGTTGGTCCACTGTGTTTTCTGAGGTCCAAGCTCAATGCAGCTGTCTACCAGGAAGTTTCTACCACTTCATCCTTCCTGCTGCTGAACAACTTTATGGGGATACAGATTTCTTTTTCCAACAGGTCTCCTGCACACAGTACCAAAGCTAACTTGTTTATGGAGCTGGTATCTCTGCTGTTAATTGACTAGCAAACTTGCCTGACCTTAACCCCAGATAAAAGCTGTGAGGTATTATGAGGAGGAAGATGCAGTACGCCAGACTCAGCAAGCAGAAGAGATCAAGGTCACTCTCAGTGCATCCCAGCTTTCAGATCCTCACCGTGCCACACTGCTTAAGGAATTGAGGCAAAAGGAGTCCCAACTAAATGTGGAGTGCTGTATATCATCCGACCTTTAAAATATGTTTCTAAAAACCTTTTTTAATGGCCTTAAGTAATATTCTATACTGATTTTAGGAGTTTCATTAATTGTGAGTTACAGTCATCTATCATTACTAAAACATTTGAAATATATCGGTCTGTGTTTATTGAATGAATATAATGAGAATATAACGAGATCCGGTCCTGGAGGGCTAATGCACTGCACATTTTAGTTGCAACCCTGCTCTAACACGCACACTCCTCTAGCTTCTCTCACAGATAAGCCAAGAGGAGTTTAATTAGTGCAAAATGTGTGCTGAACCATCATGAGATGGTTGAATCAAAATGTGCATGGCTCTGGACCTCTAGGAACAGATTTGGTGATCCCTGAAATAATATACAAGTTTGACTTTTTTGAGAGAAATTACTGAAATAAATGTACTTTTTTTATGATATTTTAATTCTATGATCAGAGCCTATTTAATAAAACACAGTTTGTTTAAAAAAATCTAAAAGAACTGTTTCATTAATATATAAAAATAATAGATTAATGATAATATGTAATGTCTTCATTTTACCTTTTTTAATGTGTTTAGAAAAAATGCCATCTAAACATTGTAATTGTATGTTCAGATTAAAATGTTGCTTTAACAAGCAAAATAATCTAATCGGAATGCATAAACATAAAATAAAAAAGTGTATTCCTTTAAAAGTATGCATTTTCTTTAAAGAAAATGTGTTATTCTCCTTTTTACCCATACCGATTAAATTAATGTTCTCTGTAGTCGAAACCAGTAAAAAGCTTTTCACTAACAATGTTGTTTTTTTAGTAGGTGTGTGTGTGTGTGTGTGTGTTTCTAAATGTTTTAAATGTAAACACATCCATGTAAAAAAACACAATAGGGGAGTTTGTTTTCTATTCTGTAAATAGTCTAAAAAGTTGTGAAAGTTAAGGAGTATGGAATTTGCTGTAAGTCAGCAGCAAATTTGCTTTTGACAAAATGAATATTTTTTTCAAAGTAAACTCCCATTTGTGTTTGTATCAAACTGAATATAATGAGTTTATGCCAATCTTAATACAGATCGTTTCACTTGTGTCCTTGATCTACAAAGCATCATCTTACATCAGATTTTCTTCTATGAGAATCAACTTTTCTCATTTCCTTTTTATTTTTGCAGCGAACCATCCACCGAAGTTCCTGGCACCGCGGGACGTCCTCCAAACCTTTGCAGGGGAGAACTTTATGTACCAGCTAATAGCCACAGACCCTGAGGGCTCAGCACTGCTCTTCCAGATGAGTCGGGACCCCCTGGGGGCCTCCATTTCCCCAGCTGGGCTGCTGGTGTGGAGATCTCTCGGGGAGAAAGCTCACTCACTTCTGTTCTCGGTGTCTGATGAGTGTGATGCGCAGAGCACATTCACTCTGCAGGTGAGAGACTGAAACGCCGATTGACGAGTGGCATGACTTTCAAACTAGAAATTATTACTTGGATATGTAATGATCTGAAGTGAAAGTTAAAAGTGGAAATGAAAGTAACCAGTTGGCCAGATATGGAGTAACCCCTACCTGGAATTTGTGCTCTGCATGTAACCCATCTCAGTGAACAAACACACCGTAAACACTCATCCATAGCAGTGGGAGCCATGGCTGCGGGGCCCGGGGAGCAGTCGGGAAACTGGTGCCTTGATCAAGGGCTCCACAGATGTAGTGGCAAGATGGAGAGCAAGTGTTTCATCACTCACACCACCTTCAAATCGGTGGATCTGGGGATCGAACCAGTGACCTTCAGATCACAAGTCGATCTCTTTATCCACCTGCCCCAAATGATATGCCTCTTTTGTTTGTTTAATTAGCATAAAAATAAAAAACTAACCAATGTTTGGTGGAAGAACAATCTCTTTGAATCACCTTAAATGGTTGTGGGCGTTTGCATGTTCTCCTCGTGATCGTGTGGGTTTTCTCCGGGTGCTCCGGTTTACCCACAAGAACAAAGACATGCGGAATAAGTGAATTGAGTAAGAACAAGTGTCCAGAGTGTTAAAAGTGTGAATGAGTGTGTGTGAATGTTTCCCAGCGATGGGTTGCGGCTGGAAGGGCATCCTCCGCATAAAACATATGCCAGAGAGTTGGCGGTTCATTCCGCTGTGGCGACCCCGAAAGGGAAGAAAGCCGACATGAAGCTGAATGAATGAATGAATGAATGGTTATGCTCCACCATTGAGTCGTGTTCCTTCTGTTCCTCCCACTGTCGCTGAAAATCCTCCCACTGAAAATCCTCCCCTTCCACCCCAAACTGTAAAAAATATGCAACTCAATTGTACTCACTTGACACAGACACAAACAGCAAAGGTTTTGTCAAAACCTCAAATGCCTGCCAATGTCTTGAAAGTGAAAACGAATGGCAGTAGAGTTTTTGTTTATCAAGAATGTTGTTGTTCTCTTTGTGTCGGTTGCTTTGCTCTCACTTTGAAGGGAAGGAGCTGCGAAGAGAGAGTGGAACTAGTTTGGCTGCTTCTTGCGGATGTTACTTCAGGGTTAAAAGTTAAATGCCTCCAATTGAATTGACATACAAAAGCACAGATGATCTGGGAAGAGTGAGAGCTTTACATGTAAAGCCAATGTGAAGATGTGAACTTGCACTCTGTGGGGTGAAGGACTCCAGCGTGAAAGACATGAACTTCCCCTCATTAACCTTTAAACCTATTACCTTTAACAGTTCACATTTAGAAGCTTTTACCTGGTCTTTTTTGATAATAAAAAGTAGATCAAAAACTCAGGTAATGTACTGGTTTCACTTCAGAGTACAAGCGGAACAACAGAAGTTAGCATTGGAATTTATTTTGATGTTTGTATGTTTAGAAAAATATAAAGAAAATCATATCATGCCCCGACAATAATACAAATAATAATAATGCCTTTAATTTGTATAGCACCTCTCCTGATGCTCAAAGACGCTTTACAACGTTCAGAGCATTATTCATTCACTCTACATCAGTGTTTCTCAATTATTTTCTGTCATGGCCCACTAGGAAGAAAAAAAAAAAACATCTCACACCCCCCCACGCAACTATAAATAGTATTATTTGTCTTTAAATTTGTTATAAGTACACCTCTGCATAACACAATATCCTTATTAACGAATAAGAGAAAAAAGAAAGAAATATGGACCAACTTACAACAAAGAATATCTTTATTAACTGTAGCAGAAAAGATTTAAGATCTGAAATGTAAAAAAACATTAACTCCTTAATAAAACTATAAACATTGTTTGACTGATCGTGATTGCTGGCAATATTCGGCACGTTTTCACTGGAAAAACTCAAGCGGCTCATCAGCGTGATTGGGGTGTAATTTCTTTGTGACGCCTTCATTTATTTGGCTTCATGCTGTCCGCTGCCAACATTTTTAGACTCAGTAAGCACACCTGTCTCTCCTCCTCGTCTCCCACCGCAGTCACAGTGAAGCCAAACGCTACATACGCGTCATATTTCCTCGTCTTCGCTTTCGGGAGATTTTCGTTTGTCTCTTTATCTCCTTGTCTCTCTGCCTGTCTTCTACACTTCATACTCTGCTAAAGAGAGCGCACCTGTCCCCTAATGTAGTGGAGTGGTATTGCACTGTATTCTAAAACAGTAAAAAAAAATAAAAAAATTAAAAAAGCATGTTCCCCGAGGTCAAACGTGCCCCCCTTGATGGAGCCTCACTATTTGAGAACCACTGCTCTACATTAACATGGTGGTGTAGTGATAAGCTACCTTGGAAGCCCTTAGCTGACCTGGGGCAGTCTGACAGTATGTGGCTACCATTCCGTAATTACGGCCTCCTGCCAAACACCAGTCACACACATCTATACAGGGCAATGCGGGTGAAGTGGTTTGCCCCACAACAGCAGAATGTACCTGGCGGGGATCAAACCGCCAACCGTCTGGTTGTAGGACGACTAACTCCACCACTCTGTCACACTGATGATGCTGCTGTTTAGTCAAAGCCAACCTTCAACCACTTTTAGGATTTGTTGTCTCCACGCACTCTTGTCCTCGATTACTTTTTTGAGTTCCGCTACTGGTGGCCACCCCAATTCAACCAGTGAATTCTTTCTGGTCCTCGTCTTCTCGTCCCTCTGACTTTTCCCAGCATCATCAAATTTTCCAACGTCTTAGCTCGCTTGATGTGTGAAAAAATGGTTTAATCATTTTTCCTTCAAGGGACATTTTTGGCTTGATATTCTCAAGAGCCGTCTTGTTTGTTGTCCACGCCATCCTGGGTATGCATAACAGCGTCCTCCAATACCAGAGTTCAAAAACATAAATTTTTCTTCTATCCATCTTAATTGTCCAACTTTTACATCCACATGATGATATGGGGAAGACAATTGCATTGACGAGTTTCATTTTTGATGCAATGCTCACGCCCTTGCTTTTCCAGATCTTGCACTGAGACTCTGGCTCTTCATCTCTGTTCTTGATCAGCCATTTATATAAATTTTGGAACCCAAGAAGATGACTTCTTGGTTTAAATTTTAACTATGCTGTTGCCAGCGGTTGTCATAACCTTTGTTTTTTTATGTTGAGGTATAGTCCTATACTTTCACTTTCCTCTTGAACACGTCAAATGAGATATAGTCTCTTTCATTTTCTGTGCACAAGGTTGTATCATAGGTGTGTTGAAGGTCATCAATCATCCTACCGCAGATTTTCACTCCGATTTTTGCGCTCGTCAAAGCTTTGCCACATGACTGTTTCGGCATAAAGGTGTTGGCGATTCGATGGACCCCTGTCTGGTGGCAACCAAAAAGTCCTCACCGCTGCTTGTTGACTGGAGTACGGCAATCAAATTAGCTGATCGGTGTATTCTGATATGCCTTTTCGTTTCAAACAAAGCCAAAGTTTGTCATAGTCCATGCCAGGGTTCTCCAAATCCAGTCCTGTAGGGCAGTAGCACGGCACATTTTAGTTGCAAGCATACATACTACTCTAGCGTCATACAATCAGAGAGGACCTTAGTTAGTGCAACAAATGTGTTTCATGATGATGATACCAAAAATGTGTAGACCTCCGACCTTCTAGGACCAAATTTTGAGAGCCCTGGTCTATGCAATAGAAAGTCTTGGTATCGATGATGAAACAAATGAAGATCCTTCTGTTATTCCCTTGTCATCTCCATAATAAAACATATGTCCTTTACGAAACCAGTCTGAACATCTGGTAGTTTCTGTTCCATGAATCCTGCAATACAGTTCTGTATGATATTTAGCTAGATCTTGCTGGCGTGAGACTTGAGGGTGATAAGTCTATCGTTGCAGAATTCCTGCTTATTTAATTTTTGGGGGATTGTTACAAATATTGATCTTGTCCAATGATTTTCTGGTCCAGGTCATCTTACACATTTTGGTAAGGAACTGGTAACTTAAATCCAAATAAGTTTCAGGATTCTTGGTGTCAAATCAAATGCTTTATTAGCAAATGCTGAACATGTGTGATGTCTCTATATTTCGACCTTAAAATTTAATTTGGCCAGAGAGATTAAAATGAATTATTGTATAATGAAGAATGATGCTAATTTCACTATCAAGATCAGGTGTAATAATAAGTGTTTCCACTAAAAGCTTTTTTTCGCAGCTGAGCAGAGCTGTAGCATTGCAAGCTGTTACATCATTATATGCCACTTTACTGCCCTGTGACATTTCTACTTAACAATTCCCTCCCTTTGCATTGAGAAACCTGATTTTTTTTTCAACATTTGACCAAAACCGTGAATTTGCTCAAGCACAATATGCATACAGTTGAATGCTAATCACACTTTCTTTCCTATTCACAGCTCGTTGTTCATCCCTGTGCCTGTGCGAATGGTGGCACTTGTGTGACCAACATCAAGTTTCCAGCAGGCAGCGGTGAGTACCTGTGCATGTGCCCGGCCGGTTTCCATGGCGACCTGTGCCAGGATGAGCTGGATGAATGCTCCTCGAGCCCGTGTGCTGCTGGAGTGTGTGTGGATCTGAGCCATGGCTTCAAGTGCCAATGTCCTGCAGGGCTCACAGGTACAGATTCTCCTGCAGATTGATGTTTCTGAAGATATTTGTTACTCTGGTTATTGTAGGCTCCAGCTTTTTTTGGTTAGTTCTCAAAATGGTGAATTGGGGGTTGACATGGGAACAAAAATTTTTTATTGGATATGCAATCGAATGTTCGGCTTAAAGGGTTAGTGTTAGGTTAGGGTTGGGGTCAGGGGTGCAAGCTGGGGTCATGATTGTGGGTTGGGGCTGGGTTTGGGGGTCAAATTGGGGTCATGATTTCCATGGTGACTTGTTGGGGTCAGGGGTACTTTTCTATGTCTTAACATTTCTGAACAAAACAAAACCGATATTTTAACTCTATTCAGATAATAACTTAACAACAATGTTTTCCCTCGTAACACTTGAAATACAAAGGAATACAATACTTCTTATAGTGCAGAATATGCAGTATTTGGGAATTAGGAATGAATTGTTCCACACAAAGATTCACATTGAAATGTGGCCTTAACTATATGAATTTAATCGAGCATTTCAAAGTACCATTTAGTTCTTTTACTGAAATCTTTGACTTCACAGATTTGTTCAAATGCAAGAAAAATGTGCTACAGAATTTTATAAAACAGTTCAAAGTTATCAGTACAAAATTCTTCTGTCTTTTAGTTTGAGTTTTGTTAAATGTTTTCCCCTGAAGGGATTGACTGTCTGCCCTTCTTTCTTTTCTCGGCTTGTTTTGGGGTCATTAAATAAATATATTATTACTATCATGCGATTGGGGTCCACATTTCTCTCTTGGCCTCCACGGCCTGACAATAATAAGATGTGAAATAAAACCTTATCATTTCAAGAGAACGTGTATCAAAATTAGAACAGACTCTTGGCTTGATTTTATTCCTCTAGCCAAAACTCCTGAAGGAGTTTGGAAAATCTGTTTAGTCCATCTCAAGTTGATAGAAAAATCCTTTCGTCTGATGTTTTGTGTTTGTTGTACATAGATGCAAAGTGAAATTGGGTTCTCCGAAGAATTTGGTCGTTTCACTTAAGCTAATAGTGACGAATGGACACAGACTGAATGGGAGTTTGCATTGTGTTGCGCTTCATGCTTTGGGGCTTGCAGATGGTTTGAATTTGATTAAAAATGTGCTTCAAAAAAGCCACAAATACAAATAAAAACTGGAGGAATGCCCAGCAGCTCCTGAAGCCACGCAGAGCAAGCGGATGCGTGTGTTTTTCTGCTGCTGGGAGTAGAAAACAAGCCAGGAGGATTCGCTCTTGAATGATTCATTTTGCTTTTGCAGTATTGTTTGGATGGGTTCTTGATGTATTATTTTTTAAATCTATAAATAGTCTTTTGCTTCTTTCTTATGTTGTACTTTAATACGATTAATACACCATGTGTAAGACTTTGTTTAGATTTCAGTATAACAGTTCTTGCATTTTTGGGTTTCCATGGGGTCTTATAAATACTTAAAATACCTGAAAATTGTTATAGGTAAATCATTTTTCACAATAAATTTACATTTTAATTTTTAGATAAAGAAGCAACTCTGATCCTCAAACACAAAGCTGTTAAATAAATGGCAAAATTATACAGTTCTTAAGTATGCCTATGTTTTAATATATTTGTCAACATAGCGTTGTATGAGCATGTGAAATGTTCTTTTAAAATATTAAAGGAAAAAATGGTTCTATGAATGATTGGGGTTTGCTGTCCCCCGGTAAAGATAGATGTTTAGCAATGCCCCTGGCTGATACTGTTCTGTGCCTTCTGTAAGTAAGACTAGGATTAGTAGTTTTAATAATAATAAAATATAATACATTTTATTTTTGGTGCCTTTCAAGGCTCTCGAGGTCACCGTACACTCAAAGCATAAAGCAGGATAAAATAATGGGCGCAGGGTACATGAACACAGTCCTGGTAAAATGAAGATAAAAATATACGGTTCATTTTTTGCTGTGTGATAATGTTAAGATCCTCTTTCTCTCCTACGTTGGTTCTCTCAGGAGCTCCAAATGGATGTCCCAGGCATTCAGTCACACAGCTCCAACTCTTTGGAACAAACTGCTGGCCACATTCTGTAATCATCTTGAATGTAACATTTTTAAATCTGATCTTAAAACATATCTCTTCAAAGCTTTCTTCTATTAACCTGTTGTTTTCTGCAATATTTTATGTATTTGTTTTAGCTTTATTCATGTTACTTATTTTCATATTTTACAGTGAGGTGTCTTTGAATGTCAAGGCACCAAACAAACAATTATTATAACTATTGTAAAAATGGCTGCCTTTTTTGGTCATGCTTTATTTGACTTGATAAATAACATCTTTGTAGTCACTCAAGTAATTTTTTTACTTTTAAAAGGGCCTCCAGATCACCATGCGGCCCTACGTGATGCTTATCTCTTGAGCCAGCTCTGTTTTGAACGAATCACTTGAATGAGCGCTTTACATAGTCTCTGAAGGAACAAAAGCAGCTCCACTCACAAGATCACTGGCTTACTGAATTACCAGCAGGGGTTATTGTGTGTCCTCAGGTGTTACCTGTCAGAATGATATGATGAGTGCGAACGAGGGCCGTGTTTCCCTGGCGTCCGGTGTGTCAATGGCTTCGGCTCCTTCAGATGTGGCCCCTGTCCTCGGGGTCTGGAAGGAGACGGGATCGACTGCAAAGGTAAAATCTTGCTACAACCTTCCTCCCAAAAGTGGAGAAAGAGAGCAAGTGCTTTCTTTATTTGATTTGATTTGGAACATCGAGTAGTTTGCCTCATTGTATTTATCGAACTATTAGAAATCAGAAAAACTGAATCACTTATGGTGGCTAGACTTTCTGTCTAAATTCATAACATAGAGAAACATCCTCGGGGTTATATTCAGTTTAATCAATTGACAACCTTGTCATGAAGAGTTGTAAATGACAAGCTTAAAAAATGGCTTGGTTACAGACATCTAAAACTTTAACAATTGTAACTTGCATCTCAGCATCAATACTTCGCAAAACAAAGAAAATAGTGCTTAAAGTTATTGATAATCTGCCAGCAAATGTGTTTTAACATGGAAAGAATACTAACATACGTCAGAGAGTCTCTGAGACAGTTGTGAGGAGCTGTTGGTGCTGCTGTCACACTCTGAAGAGGAAGAGCATCTTCAGAGACCTGATTGGCACAGAACTCATCAGACTGTTGTTTCATTCACAAGCACAGGTTAACAACAAAGTTCTTCACGTTTTCTTTTCTCACCCTCGTTTTTAAGTGCATAAAGGCTTTCTAGCTTAAACAAGTTCCAAATGACTAAA
>UELW01000179.1:0-52724 GCA_900490495.1 Danionella dracula
AGCGATTGGTAGTTAGACTCAAATGAGGTTTATTATCATCTGATTAACATAAGTTCGGGAGGAGCTTGACTGATAATTGACTAGTCCTCATCCAATCATATGGTCCCACCTACCCTTATCATCTCCAGTATATAAGACACAACCAGAGAGCAAACATCTACAATGTGCAAGCTATCCCTCCTTCCACTCCCTCACCGCTCACCATGCATTTTGCACTTCTTCTCTCTTTGGGTAAGACGGTGTTCTCCTCATTTAAACTGCAGTAATAGTTAAAAGTAGGGACCAAGTAGGGAGTCCTGGTCCTGGACTCCCTACTTGGACAGCTCGCCCAGTACGCTTCTCCCTTCTCGCCAATCATGCTTGCAATACTAGGCAATTATGAGCAAGAGCGAACTATGTCTCTTTATTGGATACAGCGTCGAGCACTTCAGAAATAATCAACTGTTAGCATCGCACTCACTGGTTTAGACTGGAAGGGAGATGATGCCCAAAATAAAGTGAGAACTGATCCATTCTTTATCAAATGTCTTTTAGCATAACCTGAGTTAAACGCATGTAGATTTCCGAAGTGAAATTGCGGGAGCACAAAAAAAGGTTGAGCCTCTTCTCGCAGCAGAGAATATAAAGATGAGAATCCCTCACGAAAGAAAAAAAGTTCCTGTTCATGAGCGACCGAATCACAACCGCTAGCAGCTCTGTTTGAGGAACATCTCTCCCGGTAAGCTCTCGCGAGCGGTGGGAGGAGCTTAGTACGTTTAGTACAGTCTTACGTCACTTTTCGTAAAGACTCGTTTCAGCAAATCTGAGTTGACTCTTTCATTTAAAAAAAATGAAAACTCGACACACACTTTTCACAAATAAAGCTCAAACTGGATGTTGTTCAGACTTTAAATTGCCTCTTTAATTAACTAATTGTAATAGGTTCTTGAGCATAAATAGTCTATTTTCTGACACTTTTCATGATTTTGACCACACGCAAATTTTAATTTCCGAACAGAGAACAGTGGGCTGTAAACTATGGTACAAGTGCAGCTTGTAAGCGGAATGGCGTCTGTGTGAATTGGCAAATATGTATCTGTGTTATTGGTAGTGATGCTCTACATCAATATTTCAAAGAAGTGTGTGCCCAAACTAGTGACATTTTCTTCAAAGAGATTTATCAATGCGTAAATGAATAGGATATAGTACTCGTCCCAGGTAAAAAAGTGTGAATGATATCTATCAGTCAGAAACATTTCTCCTCCTTCTACATCATGCTCTACTTGAGAAAAACAGTTTTCTGATAAACCCACATTGTGATTGGTTGAAAACACAAATATTGCTATTCAACACAAAGCAGGTCAAAAGTAGCTCAATCTCCAGAGAAGTTCCTACAGATAGTGTACAACCCAAACACGCCAGCGCTGTTTAGCCACCAAAGTGTGCATTTAAACTCTAATGGAACCGAGAAATGAGGCCTGGAGGAAGAATGGATGGGGGAATTCAGTGCTGTTGCTAAACACCCAGCGGTTCCTCTATTCAGATGGGTCGGCTAAGTAAACTGAAAGCATCCCCCAGGTCTTAAAAGCTTCTCTATTGTCTGTCTGTCCTCAAAAGAATTTGGTTATTTAGCTAGGGAACATACGTGTGAGCATGTGAGTTGGAGGTTAAATGCGTAACTAGCATTATGTATTCTCCAACTCGAAGTCAACTTACTTGGATGGAGTCGTTTGCCATATTCGCTTCTATTTTGTCGCCCAAATAGCCCTTCCTCCTCTTCCTAGATGCACAAAGATCGCCGACAAAGAGGAGCTTTTCTTCTGTCAGCTCTCAACGCAACAGTTTAAGATCCAGAAGAGCCTGAACAACTTGTTATAACGTAATAAACGCTGTTGCATCACTGTCAGCCAAGGTGCTGGTTGTCGTTATAGCGTTAAAACGCGTTCCTTTAATTGAAAATGACCCAAATATCCGGTACAGAGAACAGCAAATGAGAAGCTACGTGAATAAAACGTTTATTCACACATTCCCTTGGTGAATCCACAGCTTGCAGTGAAGTCTGGGGTGATTTTCCATGATATCGTCCTGAAATAGTTGTTCGTTCCGGCGGAGCTCGTTACCGCGGCAAACATGGGCAGGGTTACCGTTACCGGTCAAAAGAGTTCAGCCTTTCTTCTCAATTCATCCGCGTGAGAACGCCAACCGATATATTTGCTCCAGCGGTCGTTTCAGCGCCAAAGAAAGGCATGGAAGTTGATGCTCGCCGCCGCTGAATAATAAAAGAGCACACGCTTCCTCGCTGCTCGCGACCGTGTGCTCGCCGCGCGCGCCGCGGGGACGACGATGATGACGACGAGGATGGGGTGGTCACGTGACCTCGCATTGTGTCCGCAAGAAAGGAGGGTAGCCTGCTAATATAGGCGAAATGTACATGAACAATGTAAATGTACAAAAGAAATGAGAAAACATAAGCAATGTTTTGCAGCATGTCAGTGTATGGATAAAATGTTTAACTGCTCGCTTAGCTCAACAGTTAAGTTTTTAACTTTAGCAATTTGCTTAAACAATCTGTGTTCAACTGTTCAACATTATTGTTTCATTTAATGTACCAGCACTGGAGAGTTCTTCTGTACCGCAACAAATTGTGCACATGCGCACTTGGCAATAAAGATCTTCCTGATTGAGCACATCTTGACTTACTGTATCTTATTTTACTGTTTTGTTTACAGGTTGAAAATAAATTAAAAGAAAAATTTAAAGTGAAACCTTGATTCATGAAGAAGATTTTTAAATACAGCATTTCTGAAAGCTGTATTAATCGTTTGGTAGTGGCTGGTATTTAAAAACTAATGGGATGTGAAAAAAATGTAGATATTAGTGACATAAGGAGCTAAGAAATACAAACAAACATATTTTCAATAGTTTTTTTTCTGAGTAGGGGGGCAGTTAAAGAGTTAAAATACAAATCATTTGACTAATATTTCACAATTTTGCTTGCTGTTTTACTTTTCCATTCTTGCTTAAACTTTTAAATATTGAAATGCATATATAACATCCATATTATACATTTGACTTCAACATTCTCATGCAGATAACATGTTGGATAATTTAACTTTACATACTTGAAAAATGTCTTTTGGGCGTCAAGGAGGCGCAGTGGGTAGCACGGTCATCTCACAGCAAGAAGGTCGCTGGTTCGAGCCTCGGCTGGATCAGTTGGTATCTCTGTGTGGAGTTTGCATGTTCTCCCCGTGATTGCGTGGGTTTACTCCGAGTGCTCCGGTTTCCAGAATAAGTCAATTGGGTAAAAACGATTGCCCATAGTGTTTGAGTGTGTGTGAATGTTTCCCAGTGATGGGTTGCGCCTGGAAGGGCATCTGCCACATAAAATCCCAGAAAGAGTTGGTGGTTCATTCTGCTGTGGCGACCCCAACGGGAAGAAAGCCAACAAGAAAATGTATGGATGGAATAATGTCTTTTTCTCTGTAGAAAAGGGTTCATACAAGCAGCTTTGTTGATATGAAAAACACCAACTTTTTTTCCTTTTTGTTCTTCTTCAAGTTCTGACAGGAGCACTTTCTGTCCATCACTAAAAGTTAGTACTCAGCCTCTCGCATCCTTCTAATTGTTGTAGTGTCAGTCAGTTGTTGGAATGTCAGTCAAGTTTTGTAGTGACATCTCCAACGCCTGGAAACATGATGCTATGTTAAGTGAGGAGATTGGTTGTTTGACATGTCTATCAAATGGCTTCCTGGGCGTGTCTTAGCCAAAGAAAGCTGCCAAACACTCCAGGCCTTCCCTGAAGCTCTGGCTTCACCAGACTAGCATGAATCTGATGGAAAAAATGTGCTATTCAAAACAAGTTACTAAAATGTCTACAAAACACATATGGTATTATAAGCAATTACCATTATTATTTAAAACTAACTTACATCAGTTTATTTTAACCACTTAAAAGATTATCATTAACCTCAAACCACATAAATCTGAAAGCATTGAAAAGCACGTGATAGATCATGCAGGATTTATGGTTTGTGTCCTGACACAGATTGGATAAATGTGAAGAATGTTTCTGAAGAGACGCAAGTAAATCTCAACTCACTTGGCTTTTCTGCCTGCAAAATCCCACAATAGCGACTCCACCATCTCTGCAAACCCATTGATTTAATGTGTAAAACAGTTGCAAACCGCAACACTTCTGTTCTGGATGTGAAGTCAGTATTTGATCACGCTTCTTCTTCTGATTATTTTTTATGGTGTAGGGTTTGCAAACCGTATTTGAAGCGTTTATTTTTTATTTTTTCTCAAATCACTGTACTTTAGGGATCTGTGATGTTTGATTATTTACAACCACTAAAAATGCTGCCTCTTAAAAATTTGCCCACTTTTTAGCACTCAATTACGCAACGCTGACATTGATAGAGACAATGCTAGAGAAAACTTAAAAATCAACATTTAACGTTATAATACTATCATAACACATTTTCACTGAGTCACAGGTTTTCTAAGTCTTTTTCGACCATGCTATCAAACACACAAGCTCAAAAAGTAACAAATTATGCAAATTTTTAGTTACAAGAATTTAAAAACGCGTAACACGTTGAATAAAACAGTAAAAATAAACGAAACAGAGAATTTTGAGTTTGTTACGAAAGTAGCTTAACGTCCGGAAGTACATATATGGTCATCTTGATTGAACCCCAACGGTCGAGGAAATACAAATATGGGCATTGAAATCTCCACAAGCCAATCTACCACAGTTAACTTGAGGCGATGTTGTGAATTTATTTCTAAAATCACAGGTGAGGATGACAGAGTGCAGACTTATATTTTTAAACAAAACCTACAGTTACACATGTAATTTTGTAAAGCGTAATGCGTTTGATGTCGTTGATCAGGTTAGGCCTATTATTACAACTTTAGTGTGTAACGTTAACGCTAGCTGTCACTTAACATTAGGTGCATGCTAGCCTATGCTACAGTGTTTATAGCAGTTATCTCTTTTGTTGACAAGGATACAGTCATCAATTACCTTCCAAATCTATTTTGAAATACATTTTTAGAGTTCAAAACTTAATGGTTTCCTGGCGGCTGACTTATTTATGATGGCTAGCTCAGAAAGTGCTGAGTTACCGTCAATACTGCACACGGTGAACGACTCAGGCCAGTCTCCGACAGAGCAAGAAGCAATTACACTGACTCTGGAAGGTAATGGAGAGGGACAAGATATTTTCACTTTATAATTTATTTAAAATTCCCACAAAACATTTAACCTTTTGAAACCGCTCTCGTTTTCAGCGCTCACACCAACGGCTCCCTCTCCCGGGGACGAGGGGTACTGCATCAATGAAGATCCAGGCTCTGAAAACGCTGCCTCATCCTCCAGTCAGGAGATGATAGGGATGGAGAAAATCTGTGTCGTCGAGAAGCAGCTCCAGCACCTGCTGAACAAGGCGGATGAGTTTCAAACACAGCTCTTGTGGAGGTGCTGGGAGGAATTTAGGTTATCTTTTTACAGCCACATTTCTGATTCCAAAGAGATTGCAAGTTACAGGTGGACTATCTAATTGCTACACATTGGAAATGTGTTGCTTGACAAACAGAGTGTGACCAACACATAAATACTTAAAGCAACATGATTTTATTAATTTACAGCAAAAAAGGCAGTAAAGCATGGGATTTCTGATGCGTTGATCAATTTTCTTAACGCACATGTTCCTGGAAAAGGTTACAGGGTTCAGCACACACTGGGCGATACACTCTGAACAAGTGACCAGTTAATCACGGAACCATGTGTTCACACTATCAACATGTACATTCACTGTTCTTATAGAGCAATTTTAAGAATCTTATTCATCTGAAGCAGCGTTTCTGTGGGGTCTTAAAAAGACTAAATATACAAGTCCAAATTTTAGTTCATAAAATGTCTGAAATTCACTGTTCTTGGTCTTAAATAATTTTTCACAAGTTTTTTTTCTTCTTCTGATGTTCATGTAAAGCTCATCTGATGTGTGTGTTTTGTTGTCTGGGGTTGCCAAAGATTGAGAGATTGAGAAAATCCTCTGAAATGCAAATAACCAATGAAAAAATAATAATTAGGGTTGCTAGAGTTTGAGAAAACTTTCGTAAATGCTCAAAAACTTAAAAGTGTTGTTTAGCGCTGCGATAGTATAAGAAAAGCCTCATTTACACTCAAAATAATAAAAGTGATGGTTAGGGTTGCCAGATGTTGACATACGACTCATAAATGTAAAAAAATGTCAACGTGATTATAAGGGTTGCAAGATCAAGAAAATTCTCCAATAGGGTAAAAACACTTTTAATTTATATATATATTTGCCAAGACAAAGTTTGAGAACATGTTCAACTTCGTAAAAAGCATGGTTAGGGTTGCAAGAGTTTGAGAACACTTTGTAAATGCTCAAAAACATAAAATTGATGGTTAGGGTTTCAAACTAGGCTTCGAGACATCAAACCATCTCTGATCCTCACCTCACTAGTTTGCTGCAGCTCATACCCTATGTGTCTGTTTTTAGCCGAGACTCTCTCCAGGGTTACGAGTTTGCTCGTATCATTCCAATGTTTTTGGAAACCTGTCAGCCATTTTTCAACTTCTTGGAGTCTACTGCCAGAAACCGCAGCCCTTTTTGCCCCCCTCTGTCTACAAATTTAAGGACACAGGTGAGAAACACATCTCTCAACTAGACGAACGTGAACCTTTTCACACATGCATGGTGTTTGTGTCTCTTCACAGTATTTGCTGTTCTCTCAGCAACTGTGCTCTCGTCTGGAGCAGCTGGTGCTGCTGTACGCCTCCTTTAGTTTATGCTCCCTGGAGGAATCAGATCCACTCAGGTAAAAGGCCGAAGGTGAATTTAGAAGAGATTCTAAAGTACATAATCTCAACTTGATATCGTTGTGCATTTCCTTTATAGTATCTCACACTTTTACATCGGCCAGTGTTTAATCGAGAACATGAAGCTGTCAATCTTCCGCTACTGCTGCCCGACTCCCTTTCAGGCCTCGTCGTATACTGGGTTGTACAAGCGTATGCGCTGGAACTTGGAGCGAGAGTTAGAGGGAGGAGCGCAGGAGACAAAAACTGAGTTGTAAGTGAAGTTTAGTGAGAAAGACATGCACAGATTGGTTTGTACAAATAATGGAGGAATGTAGAAATGTTTATATTTAGTATAGTATTTATTTTTTGATCAATTAGTTAGTTTGTGTTCATAAATGTATAAAAGTCTTTTCTTCCTAGCAGAAGAATCATTGGTGATAGCCACAAATGCATTGAGATTGTTTAACACGGTACACTGAAATTCATCAAAAACTGTACAATTAAAATTTTCTCAGTGACCATCGTTGAGGGTGTACTGTCTGCAGTCCACATGATCACTGTGGGATGATTCCGTACATCTATGTCTGTTACGCAGCAGAGTTTAAAGATTATATTGCCTGAATGACTTTGTAGTGCTAAAAAAATTATTTAGAAAATTTCAACACTGTGAACGACTCAATATTTAAGTAGGAAAAGTTTTAAAAGTCTGATCTACTGTCAACGTCAGAAACATTCTAGTGGTCTAATCTGATGCAATGTTTTATGCGAAGCTATTCCTAACTCTAACCGCCTTACATTTGACTTTTCATCTATGCATTATTATCATCGCTTATTTGACACACCAAAGACACCCCTCATCTTTTTCTTTTTTTCTTCCATGAAATGCTGTCTGCAGTTAGCTAGCTGACTACGTCAAGGAGGAAAGTTATGCATTAACGTCGTTGCGCTAACCACCAGCAAACAATGAAAATTCTTCTCTTCAGCGAACACCTACCATAAAAAAAAACTTTATTTTTTTCCTCCTCTGTCTTTATCTTCTTCCTCTACTTCCTCACTGCTTTGGTTTATTAATCAGTTGATACAATTTTTATTATGATAAGCTGAAATAGACTTTGATGGTGTAACAGATTGCATATTGTCTCTCCCCTAATGTAAGTCGCTTTGGACAAAAGCGTCTGCCAAATGCGTAAATGTAAATGTAAATGAGTATGAGTGGTAGGAGTTTAATGGATCAAAAGACACAAAAATTTGTTTATATTTTTAACCACATTATTCTTCATTATCTATTTGCCTGCAAGCCAGATGCAGCTATGAAAAGAGCCACATCTGGCTTGAGAGCCATAGGTTCCCTACCTCTGATCTGATCTGGAGAATGCCTGAAGAGTTAAAAACAGAGAAACACTCTTTACAAACTCTGGTGAGGTGATGCTTCAGGCAGAATTGTGAGGTTTTCACCTAGAGGTCATACTTTCTCAAAATGGATTCAGGTTTGAATTATGAGCGATATGCTACTGATGCTTATTATGCCATCACATCAAGAGTCAAAGATGGCATCGAGGAACTGGAGGTTGGGACAGATTTGGAAACTGTTGTAAAAGTTTGTAGGTGTTCAATCTCGTAGTATTTTCAGTCTGTTGTTATTAGAAGAGAATATATTAAATGTAAACACCATCTCTTCCCATCATCAGTTACTTCCTGTGCTTTGAGGACGTCATCAAGTGTGCAGATGATCAGAGTGAAGAGAGAAGGTTCGAGGAGGACAAAACGGAAGCTGACAGCGAGAGTAAGGGGGCGAGGATCTGGTCGCTTGGTCTTTGGGTCCAGACGTACCCTGACCCAGACACAGAGGACATCTTTGATTGGTAATTTGTTTATACACTTATGCTTAGGTATATGAAAGATATGTTATCTTAGCTGTGCTTCAGGGCTTGACTGTTTGAAAAATGTATTAATGGGCACCAAAGTACCAGGTAATTTGTGTTGCT
This sequence comes from Danionella dracula, assembly GCA_900490495.1. Lineage (NCBI taxonomy): Eukaryota > Metazoa > Chordata > Actinopteri > Cypriniformes > Danionidae > Danionella > Danionella dracula. The sequence continues at coordinate 8,803 of UELW01000179.1, forward strand.
GGTTATAAAAAAAAAGCCTCAATCCATTGGATTCATACTACAATTTGGCCTCAATATACATTTGTACATTTTTTGTTAAAGTACATCTCAAACGCTTACAGTTAGAAATGTATATTTCCATATTTGGCTTAACTTCCTGTCCATCATGTTTAAGTGAAATGCTTTTGGAAGCTGGAATTGTCTTAACAAAGGCGCTGGCAAATAAGCTTTAGTTTATTGCTTTTATTTGTGGTTCACCATGCCAACAGCATGTAATGATTGTCACATTAGACATCATGAACAATGAATGAACCCCCCTTCTTGCAACAGCAAGCTTGTAGACGGTTATTTGTGGACGCCCTCATAAGGATATGCATGCAGTGTTCTGTCCCGTGATGTCACTGCACCAATCCCGAGAATAGAGGTCCAGCCAGCCGCAACATTATCTCCCCCTTACAAGGGTTAGTGTCCCACAGCCCTACATGTCCCACATAATGCCCCAGGTATGCTGGCTGTCTAGGAGTGCGAGATTGGTGTGCCTCCCGAGCCCCCAGCCTGCACACTCCACACCGGGCGCCGCAGGCCCCTCTGTGGGATCTTCCCTTTTCTCAGGCTGCAGGACTGAGTCACCGGGGTCCCCTGGCGGGCTCAGCGGGTGGTAGGGGGCTAGTCAGTCCCGATGCAGCATCACCTTGTGGCCCGTTCCCGGCATTGGCACCTGATACACGCTGTTGGTGAATTGCTGCAGTATTTCCCCCGGTCCTTGCCACTGACTCATGAGCTTGGGTGAGAATCCCTTCCTTTTGCGGGGATTGAACACCCAAATCCTGTCCCCCACAGCAAACAGGGGTCCCCTGGCACGTGCATCATAAGCCCCCTTCTGGGGGGGTGCCTGCTGCACTCATAGCAGCCAGTTCGTGTGCTGTCCTCAGCCTCTCCTTTCTGGGGGTTCTGGGGGAGCTCCAAACACTAACTCAACAGGCTTGCAGAGTTCCCGCCCAAACATGAAGGCCGCCGGCTTGCTGAGGCTGGGCTCCTGTAGGACAGCAACACCAACCGCAACTGCTAGTCCCAATCCCGCTGGTGCTCACCGGTTAAGATCCCCAGCTGGGTAGCCAAAGTGCTTTTGAACTGCTCAACCAGTCCACCACTCTGAACAAGCAACTCCTCCATATAATACCACTTGTTTTTAAAGAAGCACATAAATAAATATTATCAATACAAAGTGTTATATTTATTATTAGAATATTTTTAATGAAAGAATGATAAAGGTGTAAAGTTCTTGCACACATCAAGCATAATGCCCTGGTTAAGGCTACTTCAGTCACATGATGCTTTAGTGCATCTCAGATCATTCACACTTTCATCTTCCACAATAAAAAGTACATTTTCTTCTGAAAATGAGTGTGTACTTCAGGGTGCAGCATAAGCTTTCGGATTGGAACGTTGGGTCAGTTTTTCACAACTCCTAGGCCAGGGGTGTCCAACGTGAGTCCTGGAGAGCCACTGTCCTGCACATTTTAGTTGCAACCCTGCTGTAGTACGCATACTACTCTACTTCAGCCAATCAGAGGACCATAATTAGTGCCACAGGTGTGTTTCATGATGGTTGACCAAAAATGTTCAGGGCTCCGGCTCTCCAGGACCGATGTTGGACACCCCTGTCCTAGGCCATTTGTTCAAACGTCAAAGCATTTTCAGACACTGTCGACTATAAGTTATTAGATTCAAGTTAATATTTTAAAACGACAAGCAAAAATTCAACTTAAACTCATCAAAATGCCCATAAAGCTACATCTTTGGCAACAATTTGAGATATGCAAATCAAACTTGTTATTCGAGATTCAAAACATGATATAGGTTGCCACTACCGGAGACTTTTGTCTCATAATTATGTAGCGTTTTATTTTTATTTTTTCAATTTGCAGCAAAATAGTTTTATTTTACAACAGCCACAATCTAAAGCTGCTCTAAAAATGTCTTATTTTTGCCCTTTGTTGGTTAAGAGGTATGGGAAATATTTTCTTTGACTCTCAAAATATCACTCCTAATATTTTTAGAATTGTCACATTAATGTTCACATTCAGATTCAAATCAAATAGTTTCTCTAGACAGGCTGACAGCTTGGACCCGCATTGGGTGAATTTGTTATTATAAGATCTTGGTTTATTTTTCTTCTCCTGTGATTTGAAATACTTTTACAGCATTGTCCAGACATTCTGTACAAAATTCACCAACACTGTTTGTAGGTAACAATTATTTTTATATGTGCTGATTGGTGCCAAATTTTCTGTCTAATGAAAAGTAAATAATGTGTGGATTTTATGTCATCACTTGTGTGATGTGAATCTTTAAAAGTCAACATTAGATTTGCAATATGGAAAACAGCTTTTTAGCATTAAGGAAAGAAACCAATTTAAATATACTATCTAAAAATCTGCCCTTATAAGACATGTCAGATCTTCTTGTGCTTTGAAAAGCTTCTGTGTTTTGTAGGGTGTTGTGTTCAGTGCCTTGCGGTCAGTACAAGCAGCTAGTTTGCCTTGGACATGAAGAACCATCATCCTGCTCTGCCACAGACAGCCTGCTGGAGCTGCTGCTGTCTCACCAAACCCCCGACACGCTCCCAGAAACACACCCTTCCTGAACACAGCTCATGGACAACTTAATCAAGAACAGTTAGTGGCTGTTGAGTTTTACAAAGAAATCAGTTCCCTCATATTTCTTTCTAAACAAGCACAGGAAGTTTCTATCTGTTCCTCAGACATGTCAGGTTCTTATGTTTGAAATCAGTTCACAAACAAAGACAGTCATGTTGAATTATCTAACTTTATTTTCTAAAACCTTTCAGAATACATGATCATAACAACCACATAAAGAAATAAATTACTGAAACCACAAAGAAACAGGAAAATGTGCCACAAAATAAGCAGCTCTTTGCGCACGTCTTGGAAAAACAGAACACGTGGTAGAAAAGAAAATTTTATCTTCAATGTTCCTTCATTTTAATGTACAGTGCATTATTTTTCCACTGCATGCGTGTGTTTGATGTAGCAGTTCATATGTTCTGTTTAACACAGTGATATGTCATGTTCAATACAGTCCTTCGGGTAAATCACAGTGAAACAGTTCTTCATCTCCATGTTTCTTGCTTAAAATACAAAAAATGTGATGTTTATATGATCTAAATGTTTGTTTTAAATAAAAGCCTTACTCTTTACAGTTTGAGAGCAGTGTATTCTGTTACTACTACCATCAGAGCACTAGACTAATGCAGAACAAACAGTTATATTGGAAACAGAATACAGAACACAGACTTCAAGACAAAACTTATCAGGTAACGGTAGACAACAGTAAAACAAATTCAGTAGTCAGATTTTATTTCAACAAATCAGGGGGCAATTAAATATGCAAGACACTCCTTTGTAAATATCTAAACAGAATAATTAAATACGATAAATATTCTTGCTCATAGTAAAACCCAATACAGTTTAATTGCATAAAACATCTGACAATATTACAGATTCACAGGTGATAATTGAACAAAACAAAAGAATTTTGTGGCAAATACTTTTTTCAAAATAAAAGCTTCACCCAAGCAGGAACCTAACCACTGTTTTTTTTAAGAGTTGTGTTTAGTGGATGAGTGTGACTGTGGGGTGTGTTTGGTGGATGCGTGTGACTGGTGGGGTGTGTTTGGTGGATGTGTGTGACTGGTGGGGTGTGTTTGGTGGATGTGAGTGACTGGTGGAGTGTGTTTGGTGGATGTGTGTGACTGGTGGAGTGTGTTTGGTGGATGAGTGTGACTGGTGGGGTGTGTTTGGTGGATGTGAGTGACTGGTGGGGTGTGTTTGGTGGATGTGTGTGACTGGTGGAGTGTGTTTGGTGGATGAGTGTGACTGGTGGGGTGTGTTTGGTGGATGTGAGTGACTGGTGGGGGTTTGGTGGATGTGTGTGACTGGTGGAGTGTGTTTGGTGGATGAGTGTGACTGGTGGGGTGTGTTTGGTGGATGTGAGTGACAGGTGGGGTGTGTTTGGTGGATGTGAGTGACAGGTGGGGTGTGTTCGGTGGACGTGAGTGACTGGTGGGGTGTGTTTGGTGGATGTGAGTGACAGGTGGGGTGTGTTCGGTGGATGTGTGTGACTGGTGGAGTGTGTTTGGTGGATGAGTGTGACTGGGGGGTGTGCTTGGTGGATGTGTGTGACTGGTGGGTGTGTTTGGTGGATGTGAGTGACAGGTGGGGTGTGTTCGGTGGATGTGAGTGACAGGTGGGGTGTGTTCGGTGGATGTGAGTGACTGGTGGGGTGTGTTTGGTGGATGAGTGTGACTGGGGGTGTGTTTGGTGGATGTGAGTGACAGGTGGGGTGTGATCGGTGGACGCGTGTGTGTGTGACTGGTGGGGTGTGTTTGGTGGATGTGAGTGACTGGTGGGTGTGTTTGGTGGATGTGTGTGACTGGTGGAGTGTGTTTGGTGATGAGTGTGACTGGTGGGGTATGTTCGGTGGATGTGAGTGACTGGTGGGGTGTGTTTGGTGGATGAGTGTGACTGGTGGGGTGTGTTTGGTGGATGTGAGTGACAGGTGGGGTGTGTTTGGTGGATGTGTGTGACTGGTGGGGTGTGTTTGGTGGATGTGAGTGACAGGTGGGGTGTGTTCGGTGGATGTGAGTGACAGGTGGGGTGTGTTCGGTGGATGTGTGTGACTGGTGGGGTGAGTTTGGTAGATGTGAGTGACAGGTGGGGTGTGTTCGGTGGATGTGAGTGACAGGTGGGGTGTGTTTGGTGGATGTGTGTGACTGGTGGGGTGTGTTTGGTGGATGTGAGTGACAGGTGGGGTGTGTTCGGTGGATGTGAGTGACAGGTGGGGTGTGTTCGGTGGATGTGAGTGACTGGTGGGGTGTGTTTGGTGGATGAGTGTGACTGGTGGGGTGTGTTTGGTGGATGAGTGTGACTGGTGGGGGTGTGTTTGGTGGATGTGAGTGACAGGTGGGGTGTGTTTGGTGGATGTGAGTGACAGGTGGGGTGTGTTTTGGTGGATGTGTGTGACTGGTGGGGTGAGTTTGGTGGATGAGTGTGACTGGTGGTGTGTGTTTGGTGGATGTGAGTGACTGATGGGGTGTGTTTGGTGGATGTGTGTGACTGGTGGAGTGTGTTTGGTGGATGAGTGTGACTGGTGGGTGTGTTTGGTGGATGTGAGTGACTGGTGGGGTGTGTTTGGTGGGTGAGTGACAGGTGGGGTGTGTTCGGTGGACGTGAGTGACTGGTGGGGTGTGTTTGGTGGATGTGAGTGACAGGTGGGGTGTGTTCGGTGGTGTGTGTGACTGGTGGAGTGTGTTTGGTGGATGAGTGTGACTGGTGGGGTGTGCTTGGTGGATGTGTGTGACTGGTGGGGTGTGTTTGGTGGATGTGAGTGACAGGTGGGGTGTTGGTGGATGTGAGTGACAGGTGGGGGGGTGTGGATGGTGAGTGACTGGTGGGGTGTGTTTGGTGGATGAGTGTGATGGTGGGGTGTTGGGGGATGTGAGTGACAGGTGGGGTGTGTTCGGTGGACGCGTGTGACTGGTGGGGTGTTTGGTGGATGTGAGTGACTGGTGGGGTGTGTTTGGTGGATGTGTGGACTGGTGGAGTGTGGTTGGATGATGTGTGATGGTGGGGTGTGTTCGGTGGATGTGAGTGACTGGTGGGGTGTGTTTGGTGGATGAGTGTGACTGGTGGGGTGTGTTTGGTGGATGTGAGTGACAGGTGGGGTGTGTTTGGTGGATGTGTGTGACTGGTGGGGTGTGTTTGGTGGATGTGAGTGACAGTGGGGTGTGTTGGTGGATGTGAGTGACAGGTGGGGTGTGTTCGGTGGATGTGTGTGACTGGGGTGAGTTTGGTAGATGTGAGTGACAGGTGGGGTGTGTGTTCGGTGGATGTGAGTGACAGGTGGGGTGTGTTTGGTGGATGTGTGTGACTGGTGGGGTGTGTTTGGTGGATGTGAGTGAAGGTGTGGGTGTGTTTGGTGGATGTGAGTGACAGGTGGGGTGTGTTTGGTGGATGAGTGTGACTGGTGGGGTGTGTTTGGTGGATGTGAGTGACAGGTGGGGTGTTTGGTGGATGAGTGTGACTGGTGGGGTGTGTTTGGTGGATGAGTGTGACTGGTGGGGGTGTTTGGTGGATGTGAGTGACAGGTGGGGTGTTTGGTGGATGTGAGTGACTGGTGGGGTGTGTTCGGTGGATGTGAGTGACAGGTGGGGTGTGTTTGGTGGATGTGTGTGACTGGTGGGGTGAGTTTGGTAGAAGTGAGTGACAGGTGGGGTGTGTTCGGTGGATGAGTGTGACTGGTGGGGTGTGTTTGGTGGATGTGAGTGACCGGTGGGGTGTGTTCGGTGGATGAGGTGACTGGTGGGGTGTGTTGGTGGATGTGAGTGACAGGTGGGTGTTTGGTGGATGAGTGTGACTGGTGGGGTGTGTTGGTGGATGAGTGTGACTGGTGGGGTGTTTGGATGGAGTGGTGACTGGTGGGGTGTGTTTGGTGGATGTGAGTGACTGGTGAGGTGTGTTTGGTAGATGTGAGTGACTGGTGGGGTGTGTTCGGTGGATGAGTGTGACTGGTGGGGTGTGTTCGGTGGATGTGAGTGACAGGTGGGGTGTGTTTGGTGGATGTGAGTGACAGGTGGGGTGTGTTTGGTGGATGTGTGTGACTGGTGGGGTGAGTTTGGTAGAAGTGAGTGACAGGTGGGGTGTGTTCGGTGGATGAGTGTGACTGGTGGGGTGTGTTTGGTGGATGTGAGTGACCGGTGGGGTGTGTTCGGTGGATGAGTGTGACTGGTGGGGTGTGTTTGGTGGATGTGAGTGACAGGTGGGGTGTTTGGTGGATGAGTGTGACTGGTGGGGTGTGTTCGGTGGATGTGAGTGCAGGTGGGTGTGTTTGGTGGATGGTGTGACTGGTGGGGTGAGTTTGGTAGAAGTGAGTGACGGGGGGTGTGTTCGGTGGATGAGTGTGACTGGGGGGTGTGTTTGGTGGATGTGAGTGACCGGGGGGGTGTGTTCGGTGGATGAGTGTGACTGGTGGGGTGTGTTTGGTGGATGTGAGTGACAGGTGGGGTGTTTGGTGGATGAGTGTGACTGGTGGGGTGTGTTTGGTGGATGAGTGTGACTGGTGGGGTGTCTCGGTGGATGAGTGTACTGGTGGGGTGTTCGGTGGATGTGAGTGGACAGGTGGGGTGTGTTTGGTGGATGTGAGTGACAGGTGGGTTGGTGTTTGGTGGACGTGTGTGACTGGTGGGGTGAGTTTGGTGGATGTGGTTTAATCTATCTTCTCTGTATGATATGTAGACTGGTGCCAACAGAGCAAAAAATGTTGACACCGTCAAACAAACCCCACCTTCAGCTGGAATCCTCAACAATCACCCCTTGTCCTTTAGTTAATAGTCAGAGTGATTCTGGACAAGCAGTTGTCCTTCAAAGACCACATTGCCAAGACAACTTGAGCGTGTAGGTTTGCACTACACAACATCAGAAAATTGGCCCTTCTTAATGTAGCACTTAACTCAACTCCTGGTTCAGGCCCTGGTCCTCTCACGTCTGGACTACTGCAAGGCTCTCCTAGCAGAACTTCCAGCTCAAACCTCTTGCAGACGATCCAGAGCTCTGCAACTCATCTTCTCTTCGAGGAACTGAAGAGAGCTCATGTTCCTCCCCTCTTCGTCACTCTTCACTGGCTCCCCATCAAAGAAGTTCAAATAATTGATTTCTCACACATCTTTCTCCTGTCTACCTTCACAAGCTAATACCAGAATCCTTCTCTCTCTCTCTCTCTGTCTCCCAAAATGAAATGAATAAAACGTTATTTATTGTTCAAATTATTAAAGTGTGTTTTGGAGTTACTTTTAATTTTGCAAATAATCCCACACAGTTTTACTTCTTTTTAATCTAATTTATAGAGCATTTATTAACTGATTTAATATAACCCAAACTTTAGCGAAGACTACTGTTTAGTTCTATGAGGTACAACAAGTCACATTGTGGCATTTCCCACTCAATGCCCTGTTGAAACGTAAATGTATTCATAAACCTTATTTAAAACAAACAAGTTTAAGAGATTCTATAACTCGTTTTTGATAGATTTTCAAAGATAGCCTGATAAGTCAATGCATTGCTGCTTAATGAAAGGCATGGTTTTAGCATTAGTGCAGCTTAAAACATTCGTTTTCGTACTTAGCAACGTATGAGTATACTAATTTATATATATAAAACAATCTCTTGCACCTGTTAACCTGTGATCAACATTAAAACTAATCTATAACTTTACTGGGTGTGTAGATGTAGCAAAAGTTCATTCGTTGTACTCGAGTTAAGCTATCCCATTAAACCGCTCTGTTGTGAATTAGTCTGGTCTGGCTCTGTTCGTCACTGATAGGGGTGGCCTTACTCGTTTTGGAAATGAGGGGGAGGAGCTCATTATGCAGACGTGCACCCAAAATGGCTTGTGAACGGCGTTTTATGGAGGACCAAACGCCGTTTAAAAACGGCCGTTTTGGGCGGATTTTCGCGCGTTTTTTTTACGGCCGTTTGAACTGCAAACGGCCGTTTTTTGCGGCGCAAAGTGGTTTTAAAACGCCGTTTGCGGCGCCGTTTTTAATAATAAACGCGTTTGAGATGAGCGCGTTATTGGCCCATTCCGCTTACCATATGTGGTAAAGCTGAACCGGGACACCACGCTCATCGACACATCCGGATCGTTATTGCGGTGATGGAGTGCCTGTCGTGAGAACCTGATTCCCCCCGTGCGGCAGAAAGGTAACGGACCTTTATAACGGAACACTCTCCTGAGTTTGTGTGCTCGGCCACTCGCGGCTATCCGGACCGGAACTCCCACAAGACATGATGGTCCAAATCATTTCCCCCCTCACCTGACTCTGCGTTGTTGAATTGAAGTAAAACTTTCTCACGTATCCCGCAAGCTTTATTTTAATGGTAATCAAGCCTTCCTGGAAATTTATAAAGGGACAATTTCTGTTGGTGCGATGAACTTTAAGTTATGATTTTTTTAACTGTTCATGTAATGAATTACAATTGATACTTTATGTTGGTTTTTGGGGATTGTTATTGTAAAACAAGGAACTTTAAAAGACAAAATGAAGTTGAACTGATTTTAAAGAAAAAGATTGTGTTTTGTGGGCAAACTGAAATTCATGGACAACTTTATTTTTTTCTTATTATTATGTAAAAGTGGTGGGGAGTCATATTTGTCAGTTATTTTTAAAAACTGTCTGGCACCTGAAGAAGGAAACCATTTGGATACGCCACCGTAGTGAAAGCTACTCATAATAATATTAATTATAATAATTCTGTTTTAGTGTTACAATTATGTAAAACATCATCAGATAACTTTGTTTATTAAATTAAATTACTGTATTGAAGGGTGTATAAATGTAAATAGGACACATGCAATAGAACACAATATACCATTTAAAACATTTATTGAACACTGCCCATCATACAAAAAAAATCCTCACATCTGCATTAAGTGGCAACATGGCACTTGAAGGTCAAATGGATTGAAAAAACGCAGCTCTTTGACTCTCACGACTGTGAAACCCTGATCTGGATGCACCGTTACTGTAATGTTCGTCAAAACAGATCGTTTCCAAAAGAGTTCCAGATAACATTTCATCTTTCACTTTATAAAACACGGGCATCTCACATTTCACTTCAGTTCAAATTACGTTAGGGCCAAACTCTATATATTCATTATATATTACATTTTATTTTACCCACTTAACAGAAAATACAAATTCAGTTATTTTCAGCCCTAGTTTGGATGCCATTTCCATGCCCCCTTCACCGAGTTCCTGGTCCAAGAGTACCTCCGAATTGATCAAACGTCTCCTGATGTATTGCCATCCAACTCTGGCGCTTTTAAAGCAAGTTGACAATTATAAAACGTTTGCTTTGCCTGTGCTGGAAATATTTACCAAATAACATATAAAACATTATAATATAGTTATGCTCAGTATACTCTAATTTCATATAAAAGCAAAATACATCAAATAATCGAAACAGTCTAGTACGCAGTGAAAACCTGAAAGTAAAGTTAACTCTATCCAGAGTAGAACCCAACACTTACAGTAACACTTAAACTGAGTTAAATCATCTAAACCAGTGATTATTCACCCAAAACTTGAACGTAGTGATAAACCTTTGTGTTTCACTCTAAAAACATCACAACTATTCTCCTCGTCACGTCGTAACTAAAAATAAGAGTTTAACTTCAACGTTGTATGGTTGAGGTTGATGAGATTGGTGTTTTGAACTCTATTTAGATGAGGACCGATTATTATTGAATTAATAAATAATTACCGAATTATTAATTAGGAACAATTACTGTCAACGTCTTTAAACGTTCGTCTCATTGACGGCTATATTTTATGTTCAAAAGAACCTCTTTGCTTTATTGAGAATATAATATAGTTTTATTCAAATTAATAGGATGTGATCAGTAATCAGAGGTGCCCATAAAAGTGTGCATTAATGCCCTTTTTAAATAAATCTGAATCAATAAACGTGTTTTTATTAAAGCTTAACTGTTACTAATTGGAGTAGCTTTGATCACATGTGTGTATTCTATAGAACTTTTGGACTTTTTATCAAAGATTGAAAGGGTCCAGTTTTATTTCTTGTAGTTATTTTTCTTATGTTTTAAACCATTGTGTGGTGGTGCTGCTGGTGGTGGTGCTCTTATTGTGTGGACTTTATTGACTCAACAACATAAATATTTTTTACATACAGTAAATAGCCGAGTTGCCAAAATACCAAAATATTCCCGATCACTAGAATAAGTAAATAGTGTAAAACAACTTTTTTTTAACTCAAATTAAAATAAGTTTAATCTCAATCATAATTTGAAAAAACAAAGTTACACTTTTAAAAATGTTGTGTGTTATCTACATAAAAAAGTATCGTAATAATATTATACAAATAAATATTTAAGCAGTTTTATATGCCTAATTTTTTGCAGAATCTATTGAAATATAATTCTCTCAATATTTTTGCCTAATCGGTTCCTTCAATTAAGCCTACGAATTACACACATTTGCTTTAAAAATAGATAATTACTTTTTCTTTATTTTATTGATGAAATACTCTCACCATTTTAAAAGAAATCCAGAAAACTTTTTTTTAATAAATCATACACATTATTTTTAAGGATGACGCCAATTTGGAAAATTACAACCCTCATGATTCATTTAAATTAAACAGAATTCAAAATTAAACAGGTAATGTTGAATATAGTGTTGGAGGTGGTGGAGGTGTTGGAGGTGGTGGTGGAGGGGTCGGTGGTGGTGGAGGGGTCGGTGGTGTTGGAGGTGTTGTTGGAGGTGGTGTTGGAGGTGGTGGATGTGTTGGGGGTGTTGGATGGTTGGTGGTGGCATGGGGAGTGTTGGTTGGTGTGGAGGTGGATGGGGGTGGTGGTGTTGGAGGTGTTGGATGTGGGTTCGGGGGGGGTGGTGGTGTTGGAGGTGGAGGGGTGGTGGTGGGTGGTTGGTGTTGGTGGTGTTAGTGATGGTGGTGTTGGAGGTGGTGGATGTGTTGGGGGTGTTGGAGGTGGTGGTGGAGGGGTCGGTGGTGTTGGAGGTGGTGGTGGGGTTGGAGGGTGTTGTTGGAGGGGGTGGTGGTGTTGGTGATGGAGGTGTTGGAGTGGTGTGGCGCTCCAGCAGCGGCCGTCAATCCCGCAGTGACGTCACCCTCACATTTCGCGCGATCCTCGCTCGTTAATTTCGCGCCGTGTTCGGAAATGGCGGTAAGATTACTCGACGCGAAGCTATTTGCGTCAGGTAAAGCTCCTTATCAGAAGAGAAGCGCAGCGCTCGCTCAACGGAAGTGCACCGCAGGAGCTCCGGTATCTGTCCCCGAGCTCTTCTCGAGGAACCCCACCCGCGTGCGGCGCTGATGAAACGGGGCTTTGTTCTCTGACTCGGACTCTACCGATAAGCCGCGGAGATGTGGACCCTGCTGTCGGCTATGTACTTTGTGGTGCGCGCGGCTTCGACGCAGGTGAGACGCCTCTCTACTCGACGAGGTGCGAATGCTTGCGCTTAACCTTCTAAAATATGTTGTTCCTTATTGATAAAAACAAATAGATCTTTTAATACGACAATTATTCTTCTTAAAATTGTCGAGCAGACAAAACATGTATTTTTGTTATTGTTATATTTTGTATTAAATGGCCTTGAAAGCATTAACATGTTTTAGTCAAAAACATAAACAGGGTTAACCAGAATAGAGTTAGTTGGAATTTACTTAAGAATGCAAAAGTAAAGTGACATTAAAGCTTATTGAAATAATGGGTTACGTTGAATTATTTCACTATACTTTTGTGATGTGTTGATTATATATTTAATGTGGCTTCTTGCTGCATAGCAGACGCTGTGAAATTAAGTTTTTTAACAGAAATGTACTTGAAAAAAAGGATGACCAATTACTTTAATTTTTTACTTTATGGTCAAATATTATAATATATATATGGTCACAAATATACCTGTGAAATACCTACGAAACATTTATGGTTAATTTACAGTACATTTACGGTAATTTTACATTATTGGGGTTCACAATTTTTTTTACATGGCTTTTCTGTTTTAAAACGGTTTTAACTGTAAAATTATAATATATCCCTACTACTACTACTAAATAATACTATTTCAAGACAACATTTGGCTTATACGTTAACCGAAAATAAACATTAAATTAATGTAATACACAAGATTTCAGCAGTATTTTGTAGGTTTTGTAGGCCGGGTCCAGAAGGAAGCAGACTCCCATTGGCACCCATGTTAAAAAAACATTTAAATGAAAAAATGGCTCATTTATGCTTACTCAAAAAAAATTTTATTCACATGGCTAATTTTGACCCTCATATCAGCTCTGAGGGGTAAATGTTTTATTATGCATTTGTTAAAGTTGTATTAAGATAAAACGTTTTGTATAATTAAACATGGAGCTAAGCGAGTAGAACCAGTCACCATCACTGAATTCTGTATCTCATATTTCTGATTCACCAAATTGTGGGTTTTTGCCTTTTTTTGGCTGAAAATGATGTTTGTCCAGAATTAAGTGGCTGATTAATCCAGATTCTGAGCCTCATTTGCTTTCAACTAAAACCTACAGGTGATGTCATGCCGGTACGTGCATGTGTGGGTCACAGACAAAATGAGATTTTTAGAGAAAATCGAGTAGTTGGGAAGTCAGTTTTTTTCCGTGAACTTAAATAAAAGAGCAGCCCTTTTTATGTTTTTGAGTTTATGTTTCATTGTTTGCAACACTTTATTACAAAACAGTCGATTAAATGTATCAAATAATCCAAACCGAGACCATTTTTCTAAAGATTGATTACGAAACACAGTTTTTTCGAAAGTAGCTAGCAGACTTCAATCCCTGGCTAATCCAATGCTTGTTTCGTTCATAATGTACATCTTGAAGCTCGAATGGAGCCCGAGCCTAGACAGCCCAGAGATGTAGATGCAGACTTACACAAAAAACAAGTAAACACAGCTATAAAAAGGACCAGATATCAATGCGAAGATACTCAGTGAAGAAGACTGTTAAGAAATACTATTGCTGGACTGCCAAACCCTCAGATAGTTTCTCCACTGTTGAAGCAGAGGAGGTTAAGGCAAGGGACATTTAAAATGTGATTTGGATCTAAATGATTATGTTGTTATCACGATATTTGTAAAATTAGACCTCCACAAAGAGTGCAAAGTAAAATCAAGTTCATGACCCCATTATTATCAATATCGAAATTCTATAAATATTGCAAACCAGGACCCTTTTATTATTACGAAACCAGTCAGTACCCAAATAAACCCACTTTTTCTGACATAGCTAGCTTACTGTAATCCCCGGCTAGCCAGATGCTAACTTCATTCATATAAATCTTGAAATCCAAGCCTGGAAACCTAAAGATCCAGATTCAGACTCACACCCAAAAAGAAAATAAGTTTTCAAACACAGTTCTATAATAGACCATATATTAATGTGAAGATGCTCAGTGAAAAGAGCTGTTGAGAACTTATTTTGCTTGACTGCCAAACCATCGAGTAGTTTACCCACTGTTCTAACAATGAAATTTGAGACAAGGGCTACATAAAATCTGATTTGGATCCAAACGACTATGTTGTCTGTCAAAGTGGGGTTCCATAAAGAATGCAAAATAAAGTCCAGTTCATGACCCCTTTATTAACGGATGGTGGATGAAATTAATTATATAGTGCCTTTACCTAAAGATTACAAAACCGATCGGTACCAAAAGAAACGCACTATTCTGAAAGCAGCTAGCATACCCCAGTCCTCATCTAGTTTTAAGCTAGTCTTGTTTCTAATAACCCTTGAAAAATAATATAATATATGTTTTATAGCCATAAAATGGACCAGATATTAATGTGAATATGCTCAGTGCAGAAGGCGGCTAAGAACCTAATTTGCTTGACTGTCAAACCATTAAATAGTCATAACAGGCCCTTAATTAAGACAAGGGCTACATAAATTTGGATCGAAATGACGATGTTGTTATCACTGTGCCTGTCCATAAAGAGTGCAAAATAAAGTTCAGTTCATGACCCCTTTATTAACGGATGGTAGATGAAATTGATTAAATAGTGTGAATCGAAAACTTTCTTCTGAAGTTTGATTACAATCCAATCAGAACCCAGGGAAACACACACATAGAAAGCAGCTAGCATGACCCAATCCGCAGCTAGCCTGATGCTAGCCTGATGCTAGTCTCTTGTATAATGCAGAGCTTGAAATCTGAGTGGATCCTGAGCGCAGAGAGCTCCACTCGGATTCTTTTACGAGCTTTGGCAAGCTTCCTCCAGCACCATGGAGAGCACTGGCTCAGGTCTGGATTACACCCTTTCGCAGCTATTACGCAACGTTAACTTGGCTACAAAAACAGAATCTAGCCTCCTGAACAGGAACGATCTGCACCCGTCTGGGGTGGTTTGAGCTAGACTTCAGATATGTAATGGACAGTCCCGAGCTTGTCAGAGGTGGTTAACCTCAGCTCATTTCATTAATTTTGTTGTGTCTTCACCAGACAAACTTAAATCCATCCATCCATTTTCTTGTTGAACCACCAACTCTTCTGGCATACTCTTCTGGGAAACATCCATACACACTCATTCGCTCTCAAACACTACGAACAATCGTTTTTACCCGATTCTCTTACTCCGCATGTCTTTGTTCTTGTGGGGGAAACTGGCTCACGATCACGGGAGAACATGCAACTTCCACACAGAAACACCAACTGTGTTTGAGGCTCGAACCAGGGATCTTCTTGCTGTGAGACGGACCGTGTCGCCCACTGCACCACCGTGACGCCCCAAGCTTAAACCCAGATGGTTATTCACACAGGAAGCAAATTCACGGAACATTTCGCCTAGGTTATGTTGGTTTTTTTCTGAGGAAGCATCCATAAGTTGGACACCTTTATAAGGTTTAATAAATGTAAGATAAACTATTTGTATCAGTACACAAAAGTGGGTCATTTGAAAATGCATTTAATACCCTCATAGGAGCAACTCTATGAGCCGAGCTGTTAGGTGGGACTCAGTAAACTGTATATTAAAAGATGACGGATATACGACTGAGAGACATAAACGTATAGTTAATATGACGGAGATGTACGACATAGAGACATAAACGGATAGGAAGATACGTGATAGACGATAGAAAGGGCGATGAAAGAGACGGAGAGACGACAGAGAGACAGAAACGTAGATGGAAAGATACGGAGATACTACAGAAAGTGCTAATAAATAGACGTAGATACTACATGAGATACATAAAACTCATATGAAAATAGACTTATAGACTACATAAAGTTCTAATAAATATACTTATATACTACATATATACATAAACTTATATTAAAATCTTCTACTTATGTTAAATTTTCCAGGTTTTAGATAGCATACCCGCTCAATAGATATTGACAACGTTGTCAACGACTCCATTAGTTTTATTTGAGCATCTAAAGCTTCTCAGAGACTTTCATGATGGTTTCCAAATGCTTTTCAATGCTCTCGTTTTATGCTATTAAAGAGATTTTAAAAAGAGTTGCAATTAAATTCTAAGCATTTTAACTCTTAAAAGTGTTGGCCTTGAAGATTCCCGAGAACGATGTTTTGAGGATTTTCTGGCAACAGCTTAAAAAGAGATATAAATCTTATAAAAGGAGGCAAATATGTTACAACAACAAATGAACCTCGAAGCACCTTGAAAGATCTCTGGAGACTTTAAGAGAGATTGGGTTTAAAGCTTTAAAACTGCAGCTTAACCTGGTGGTGACACAGCAGATGTTTGAAGCCACAGCTGAAGTGAAAGCGCATGACTGGACTCCATACTCTCTCTCTCTCTCTCTCTCTTTCTCTCTCTTCCCTTGCTCTCTCTCCCTCTCTTGCTCTGTCTTACCCTGCTTTCTCTTTCTCTCTCTCTCTCTATTGCTCTGTCTTCCCCTGCGCTCTCTCTCTCTCTCTCTCTATTGCTCTGTCTTCCCCTGCGCTCTCTCTCTCTCTCTCTATTACTCTGTCTTCCCCTGCTCTCTCTCTCTCTTTTGCTCCATCTTGCTACTCTCCTCTTTCTCTGCTCACTTTCTGTCTTTCACTATCTCTCCCTTTCCTCTACTCTTCTACTCTATCTTCTGCTAGCTTTCTTTCTCTCTCACTCTCTCCTCTCTCTTGTCCGCTCTCCTCTTTCTCTTGCTCACACTTTTTCTCTCGGTCTCTCCTCTCTTGCTCACTCTCTGTCTTTCACTATCCCTCTCTCTCTTCCCTTTTTCTTGTTCTTGCATACTTTCTCTCTCTTTCTATTGCATCGTCTTCCCCTCTTGCTCGCTCTCTTTCTCTATCCTTCCCTTTCACTCTCACTTTTCTCTCTTGCTCTATCTCTCCCTACCTTTTCACCCCCTCTCTTTTTTCACTTTCTCCTTTCTGTTTTGCGCTCCTTCTCTCTGACTCTTTTCCTTTCTCTCTCTCTTTATCCCCATTCTCACTTGCTCTATCTCTCTCCTTTTCTCGCCTCTCTCTCTCTCCCTTTTTTCCTTACTCGATGTCCTCTCTCTTTCTCTAATAACTGCATGTTTCCTGTTCAACCAGAAAGCTCACTGGAGGTCAAAACATTTGAGAAGATGAATGAGTTTCTACAGTACTCCACGAGGACTGAAGATGATGGATGTGAATAATCCTCATCACCTCGTGTCATGTGTTTCACACACAACAGACCATTGTAGCTTTAGCACTCAGTCCGAAAACAGCTCACTTTTAATCAGCATGAGGCTATATCCATGTAACATTTCCGAAATTAGTTTTTACTCGCTACTAGTTTAGCGTGCATGCTCTCCATGTTCTTGTCCTTTTTAAGTCTGAAGCTACTTTATCAACAATGGGACTGAAAATGTATATTTTCACAAATTAACCATTCATTCAAACTTTGATTTTTTACATATATGAGGCTGTGTATATACCATTTAAGATCGACTGACCCTCTCGATTTATTATGTTGTTAATGGTTACATTTTATGTCCTGGCAATTCGGTTGTTTATAAGCCGTTCTTATAATACGTTAAAATGCACAACGTTCGTGCAAATCGGTAGCAACCGAATTTAAGTCATATTAGAGACTATATATGCACTCTCGAAGGCTTTATATTTGTTAACATGGCTATAAAGACTCGAATCTATCGACTTTGTCTCCTGAATAACATCCAAACTCGACCTTTAGGCGTTTTTACAGGCTCTGCGTCATGAGAGAAATTTAAGAGGAGAGGGAGACGCGGGGGCTCATGGGAAACTGAGTTCGTTTGACGTATTTATACATTGGGGGTATTTGCAGAAAAACTACACCTCCCAGTCACGTTTTTATGTCGGTTGCCTTTGAACGCCGGTGACGGTTTTCATACAAGAATAGAGGTGACCCTCCACTCGGTTCTGAGAGGCAGCGCAGCACATCACTGAGGCACATCACAACCTGCTCAATCAAACCCGAAACATGGTGAGAATTTTTCAGAATCATTCTTCTCTAGCGCTCTTAACTGATTTTTTGGAGGCGGTGATAGACGCTTGATGCGACGAGATAGTTTGGTTTAGTCACTTTGGGATCGGATGTAACGCAGCAAATCTGAATCGATGCTAAATATGCGATTGAAAGACTAAAATCAAATAGTAATGTATGCTTTTAAAAGCTGGTTTATGTGTTTGGTGCCCATTTCCGCGTAGGCGGTATCGTTAAAGGGGTTAACCGTGCGTTGCTGTCTTTTGTTTAAATTTGCGCAGTTTATTCGTAGTTTAGTTGTACTTGTTGTTTTAAGGATCACGTCAACTGAAATGTAACGTTGACGTTCCAAGCACGCGCACGCAAACGACGTTTCCATCGTTACCCGCGTCGCCGTTTCCTTCAACGTTTAAACACAAAAAACAAACAAATATACGTCGAAATGCGCTACTAAAATGAGAATTTCTGAAAATATTGAGCTTCTAAATTATTTTAAAAATTACGAAAGTAATGTAAATTTGCGTCAACGGTCAGTTTTAATATTAGAATTAAATTTGGTTAAGATAGTTGTCAGTTTCTGGCTAACTAGCTGAATTTGGTGTTAAAACCAACACTGGCTCAGAAATTATTGCAGTGTTTGCAGTATTTTATTTATCCAGTTTTTCTTTTATCTCCCCGGATGTTGTGGGATTTCAAAATAACAGGATTTTAGAAAACATTTGTGTTTGCGTAACATCTTCAACGCTACTAAACCAACTTATTTGCTCGGATACATCTCAGCAGTCCTTTTAGCGTGTAAGTCTTTGTGTGTGAAAAGTAGGTCATGATTTAAGGACAATTCATTGGTGTTTGCAGGCCGAACCAATCCGCGTGCTGGTGACCGGAGCTGCAGGACAGATCGCGTACTCTCTGCTCTACAGCATCGCCAAAGGAGATGTTTTCGGCAAGGACCAGGTGAGAGAGAAAGAGAGACCTCTACATGGTGTTATGTAACTGGAGCAGACTGGATGTAAATCTTGGATGATTAATTTAAACATCTCTCTTTGGTGCACATCTGCGCTTGGATTGGTGCACTGCATCGCTCTGCCTTGCGTTTGTGTTTGTCTGTACAGCAAGCACTTAACACTTGATTTAATACTCTTAGAACTCAAAGAATTTAACTTCGAAGCATTGCTTAAAATGACTCAATCGTAAAAACTGGAGCAATCATCAATATCCCAAGCTTTTGACAGCTTTGATTATGATTACTGAATAAGCTACTTGATTCACTTTTATTTCCTTTAAGGGATTAATTTTTTTTTAAAGTTGAATTGAATTAAATTAAAGTAGCTCATACAACAACTATTCAAAAGGTGAGCAAAACAAATAGTGCTCTTATTAATAACCATTTTTATGTACTTTGAGGGTGTTGTTTTAAAAAGTAGCTTGAAAGTCTATTATTTATGCGCTAACCGTGTTTCCTTGAGGTCCTAAAAAGCCTAGAACTAAATTAAAAGTTCTCTTTAGGCCTCTTTAAAAAGTCACTCTTCTAGGTTTGAAATTATTTTTGTATTTATCTGATGGCCATGTAAAGCTCATCTGAATTCCGTTTTTGTTGTTGCTTGTTTGATATGGAGGTGTTTTTCTTCTCCTAATATAACTCATGTATCACAAATACAAATGAGACTAACATGAAACCACCAATCAGCTTTCACAAGTCTCTGGGTTTGTGACATCACCTCGTGTTCCGTCTGGGGGAGTGTGGGTTTAGGGACGCTAAAAATAAATAAAGTGCTTGTTTGAGACCGGTTCATAACGTTGTGTTTGAATTGTATTGTTTATTATGCAAAAAGCATCAGTGACGCTGAAAATGTAAATGCTTCCAGCAGATTTAAAAAAAAAAATACAAAAGTCGAGTTTTGGTTAATAGGCACAAAGTGAGCTACGTTTCGAGGTCAACGTTTCGGTTGAATATTTCATACTCTGTGTGCAAAGAATCTTAATTTTAATTAAAAAGCTACTGTAGACATACAAACACACAGTGACTACCAGTAGCGATAGTTATTTTTGTACTCCAGAAATCCTTTAAAACCTACTAAAATATAAGGCTTTCTTGATGTTTCTTTAAAGCAGTTTTCCCAGAGGCTTAAATGTGGATTAACAGTTTTATATTAATCACTATTGTATATTTTTTATGGCGTAGAAATAGAACTGCTGTTTCCTGTTAACTTGGGAACTATACAGTTCTTTTAAAATAATTATCCCAGTTCAGTCAATTAGAGAAAATCTAATAGGGTGAATGAAGAAAGTGTAGATTTAAAATGACCAGTAATCACTAATATTTGATATAAGCCTGGATTAACACTCTTTAGAATGGTGGAAGAAGTTAAAATCTGTTAAATAAACAAAAAACATTGAGAAGCCGGAGGGAAAACCCCTCGCACATGCAGAGAAAAGTGAAAACCCTGTAGAAAAATGCCTGTAGAAACTGTTTAAAAACAACTAAGTACCAATGGTGTAACATTAGAATTGACGGATATGGCAGTTCCTCCTCCGGGCACTAGATGCGACTCCAGAGGTGAGCAAGGTCCCATTGACAGCCATGTCAAAATGAATAAATCTTTCATCGCTGCATCTGTTTTTCGATGCGTATTGCTTCCTCTAAGGAACAGATTGTTACTAATACTCATTTAATTAGAAAAAAACATTTTGCACATAATTAAGGGGGCGGGGTTAACCGGGTGTTGTCAACGTTAGGAATTCATTGTAGCTCGTGGAGAATGGCAGAAACTTTATATTTTCTGATATTGTTGTCCTGCACTCAGTTCTCAGTTTTCCAATGCGGAACTAGGACCGGTCAAGGTACTCTGCTATGATTGGCTGGTCTGTCCTTGTGGGGCGTGGCTTGGCATAAAATCCATTCAATTCAAGTGCTTGTCTCTTAAACATTTTGTTAAAATTAAAACATGAATTAAGCCCCTTCCACATGCTTAATACGGGAAGGCAGGAGAGCCAGTTTCACTTCAACCTTCATGCAACTTACCTACTTTCACTAATTAAGCTTCCTTTGGCTTTTTGGAAGCTTGCTCTTTAACAGGACTGGAACAAAAGCCAGCAGGGGCTGCAGCCCTCCAGGGATGGCTTTGATGCTCCTGCTGCAAGGTTATAAGAATGTGAAACTAAAGCCAGCTCTGTAAAGTAAAGATGGAAATGAACATGAATGTCGTGTACATACTGTATCTAGATGCAAACCTAAAGAAGGTTTTGTTGTGGCACTTTAAACAGAGTGAATGCTACCATTGCGTGGATGCTCCTCTCGCTGTGTCAGCTTTGTGTTGCTTTACGACCGCTCTGTGTCTGCCTCCTCTCTCAGCCAATCATCTTGGTGCTTCTGGACATCACTCCCATGCTGCCGGTGCTGGACGGCGTCGTTATGGAGCTGCAGGACTGCGCTCTTCCTCTTCTGAGAGGTAGATGAGCGCACTAACATGAAGGAAAGTGACCCTGCTCTGAAACAACTGAGTCTCTTTAAATGGAAAATTCCACCATTATTTGTACGGTTGGGTATCGATTTTTTTTTTTTTTGTTTATTTATTATATATATATATTTTTTTTTTTCTCGATTTTGGTGCCAAAGTGATTACTTTACAAAAGCCACAAAATGATGGCGGATGACTCTGATTTGTTTTTATTATTATTTTTTTTATTAACCCTTGTATGGTGTTCGGGTCTGTGGGACCCATTTTCAGTTTTCATCAGAAGAAAAATTAAACAAGCATTTATTATTTGAAGCTGAGATTCATTGAGCTTGGCTCATTTCCTGTGAAAAATATTATCAGAACAGATTTTTTATGACCCCACACGTACGCCCCCTACACATTTATATTACACACAAGGTGTTCGGGTCTACTGGACCCAGGGCATGTTAAAGTGTGAAAATGGTAGATTCTTTACCTTAATTCTCTCTGCTCACACAAACATAAATCACACATAAATATAACACTTTACATTTTAGAATAAAATTGTGTGAATTAAAAGCGCCAAAATGCAATGGGTCAAGCAGAGCCACCAACCCTGCCAAAGTAACAATAATGAGAACACCACACATGGTTCAAATTCTAAACGTGAAGAAATCAGGTTAAAGAACAATAAATAAAGTATATTTGCTGTTTATATCACTTGTTTCTTGGCTGAAGGAAATATTGTTTAAGTTTTTTAACATAAAATGTCTTGATTGGGTGAATTAAAATCTGCAGAAGGCAATGGGTCCACGAGACCTGCAAACACCGCCTGAGTAACAATAATATGAACACCACACAAGGATTAAAGAAAATTGCTATGTTTAACATTTTGCAATATGTTAAAAGTTTAAAGTATTTGAATGTATACGTAAGTGCAATACACAACCAATAAATCCACTAATTTATGGAAAGCTATATATATATATATATATATATATATATATAGATAACATGGTCCATGTTACATTAGTTTGGCCTGTTGTTAGCTTGAAGCATTTTGCAATTAACATTACATTAGCTTACAATTTGGGTTGTCTTCTGATTGATTGGGTTAGATCAAGTGATTTTCAAATCGGCTGGGGCAGGTGGCATTTCTGTGTGGAGTTTGCATGTTCTCCCCGTGATCGCGTGGGTTTTCTCCGGGTGCTCCGGTTTTCCCCACAAGTCCAAAGACATGCGGAATAAGTGAATTGAATAAGAACAATTGCCCATAGTGTTAAAGTGTGAATGTTTCCCAGCGATGGGTTGCAGCTGGAAGGGCATCCGCTGCGTAAAACATATGCCAGAGAGTTGGCGGTTCATTCCGCTGTGGCGACCCCGAAAGGGAATAAAGCCAACAGGAAGATGAATGAATGAATATATACATATACAAATGTTTTTTTTATCTTTACATTTTGTCTGAGTTTTGATATTCTTTGTTAATGTTGCGTTAAACTGCTACTCTTCATAATTTGCATTATTGGCTAAGCCAATTTTTATTTAAAAAATTGTGATTTGAGTGTTGATGATAGGCACAGCCCGATAGTTTGAGCATTAAAGTGGCATCGAAAGGAGGCGCCAAAATTCACGTTCTGTTTTGGTCCTGTTCTGTATTTGCTTTTGTTTTCGGTATCCAACCCAAACTAAAAAATGTTTTGTTTCTTGTGCCCAAAGTCAGTGTTTTACTCTTCTGGAAAGCATCAAAAACAAAGCTGCGGGTTGTTTCTGGGGAGTTTAGTGTTGATAAAACTGGTTGTAGGAATCACCTAATTAATGTTTAGGTCCCCCTGGAAGTTTAAATGCACCACTTTTGCTGTTTTATACCTTTAATACCGGTGAGTTTCTAACACGAGGTTTTGGTGGAACGCTTCAGTCCCTCTCCGCTTCGTTTAAACCCAGCATCTGTGGTGTGTTAGAATGCAGAAGATCAAGCATGACTCTGCAGAACCGACTCCAAGCGCTCACAGAATCAGCATGTGCTCCCTAGCGCTTGAGGTAGGGGTGTACCCGGCATCGGCAGCCCTCATTGGCTGCCAGGAAAAGACCTTCACGGAGATGAAATTAGACATGTGATGATTCCACAACAATAGGAGGCTCTGTCTAAAGAACAGCTTGCATCACTTGGTTGAAGTTCACTGATAAACAGAGCTGTAGTATAGACTCGTGTCCGAAGATTATCAATGAAACGCAGCGCTGTGGGAGACTCGGTCCGATCAATGATTGATTGAGCCATCCATACGAGATTAGACTGGATGCGCAGTGTGCTTGAGTTCATCGTTGAGGCGCTGGATGTTCTCTATGAAGGTTTGAATAGGAATGAAAAGATCAAAATGATGCAAGATTCTTTTGTAATTATGGTAAGATTTTAGTTCCCAGTTTTTAGTTCAGACTGCAGCACAAAGTGAGCCATGTCAGAATTTTGTATTTTTTTTTTTTCTCCGATATGTGCGTCTGATCTTTCCATTATCTGAACAGTTCAATTCAGAGCTTTCACCAGGAGACTCCGATCCGATCGTATTTATCAGAGTTTTACATCATTGTGTGGAGACAGACGTCAGTTTTAACAACAAGCATGGCTAAGGAGCTGAAAGCAGTTAGTGGAAGGGAAAGGAAAATAAATATAATAAATATTTCTTCTTTCTCTTCTTGTTGATACGATTTGGTTGGAAGGAGGGCGGTTCTGATCAGAAATGAACTGAAATAAAGGCACACAATCTCCTCGAATCTCATTCTCGTCCATGTTTACTTTCGTTTTTTATCCAAGCCTTTTCCTGAGCAGGAAGTTGAGCTGGATTGCTTTCACACAGGAAGGATACATGTGGCATGTTGTGTATTGTATGAACGAGCACACAAAAATGATTCTAAACTCTAACTCACAGAGAAAGGAGCGTACGTGGTTAGTGAGCGATTCATGTGTTAAGTCGCGGAAAATGCAGCACTAACGTACGCGCTGAGAAAGTTGTACTTTTTTAACTTTTGGCGCCCGTTCGCGATGAATATTCATGTCGGGATTTGTGCCAGCCAACCAGGAGCTTCTTCTGTTGATGACGTGTTGTGTCTGCAAAAACAAACAAACATTTCAGACAAGTTAAACGATTTACTTTCAGAGGGTGGGGGCACGCTGCTGGTAAATCTGTAAAGGAAACCTGTAGTTTCTCTGCCGTCAGAGAACATAAATAGCAGATTTTGTCTCGACTCGCCATGCTGCCTAGAAGAAAAACCTACTGGAAGCTCCTCCCCCAGCACTCGCGTCACCGAAATAATAGGATTTTTTTCATTATTTCAATGCAGGTTTGAAGTCATGCTTTCTAGCGTTGAATCCGCAACGATTCACACCTTTACCAATTCCGGATCTGAACATCGCATAATTCTGCACAATCTCTTTTTTCTCTTTCTTTTAATCTTTTTTTTTCCCCCTTTTAATTGGCTCCATGTTTGGTCCATGGTTCTCATGGGTTTTATTTGCAGTTGTGACTTTTTATTTTATTGTATCACACTGCTAGTTTCGCCAGTAAAAAAGGTTATACCTTATCTCTCACATACATTCCTCTAGCATCTACTACTGTATAAAACATGATGGTGACATGTAAAAAAATATACATTTTATTGTTGTTGTTTTTCTCTTAATCTTCTGAAGAGGATTTTTGCTTTTTAATGGCTCCTAGACTGTAAAGCTTTGGTTGAAAAAAAAAAAGCTGTTTCTCTTAAATACTTTTTTACATTTTCTTCTCCGCAGAGGTGATCCCCACTGACAAGGTTGAGGTGGGCTTCAAGAACCTCGACGCTGCTATCTTGGTGGGCTCGATGCCCAGGAAAGAGGGCATGGAGAGGAAGGACCTGCTGAAGGCCAATGTGGCTATTTTTAAAACCCAAGGTGAAGCTCTCGAGAAGTACGCCAAGAAGACAGTCAAGGTAAAATACAGCGGTTAAACGTCAGAGTTAGAGTTGGATGATGTAATGTGTGAACTTTTTCATGTTTAAGCTTCCATCTGAATAGACTACAGTGTTTAATTTAGAGCTGAACAATTAATTGAATTAGCAAATAATTTGCAATAAGAATATATTAAATTTTCAAATTGCAAAAGCAAAGTTTAATAGGTTTTAAATGTGTACAAGCCTGGGATATTGACATATCAATCTTTATATTCAGTGTATTTATGTTTAGCTAATGTAATTTATTCTATGATGACTTCAATGATTTTTTTTACCTGTCATTGTTGGAAAAACATATAACAGAAAATAGAATCGCTCTGCAAATTGATATTTCAATTTTGGTTCGAAATAATCGCAGTTCTATTGTTTTCATTCCATTCCAACACTTTCACTGGAACAGTTTCTGGGTGTTTCGTGGACCTTTGTAGAATTGAATAAACTGGGTTAGTTTGAGTACCTTGTGCTATGTCCAGCAGTAGCTCGTTTCACCAACGTTGGGCCAGATTCAAAGAAGAAAGCTGCACTCCGTGTGAGCGCTATCTGTAGCTGGATGCAAATGAATGATTTAGTATAAAAGTCTTTTTATATAAATTTAAGAAAAGTGCCATGAATGATGTTCATCCCACTCAATTTCCTCAATGGTTTCTAATTTCACGACCCTTTAAGGCTCTGTTAACGATGATTATTTTAACGCTATTAATCAAGACGATGTTGCGTTAAAAATGGACACCGCTTCTGTCTCATTTTCTGCACAGTAAAATGTGCTTGTGTTCTGTTCATCGCAGGTGCTGGTTGTTGGAAACCCAGCCAACACCAACTGCTTGATTGCCTCCAAATCTGCTCCATCCATTCCTAAAGAGAACTTCTCCTGCTTGACCCGTCTGGACCACAACAGGGCGCGCTCTCAGGTCTGCACTCCTCCTTTATTCAGCTCTCTTTCTGCTTTAGAGGATCCTCTTTAACTCCTCAATCCGTTCTGGAGAACTTTAAACTGGTTTGCACACCCTTACAAAAACCAGAACGGGATCGTACCAAATCAGTTGAACTGCTTCAAAGCTTCAGTAAAGTTAAAAAAAAAATTTCTCTACTTGAAACCACAAGATCTCAGCGCTCTTTATAAATAGTTGAAACCTCTTTTTAATCGTTGCTGGTTCAACTACAACAATCATCTTGAAGTTAAAGTATTAGCATATATTTAATGCTGAAAATGAACAGGGATGTAACGGTACTCAAAGCTCACGGTTCATTATGGACCTGGGTTTTTAATCACAGTTTTTTGCTGTTCTGATGGCTTAACAATTCTGTACATTTTCACATGAACAGGTGAAAATAAAGAAGTTTATTAAAATGACCTTCTGTTTTTCAAAAATTGAGAAGTTAAATTATATTTTTGTGAGCAAGGCATGCAAGTAGTGAATTTTTTCCCACAGATTTAAAGCTTGATTGTGCATCCTCTCTCCTGCGATGGTTCAACACAAGATTTCCTCTAACTTCAGTGTGTTACTAGATACTTGGTTAAGGGAGCATCTCAGTGATTTGGTGTTTGCTCACACTAAGGCGATTCTCTCTCGTCTACATGTTCAGATCCATGAGCAAGCAGCTCTAATCCTAATACAGACACGAGTCTGTATTCAAATGTACTGAACGGTTCGATTAAAAGTAAAAAGAGTATTGTCACATCTAATAAGTGACATAAATGCTCTCTCCTCTCTGTCAAACTTTATTTGTTTTGCACGTACCAGCATTGAAAGCGTGCTTTAATTCATGGCTGTGCTTAAAAACTAATTACATCAGCTAGCAATATGCCTTATAATGGAGGTTTTCATCTAAACTGTTGGATTAACCGTTAAAACTTAGGTCGTGGAACTTTCTAAAACAAATGCTGGTACTGCGCTGGTCTCTCTGCTTGCTTCGATCGCTCGCTGACCTGCGGCCTCCGCCCTGTAGGTGGCGATGCGTGTCGGTGTGCCCTCGGACAGCGTGAAGAACGTGATCATCTGGGGGAACCACTCCTCCACGCAGTATCCTGATGTGCACCACGCTGTCGTCAGCCGCAGTGGGAAGGAAGTGTCCGGTTTCGATGCGGTGAACGACGAAAGCTGGCTGAAGGGCGATTTCATCTCGGTGAGTCCTGCGTCGTCAGACTCAGAAATTCAGAAAGAAAAGGGTTTCTTCTTAATATCTGAGTTTGTAAGAATGTGGTGCGTTTGAGGACTGTGAATGACTACTAATAAAGTATGTAAATGATGTTTGCAGCATGAATTTGTAGACTCTTTGTATGGGGGAAAAACTACAAAAGTTGCTTTTTTTTAAGTTTTTTTTTTTTTTTTTTTTTTTTTAATCTGTTTCTCTGTGTCAGACGGTGCAGCTGAGAGGAGCAGCCGTCATCAAGGCCAGGAAGCTGTCCAGCGCCATGTCTGCGGCTAAAGCCATCTGCGACCACATGAGGGATATCTGGTTCGGCACTCCAGATGTGAGCGCAACACCTCTTTTCAGAATCAGAATCAGCTTTATTGCTATGTGTGTGTGCGCACAGAAGGAATTTCCTTTGTTACAGTGGAGCCATCAGTGCAAACAACAAGTATAATACAAACCACATAAGTAAAGTAAAGTGCAACACAACAAGCAAAAGTAGAAAGAAGGAGCAGGTATCAGATTGCAGGGAGATAACATTAAAGAGTTTCACAGACGGATAGCTTGGGGAAAGAAGCTCTGTTTGTGCCGTATAATCCTGGTGTTAGTGGCTCTGAAGCGGCGGCCGGAGGGCAAGAGTGGCGTCTAGAATGATTTTGTTAGCCCTCTTTCTCACTCTGGTGGTGTACAGGTCCTGGAGGGAGGGTAGGGGAGCAATCCTTACCTTTCTGGAATAACCGAGATATTTGAACCAGCTCTCTGATCTGAGTAAGGTCAGAAACGGATCGAGCAGTTTTAACAAGATGTTGATTTGGACACACGAGACTCGCTCAGGTTTTTTTATTATTCAAAGCAGAAGAAACAGCGCTGAGCTCCTGCAATAAACAGCCGGTCTCTGTGAAGCACATTCTACTGGACCTTTTACCTAATTCAAGAAGGAAGTTATTTTATGATGGAGATACGTTTAAAGAACTTTAAATAAGTTTTTGTCACATCTCAAACTGAATAATTCCTGTCACAGTTATATTAATATATTTTTAATTATTTATAAAGACCTGTATCTATGATGGCTAAAGACAGGTGTTTTTTTTTTTTTCACCATGAAGATGTCATGTCAGCAACAAACAAACTCTCGCATTAATCAAGTAGCGAGAGAGGATTTGAGACAAGGATTTTATTGAAGGATTTTATGTTTGAAAAGAAGGAAGGTGAATTGCGTTGAAACGATGATGGATTTTAACAGTTGAGCATGCTCCACTAATGACAAAACTCTAGAATTGGACCTTTAGGGACCTCCAAGTGAACATGATCTTAATACGAAGTTATAATTGATATCATTTCAATTGTAAAATTCAGAAAAAAGAGACATGGCTGCTATTTAACGCAAATGAGACTTTAAAGAATGACCGTAGTCCTACTTGAGGCAGAAACTTCAGAAACATTAGTGTGCGTCTCTGTGTGTGTTTTCAAAGCTCTGTTCATGAAACCTTCTAGGTCTCTGCTGCATCATCTTCACCAGAGTTGATGTTTTTTGGGTGTTTCTGTCGCTCCAGGGTGAGTGGGTGTCCATGGGGGTCTTCTCCTCTGGGAACTCCTATGGCGTTCCCGATGACCTCATGTACTCCTTCCCCGTCGTGATCAAGGTTGGTCTTCTCTTGCAGCTCCAGCAAACCATGGACAGTTTGTGTCAGTGTGCCCTCTAGTGTTGACATGAAGTATTCAGCTTTTTTCTGATCTCAAGGCTTCAAATATTGTGTGCAAGGGATATTGCCCACTAGGTTTTATTTTGACACAATACCACTTTATAACATTTAACACTTTTTTTTTTCCCCCAAATATTGTGTGCAAGGGATATTGTTCACTAGGTTTTATTTTGACACAATTCCATTATTTTAACATTTAACACTTTTTTTTCAAATATTGTTTGCAAGGGATATTGTTCACTAGGTTTTATTTTGACACAATTCCACTTTTTTAACATTTAACACTTTATTTTCAAATATTGTGTGCAAGGGATATTATTCACTAGGTTTTATTTTGTCACAATACCACTTTTTTTTTTTTTGCTTGGGAGGAAGTTGTTACGGTAGATATTTGTAGAGGTTGAGTTAATTTGTTATATTGAAGCGGTTCTTTGTGTTTGTGTCTAATCTGAATCGCAGCTATCGGGCTCCTCCGCTCTAACTGCAGCCACACATTGAGCAATTTACCTGTAAAAATTGTGTGTCCTGGAGTTCCTTGAGAGAGTTTTCAGGTTAATGCATTCTTTTAGAGCAGTTTTAGAGTCCAATCGTTTAACCTGGAGCATAGTCTCATAATCTCGTCATAATCCATGCAGGACGCATGGTTATTGCTCTCAAAACCAGCTGTTTTAAAACAAATGTGCCCTTATTTTCCTGCAATGCAAAGAGTGGCACGTACGCTAGCTGCGTTACTTGCATAAAATACATGACGTCAGCACGTCATAGTACTGCGATATAAAACTTTAAAACCATATTAATATATGTACCGTTATTATCGTAGACTATACAATATGGCCCACTCCTACTACGGATTTATTTTTATTTTTTCAAGTTAATCCATTTATTTATAGTAGGTTTCCTGGAGACTTCACTAACAATTGAACGTCATGACCACTTCGGGTGGAGGAGGATCCCTTTTTAATTCTTGTAACTGTGTCAAAATGGCTTCACTAATCAGAACCTTGGATGGTTGCTGAAGATGTGTTCAAAAGCTTGGTGCTTGCTGCAGTGAGGTGGAACCAGCTGGGATTAACCCCCCAAACTTGGTTAACATCACCTCGTTTATTTCTGTTTGTAAACCCTGACAGAACAAAACCTGGAAGGTGGTCGACGGCCTTCCAATCAACGATTTCTCCCGTGGGAAGATGGACGCCACGGCCGCGGAGCTGGTGGAGGAGCGAGACACGGCGCTCACGTTCCTGGCCGCGTGACTCCTCTCCCCCAGCACACCTCCACAGCCGCGAGCCTCGGCCAACGCCCCGAACCCTCGACTCTGAAGTCCTGTAGATGTCCCAGCTGAGCGCGTGTGTGGATGAGCGATTGAGCGAGCGAGATGTTCTGTTCTGTTCGGGTGAGTGAGTGAGTGAGTGAGGAACCTCTGCGTGGTGCGTCCAGGGCAGCACTCAAAGGAGAAATACCCATACTGTATCTAAACGCACATCACTGTCATGACCAAAATAACACTTCATCTGTCATGAAAGGATTAAAGGCCTTGTGGAAAAATAACTGGGTTTGTGTGATTATTATAATGATAATACAATCTTTTGAGGAAAACGGCAGTTCTTGATTTGTGTTGTTTTATACGTGCTGGAAGTCGTGGCACAACAATTTGATATTTAAGAGCAGAATAGATGTAGTTTTTTTTTTTTTATATATACACACACTTTATCTTCAATACACAAGCGGAGATCAATCAGGGTAGATTTTTTTAATCTCTTAAAAATATATATATTTTAGCCAATCAGAAAGAGTCATCACAATAGGGACACTGCGCTATTGGTCAAATGGTGGGTTGTTTTTGGTGATTTTTAATGTAGACGCTACCTATCATAATTTGCATGCTGCTCCTGTAATCGTGCGAATGTGTTTTGAGAATTGATTTGTCTTTCGCATGTGTCTTTTATATGCTTTTAAAATGAAATATTGTACCCTCTATTATTCAGAAAGCTACATACACAACAAATTAAATGTTAAAGGGCTCCAGAAATCTTACTTCAGTGGTGTTTATGATTATATTATTTGTTTTAACCATTTAACCACCCACTAAACCAAATAATTGAGCCTATCATGAGTCTCTGTATTAAATTTTTTTTTTTTTTGCTTTTTGTGTTATAAAAATTAGTATTGAAATGTATTCATTTGTAATTTTACAAAAAAAAACTATGTTAAAGCATTTGGTAGACATTGATATTTTTGAAAGGATGGGATGTGGAAAAAAAGTCAGTGATATTGGGAGCTAAGAAACAAACAAATTGTATAAATTCCATTTCTTTTTGTTAGTGTGGCAGTTAAAGGGGAGAGAACCAGTTGAGTCCGGTTTAACGGTCAAAAACCAGCTCCAGCTGCCAATGTTACTAAAATATTACTAAATGCTACTAATCCCAAAAATATCGCCATTTTCCATTTTTGTTATTATTTTATGACATTATAATAGATTATATGAAATGTAGTTAAAACATGGCAGTTGCCAAGACAACTAACGTTAAAAACTGTTATTGTTGTTTTTAAGCTGAATCAGCTTAATTTAAAATGATCGGTAGATAGACCTGAAAGCACACGTGTACTACTTATTTCATCACGTAGACGCAATCTTTCCATTTGCCAAAATTCCAATTCACTCGTCAAATGTGAATTTTTATTTTTGGTAGTTTTGTTTACAATGACATTGAAGAAATAGGCATACATAGGAATTATCAAAATACAAAAGAGAAAGAATATAACAGAACAAGAAGACCGATGGAAACAAAAATTCAATAAAATTATTACATAAAAAAAAAACGCCAGGGGATAAAAGAAAACAAATGTTAAATGAGAATAGATGCATTATACAAAAATGTTACATTTGGAGCACAAAGAGAAGGTGTTCACAGCTTTTTTTGTTTGCCAATCTACTTTTTTTTAACACAATATAGGATTCACTTTT
Organism: Danionella dracula; assembly: GCA_900490495.1. Lineage (NCBI taxonomy): Eukaryota > Metazoa > Chordata > Actinopteri > Cypriniformes > Danionidae > Danionella > Danionella dracula. The sequence goes on from UELW01000179.1 coordinate 41,027, forward strand.
AACACTTTGCACTTGTGGATGTAAAACTTGGCGAGTAGAATGATTAAATTACAGATATAATATTCATTTTCTAGTTTTGATTCAAATTTTGTAACACCAAACAACACATTTTCTAAGCATAGCGAGAAAGTGGCATGAACACAACTCTGTATGAAATGACAAACATTTCCCTACAGCTTTCAGGTATGCTCACAATTCCAAAACAGGTGGAAAACAGTCTCTGGGTATGAATTACAGAAAACACAAGATACATCAATGTCATTCTTGAAACGAATTAAGAAAGATTTGCAGGGTAGCAACGATTTTAAAGGAAATATCTTTGATTTTGTTCACCTAAATATACTTATTGGAAAGGGAAATTGGAAATCTTCTCCCAGCACAAATTTTGGACACTCCTATTCCAGGAAGAAAGAGCTCGTGAAACAGTGACACAGTTGGATTGGAATAAAGAACGTACTTTTCGTTAAACGTGAAAATGTTTTAAAGTTGGCGTCCACACCAACTGGAGCCTCTGTCTCACAAAACAAGCCGCGTCCTCCTGCCTTCGAATCAAAATGCAGCTTTTGTATTGGATGTCGTAGTACTCCCTCTGCTCTGATTGGTCCAAGACCAAAGCTCGCGCTCACACCGTGACGTCACTTCCCGTCACGAAGCAGCGCTGAGTGGCGAGCGGACGTGAGTATCCTTGCATGGCTCGTGCTTCACGAGAACGCAAGTTTATTGCCGGCTAGTGTGTGCTTTTTAGTTCCCCGACCCTCAGAAACCCAAGGAGAGCGCTGTTGTTTGCTTTCCAGGGCAATTACCTCGTGTATTCATCAAGTAGGGCTCAAAGGTCACGACATGATCAATCCTATAACTGGGTTAAAGGTGATTTGTGTTGTCTGGAGAAGCACAAACATGTAGTTTGTCCTCTCGAGGTAAACAGGTGACCCAGCAGCTGGGAACTTGGTATTTAACTGAAGAGAGGCAACCATTAAATGGTGAACAGGTTCAAGTAACTTCCTGATATCAGTTCTAAATATATAACATAACACAAAGATCAGCGAAACCCTCTCAAGATTCTGGCTACCTAAACGTTAGCTGCTTGAGCTTGTGTTATCTTAGTAGCATTCAGTGGATTTACTTCTCAATTCAAGATGAGCAAGGAGTTAAAAATAGAATTATCATGTCACTTTTAAAATGGTAAAGTTTTATTTTTAGAGTTGCCAATAAGTAGTTCTCTGATGGTTTTGGCCTCCAGAGAATCAAAACTTTTGGAATCCATTAATCAACACAAAAGGTCATCTGAGACGACATATATGGGGTTATTAGTGAAGCAATATTACCTCTAAATTTGTCCTCAATCTAGCTCGAGTGCTGCGTCCCATTCGACGCACTATCCACACTTTTTAGGTGAGAATTAAGTGTCTCCCGTACTGTAGTGTACAAGAAAAAAAGTGTCCTAGCGGTGCACGGATGTGTAGTTTTCCAGGTAGATTCTGAAGTGCAGATCAATGTACGCTCAACTGGTTGATATTACCCACAATCCCTGGCGGAGGAGTTAGTTTTCTCTCGAACCCGAACAAGCCAGCTCTCTGTGATATGAAGCAGAATAATAAATATTAGCAATATAGAAGTGTTCTCTTTATTAGAATTTTTTTTTAAAGAAGGATGGGAAGGAGTTCAGTTCGCACATCGTAATGTGATCACAACTACCTCCGTCACGTTACTTTTTAGTGCGTCCCAGATCGTGCAAGCTCTCGTCTCATGTACTAAAAATGATAAACATTTTCTTCTGAAAATGAGCATCTTTACATGTGCAGTACAAGTGTTCGGATTGAGACGCAGCATAGTCTCTCTCAATCCTTAAAGGAATAACTTGTTTTGATCTTCAATCATGTTTAAATCTATACGCACACATTGCTCTGGAAAGATGCGTATAAATAACGCACAAACACATGCTTTGATCAACGAAGCCCCATTCCAGGGTTGGCCTGGGGTAGCATGTTTTGTCTCGTGACGTGACTGGGGGGGCAGATCTGCTTCAGGCAGAGCTTCACAAAGCCCAGATCGGGTGTCCAGCACAGGACAGACAGGCTCTGACTGAACTCAAACGCTTCCAATTCACATGCTGACCTTTCCAGCTTCTAAAACACCAGCGTCAGTCAGTCCGCGGCAGTTCGCTACGATAAGGACTGCCTCATCATGTCATCTGTTGCTGGTGAGTGCTTTTTCATTAAAAAAGTGCTGTGGTTCAATCTCAAGAGAGCACTTCTGCATAACAATATGTTTAACTCTTCAAAAAGCCAGTTTTCTATCGATTATTAGCGCGTCCCTTTAAAGATAGCAGCATTGCGCTTGGATTTATGTGACTTGTGGCTGAGTGTATACATGTTTGTTTGCTTATTGTATCATTTTTTTTAAATGATTTTTACTGCTTGTATTGTTTTTCTTTTTTGCGTCTTTATTTAGTTTTTGAGTCGGTGGACAAATAAGGATTGTTTATGACGTTTACAGAGAAAAGAGGCCAAATAAACTACGAAGGCTAACAAACCACGAAGTTGAAACCAGGTGTATTAATATGGTATAGTTAGTTTCCATTCTGTTTGCATCACAGATTTTTTTTTAATTATATTTTTATAATTTTTTTAACTAATTAAAAAAAGCACCATACATTATACTTTCAAAAACATCACGAATAATAAGAAATTCACCTTCTAGAATTTTAGAAATACTCAATAAATTCACATTTTTAAAATGTATTTTATTTGTAACTTTATATAATAAGTTTTTTTTTGTTACACCGTTTGACTTTTTATTGTTGCAGGATTCTTTAATGAGTTTAAAATTGTAGTATAAATACCAAATAAACCTCCTGCAACCAAGGAAAACAAAATGTTGTATTTATTTTTAATAATTAGTAGTACTTTTATTTATTTACTGTGTCGTCACTCGTAATTGTCACTTATCCACATACGTATGGTGTCCTTGAGTGACCAGAAAGGTGTCATAAAAATAAATGTTTTATTATTATAGGCCAAAAAGCAACCCAGTTACCAAAATCGATAAATTGTAATTGATAATTGATAAATGGCACTTTTTAGTTTTAGATTTTTACTTTTTTTGTTTAGCCTTTAATTTGGTTTGTGCACTTTATTTGAGAAGATAATTTTTTTATGGAATATTCAACATAAAATATTTGGTTGGCTCTATTTAAAGAGTACCGTATATACATGAAAAAGACACGATTTAGAGATCGGTTTATTAACAATGAGAACAAGTCTTCAGCCCCAGTGGGTCACTTAAGTAGCTCGCCCTATTGAAAAATTATTAGTTATATTTTATTAATTATTTTCTTAGCTCCTATATCACTTATATCTGCATTTTTTTCTCATCCCATTATTTTGTTAAATATCAATGACTACCAAATAGTTAGTATAGTAAAGCTGATAGTACAGTATAGTTTAGTTTCTATGGAAAAAGTACTGCACGCCTATACTGAAAATCCCCCAAAATGAACTGTAATACTAAACTATTTTAGAAGATTGTTTAAAAAAAAGCTTAATTGAATCATCTTTATGAATTGAGGTATCACTTTAAATATTTAAACTAACCCTAACCCTAACCCTTTTCATTCCAAACAGAAATGTTTTGGTTTGATTTTAAACCTGTAAACAAATCAAGTTACATAAAATAGAGGGATTCCAGATGTGCTGAAGCACTTGAATGGGTGAGCAGTTAGTAGAACGTCAACAAAACAAAATAATAAAAGATATTCACCCCCTTAGAGTTATCATTTTGTTTTTTTCAAATATAAAAATTGGATTTTTTTTTACATGGTTGTCAATGGAAATCTGCTCACTTGTGGAACCAGCCTCAAGTGGTCAGTCGAGAAAGTGAAACTTCAGTCACTTCCTTTTATGCACTCTGAGAGATTAGCTGCATTATTGTTGTCAGTTTCTATTTAAAAAGTAGCTTTTTCTAGATAAATGCACAATAGAATTGAGCTACAGATGTTTTGCATAATTATAGCATTTGAAAAAAAGTGTAACATTTTATAAAAATAATTTTTTCTACTGCAGACGCAAACAAAACTGATCTGAGTTTTTGGCTGAAGTTTTGCAACATTGAGGCTCTGCGAGTGTTTTCACAGGAATGCTCAGGATCTCAGAGCGCGAAACATGATAATGAACCTGCTGCATATCGCTGGTCTGTGTTCCCAGAGCTGTACAGAGCGGGCGCTAACCCCGGCATGGCTGAGTTTCAGGAGAAGCAGAGGCAGCAGCACGAGAGCTCCATGCACTCAGAGCTGGAGAAGCTCCTGAGCAGCTCCAAACGAGAAGAGCTGGAGGTGAACATTCCACGAAACACTGCGAGAATGAGAGGACAGCATTCAGAAAGACAGCGTAATTTAGAAAATAGCCTCTTTTAGAAATACAACGTAACTTTGAAATATAGCATAATTTTTATTCAGAAAAATGCAGAGTAATTTAGAAAAATAAGCATAATTTGGAATTATAGCGTAATGAAAAAAAGGTATATATATATATATATATATATAAATATATACTTAAAATTTTTTATTAATAAACTTATATACTAAAAGTATAGCATATGTTAAAAAAAATATGGTGAAATTAACAAAAATGTCTTATACATGTATTTATGACATAATTCAGAAATTCAGCGTAATTAAAAAATAGGGCGAAATTTAGAACTACGGCGTAATTAAGAATTATGACATAATGCAGAAATACGACGTAATTAAAAAAAACTGCTTAATGTAGAAATATGACGTAATTCAGAAATATGGCATAATTTAAAAATCCGGCGTAATTTAGAAACACGGCGTAATAAAAAAATACAGCGTAAATCCAAAATATGGCTTAATTTAGTATTACGACGTAATTCAGAAATATGGCATCTTTCAAAAATACAGCAAAATTTAGAAATACGGCGTAATTAAGAAATACAGCGTAATTTTAAAAATGGCTTAATGTAGAAATATGACGTAATTCAGAAATATGGCCTAATTTAGAAATATGGCGTAATTAAGAAATATGACATAATTCAGAAATATGGCCTAATTAAATAATGGGGCGTAATTAAGAAATATGATGTAATTCAGAAATAAGCTGTAATTAAAAAAAATGGCTTAATGTAGAATTATGACGTAATTCAGAAATATGGCCTAATTTAAAAATATAGCGTAATTAAGAAATATTGCATAATTTAGAAATACAACTTAATTCAGAAAATACGGCTGATCTAAAAAAAAATACGACCGAATTGTGAACTATATTTTGAAGGTAAAAACTTCAGGGACTGCAACTGCCTAAATGAATCTCGTTTCTAGTAAGATTCTAGTGTAGGTTCCTCCCAGATTCTATAAGATGCATGAGACAGAGAGTGTTTCAGATTTTTTCTAGCACTTTTAAACTGTAATATTAATAAACTGTAAAGTGTACTGAACTGTAATACTTGTTATGTAGAGCTCCAAGAAGGACTTTGAGGGCTTCAAGAAGCTCTTCCACCGCTTCCTCCAGGAGAAAGGACCTTCTGTGGACTGGGCCAAGATCCAGAGGCCACCTGAGGACTCTGTGAGTGCGCCACCCCTTGGTAACCTCCTAAAAGCTAAATTTTTTGTTGTTGCGCTAACTAGGAACCTCTGGCTTTATTTTCAGCAGAATTGTGTTTAATTTTGTTGGAAGCTGCAAAAACAAATCTTTTTTTAGCTCTTAAAATCCTATAATAAAAATTTGTTTAATTATGTTATAATTTCAAAGTTTCTTCTTCAGTAAAAACCTAGAGGTTGTTTCGTTTACCCTTGTGAACGCTCTCTTTCTCCTGATTGGTTGAGTTTGTCAGTGAGGTTCGTGCCACAATCAGAGGCTGAGATATCACAACCTGTGGGACTTGTAGTTTTCAATTCCAAAATGCCCCTTAGAGGAAGTTAATCGAGGAAGCTAGGTCAGACAGCGAAATTTTTTATTAAAAAGACAGACAATACAAAAAAAATTGGACAAAAATTATACTGAATTTGGGTAAATATAACAGCTACAAAATAACCAATGTTTTTTACTATAAATAAACAAAGAAACAAACTTATACAGATATAAATCTCCACTAAAAAATTGACATGATTTTTTACTTATACATTTTTTTGCAGATACAAAGTTTTATGAGCTATCTAGCTTTTTTAAGGTAATGTAAGTGTAAAAATAAAAAATTGTTCCTTTAAAAATAAAGCTAGAGATTATTCTGTTCGCTTCTATATGAACGCTCTCTTTCTCCTGATTGGTTGAGTTTGTCATGTGAGGTCATGCGTCACTCAGAGGTGGACGAGCAGACATTTTTTTAATTTAAAATAAAAAATTAAAACAAAAAATGAATATATAATATAAATATAATCACTATAAAAATACTGATGTGTTCCTGGCTATAACTAAACAAACAAACATCATTTTATCAGTAAACAAAACTTTTTTTGTTTGTTTTTTGTTATGTTTTGCCTATGTTCTGTTCCATTTCGCCTCTTGTCTGCAATTGTTTGTCTTGTTTTGCTTTGTTCTGTTGTGTTTTGAGTTTCCTTGTATTTGTTTTTGTTTTTTTAATGTTGCTTTCTTCTGATGCGAAGAATGAATTTTTTTCATTTAGCTTTTCTCATGTGCTGTTGTTTTGTGCGACTACTATTTACTATTTTGTTCTTCATTTCTCTGATTGTAGTACACTGTTTTTTTTTTCTGAATCTTTGTCTTATAAAGTTTTTCTAATCGAAACTCCACAGCATAAAAATGAGCTGTGATCTCTGCAGCAGGTTCCTAGTAAACACAAAGTTCATGTTCCCGCTGGAGAGCGAACGGTGTCCTCAACAGAATCTGTGTTAGTGTCTGGCATTTCCCCATCTGACCCCCACCAGCACTACCACTACAGACTCACACACACACACACACACACACACAGAGAAAAATGTCCTCACAGTACAGGTTGCCTGTCAACTGGTCCTCACAAGTATAGCATAAGCCGCACACGCACACACACCGCTTTCCAGCTATCAATAGCGCAGTGCTCACAGCCTGGCTGACATTTCTTTTCAAACCGCCTCATGTGCAGGCTGATAGCGGAGCACCAGCATTGAGCTCCAGCAGTGTTCAGCAGCTCAGTGTGGGAGGAGCTTCATGGATGATTAAAGGGTCAGGGGCCGGGGTCGTTTTCTTCTTTGGTGTTAGAGGACGAGGAGTCAGGAGCGGCTCGGAGGGAAACTCTGCACCGCTCCGGAGGTTTGAGATTATGTCCCTCACTGTGCCTCAGTTCTAGTTTTTGTGTTCCTGATCCGATCGTTTGGAAGTGAATTAAGGAAAAATGTACGCTTCTATTTGTAAACTGGGAGTCATTGTTAAGGGAACCTCAACTCTCTACCTCTGTCTCTCTCTCTCCCTTTCCAATTCCCCTCTCTCTCTCTTTACTTCTCTCCTCTCTCTCTCTCCTCTCTCTCCCTCTCTCTTCTCTCTCTCTCTCTCTCTCTCCCTCTCCCTCCCTCTCTCTCTCCCTTTCCAATTGCCCTCTCTCTTCTTCCCTCCTCTCTCTCTCTCCTTCCCTCTCTCTCTTTACTTCTCTCCTCTCTCTATTTCTCTCCTCTCTCTCTCCTTCACTAACCTGTCCCCATTCTCTCTTTCTCTGCTCTTTCTAGCATCTGTCTCCGTCTCTCCTTTCACTCTTCCTATCTCCCTCTATCACTCCCCTCCCCCTCTCTCCTTCCCTCCCTCTCTCTCCTCCCCCTCTCTCTTCTCTCCTCCTTCTTTCCTTCCCTCCTCTCTCTTCCTTCCTCTCTCTCTCTCCTTCCCTTTCTCTCTCTCTTCCTTCCTCTCTCTCCTTCCCTTCTTTCTCTCTTCTCCTCTTCTCCTCTCTCTCTCCTTTCCCTCGCTCTCTCATCTCCTTCTCCTTCCTTCTCTCTCTCTCTCTCCTCCTCTCTCTCTCTCCTTCCCTTTCTCTCTCTCTTCTTCCTCTCTCTCACTTCCTCTTCTCTCTACCTCCTATTCTCTCTCTTTCTGTCCTCTTTCCAGCATCTCTCTCCATCTCTCCTTTCACTCTCTGTTTCCCTCTATCTCTCCCATCCCCTCTCTCCTTCCCTCCCTCCCTCTCTTCCTCTCTCTCTCTCTCTCTCTCTAACCTCTCCTATTCTCTCTCTTTCTGTCCTCTTTCCAGCATCTCTCTCCATCTCTCCTTTCACTCTCTCTGTTTCCCTCTCTCTCTCCCCCCTCTCCCCTCTCTCCTTCCCTCCCTCTCTTTCTCTCTTCCCTCCTCTCTCTCTTCCCTCCTCCCTCTCTCTCTTGCTCACTATTCTCTCCCATTCTCTCTCTTTCTCTCCTCTTTCTAGCATCTCTCCGTCTCTCCTTTCAGTCTCTGTATCTCTCCCATCCCCTCTCTCCTTCCCTCCCTCTCTCTCTCCTTTCCTTCTCTATCTCTCCTCTCTCCTTCCCTCTCTCTCTCCCTCTCTCTTTCTCTCTCTCTTTTAGCATCTCTCTCCATCTCTCCTATCTCTCTCTCTCTCTCTCTCTCTCTCTCTCTCTCTCTCTCTCTCTCTCTCTCTCCCCCTCTCTCAAAGGTATGTTCATTATTGTTGTGTGAACAGGAGAAATGTGAGGTTTCGGAGTTTGAGAGCATGAACACGTTGTTTCAACGATATTTAGAAGCTATAATAGAGGGTTCCCCAAATCTGGACCTGGAGGGCTATGGCCCTCCACATTTTAGTTGCACCTCTGCTCTAGTATTCATACTACTCTAGCTTCAGCCAATAAGAGAGGACCCTAATGATTGCAACAGGTGTGTTTCATGTGGCTCCAGTCCTCCACGACCAGGTTTGGAGTCCCCTGCTGTAAAAGATGTCTAGAGTACACGGCATCTTCTGTAATGTCTTCCTTTTTTGGTTAAAATCATAAGCTTTTGTTGTTCTGCTGAAATAGTAGAGCGCAGATGACGCGTCCTCATACGGAAAGGTCTTCTCTTAACTCTTTAAGGTTCCTGTGAGGAAATATTGACCGCCTGGCTTCGTGTCCCCGCTCCTCATGTGTGTTTAGATCCAGCCGTACGAGAAGATCAAGCTGAAGGGGCTTCCTGCAGATGTGGCCTCCATCCTCAACAAACTGGCCGTGGTCAAGCTCAACGGAGGCCTGGGCACCAGCATGGGCTGCAAGGGCCCCAAAAGCCTGATCAGCGTCCGCAGCGAGAACACCTTCCTGGACCTGACCGTGCAGCAGATCGAGGTGTGACAGAGTCCTCGTTTGTTAGCGTACATCCTAAAAACGTCTGCTTTTTGGCTTGTTTTAGAACGAGAAAATGAGCTTCGTCATCAAAACAAGCAAACGCTGGGTTTTCTGTGGTGAGCGAAGGTAGCGGTTCAACCAGCGTCAGAGCTTTTAACAAAAAGTTCTTCTTTTGTTTGCAGGAAAACATTAGATGCTTTTAAAAATGAGCTAAAATCCCATTTTAAAAGTGTTCTTGTGTGCAATTACTCCTGCAACAAATATTTTCTCTCTTTTCTTGCTTGTTTCTCCTCTTCTTATCCTTCCTCTCTCTTCTCCCTCTCTCTCTCTCTCCTCTCCCTCTCTCTCCTCCCTTCTCTCTCACTCTTTTTCTCCCTCCTTTTTCTCTCTATCCCCTCTCACCTATCTCTTTCTCTCTTTATCCCCCCTTTTCTCTTCTCTCTTTCTCTCTTTCCCTCCTCTCTTCCCCCTCTCTCTCTCCTCTCCTCCTTCATCCTTTATCTCTCCTCCTACTTTCTCTCTCCTCCACCTACCCCTTTCCCCTCCTCTCTCTTTCCCCCCCCCTCCCCTTTCCCCACCCTCCTCTCCCTTTCTCAACTCCTTCATCTCTCCCTCTTTCTTCTCTCTCCCTCCTTTCTTTTCCCTTTTCCCTCTCTTCCCCTCTCCATTCTTCTCTCTCCTCTCACTCTCTTTCTCACTTCTCCTTTCTTATCTCTATCTCTTTTTTTCCCTCTCTCTCTCCTCACTTCTCTTTCTCTCTCTATCCCCCTTTTCCTACAACACTCTTTTCACTTTCCCTCCCCTCTCTTCCCTCTCTCTCTCCTTCTGTCCTCTCACTCTTTTTCTCCCTCCTTCTTTCCCTTTCTATCCCCCTCCCCCTCTTTTTTCTCTCTTTCATCACTACTCTCTCTCTCTTTTCAGAGATGTTGAAACACGCTCTAAACCTCTTGTTTGCTCTCATGCGCTCTGTTTGCTAGAGAAAAAGTTCTCAGTTTTGCTGGAGCAGAGTTATTTATCCTCCGTGTCAGCGACCCTTTACTCTTGCAAATTATAATTTGAAGAAAAAAAGAAGAGCATCAGAAAATCTCTTAACCCTGGAATAGAAAATGGTCGTCAGCTGAACACAGGGGTGTAATTTATAGCACTATCTTTAAAGGATTATGTTACAGAGTCGGCTAATAAAGCCTGTAGTTTTTGTTCTTTCTTGCTTTACTTCTCATGTAGCAACACTGTAAACGCTCTGGGGCGGCTCTCGCTCTCCTGCAGCACCTTGAATAAGACGTATCAGACAGACGTTCCTACTGGTGCTGATGAACTCCTTCAACACGGACGAAGACCCAAGAAGATCCTGCAGAAGTACAACTCAGCCACCAGGTCAAGATCCACACCTTCAATCAGAGCAGGTGCGGGCCCCTGAAGCTCTGTCTGTGAATCCTCAGATCACCAAACCTGGTTTATTTTCAGTGTACTGTACTTAATCACGCTAGAGCAGTGGTTCTCAAAATAATGGGGGGGGTGCGAGGCGGCGAGAGAAGGAGATAAAGAGACAAACGAAAGTCTCCCAAAAGCTAAGACGAGGAAATATGACACGTATGTAGTGCTTGGCTTCACTGTGACTGCGGTGGGAGACGAGGAGAGACAGGTGTTCTTACTGAGTCTAAAATGTTGCATCACTTAAACGACATTACCCTTCAATCACGCTGAAATGTCGCTTGAGTTTTTTTCAGCGAAAACGTGGCCGTATATTGGCAGCAAATCACGATCAGTTTAAACAATGTTTATAGTTTTATTAAGTATTTATATGTTTTTTTTACATTTCAGATGCAGCTTAAATCTTTTCTGCTACAGTTAATAAAGCTATTCTTTACAAACAGAGAAATAATTGACAAACACTGGGTTAGAGAAATGTTTATGTAGAATTTTGTTGTATTTATCACATTGACTTTTTCACCATGGATGGAGTGTCCAGTCAACCCGTCTGGCTCAGAGGGGGCGGAGTCAGTAATTAAAAATGAGTCCAAGAGGCGGAGCATGACCGTAGTGAAGGCGTCTGATTGGCTGAAGGTTTAACTCTTAAGACGAGGAGCTCACTGCTTCAGAAGCAATGTGGACAAACGTGGTGTTTCTTTCTCATCATATGAAAAAAAAACGAGAGTGAAGTAAAAAAGAACCTTAGAGTGGGATTCGTTGTAATTGCTCTTATTTTTAAGTTTTTTTGCTGTGCCTCATAAATCATACTTTTTATTTTTTAATTTTATGTGTAGGCTTTTTATGTTGTTTGTTGAATGCCTGACTAAAGCAGAATTTTCTTTTATGTTTCATTCAAACACATTATTATTATTGTTGTTACTATTATTATTATTATTATGATGATGATGATGATGATGATGATGAAGATTATTATTAGTATTGTTATTATTATTATTAATATTGTTATTATTATTACTATTATTATT